>PISX010001002.1:0-158993 GCA_004024625.1 Mellivora capensis | reverse complement strand
TTTTGCGATCATGGAATAACAGGATATTCTATAAAAGCATAATTTAAGCAATTAAAAATAGCATTTGAAAATTAAAAATATGAGTGTAAAACCAAAAGTCTTAATAGATGGTTTGCAAAATAAAGTTGAGAATGTTTCTCAGAAGGTGGGGAGCAGGGGAAGGAACCAGAGGTAGGAAATACCAGAGGAGAGTAAAGAATTAGGTGGATCAGTCCATGGCACTGAGGGATGTGAGTTTCCAAATAGGCAAGGTCCACTGAATGGCCAGTGCGGTGGATAAAAAATAGACAACTGGCAAATTTCAGAACACTGGGGACAGAAGGAAGAACCTGGAATCTTCCAGGCCAAAAAAAAAATATATATGCCAGACAAAGGAATCTGAATGGTTTCAGTCAATATCAAAATTGGAGGCTGGCAGGAGACAGCATTGTCTTCAAAACTATGAAGGAAAATTATTTTCAACCTATAATTCTTCATCTAGCCTAGTTGTCAAATACGAAGATAAAGGTATTTTGAGATAGAGAGGGTCTCTTGCATCTTTCCTCCAGAAGATTTGGGAGAATATACTTCAAAGAAAAGAGGAAAGAAGATTGAGGAGAAAGACAGGATACAAGAATCAGGAAATCTGTTTGAAATTTTCAAACAGGAAATTTGTTTGAAACAGGAAATCCAATGAGATAGAGGCATAGGGAGCCATGGGATGCCAGTGAAAGGACAACATAGGATGACAGATGTGTATGATTGTTGTAGACAGTCATAGATGACAACCAGCTCAGATTGGAACAGATAAGAAGTCTCAAAGATATTCTTCAAGATGAAACTATGTGTTTGAATTAACATCTGAGAAAAAAAATTTAGGAAACTATTGGAAGATTGAATTAGTGACAGGTGTAATAGGGAACACAGAGCAAATGCAGTGATACGACATTTATTAATTATGGTAAGAACGAAGGATTGTGCAGGAAAGGAAAAGTAAGCCTAGCTTACTATGTGGCTTAGGTTTGAATTGCATTTACAGAGTCATAGTAATGGAAAGACTGAATGCTGATCTAACTCTGTGGTTATCAGTGGGGGTGATTTTTGCTCCCCTCAGGGAACATTTGGTAATATTAGGAGATCTTTTTGGTTGTTTCACCTTGGGTGGGGAGTGCTGTTGACATCTAATGGGTAGAGGCTAGGGTTGCTGCTGACCATCGTCCAGTGCACAGGAAAGCTCCTCCCAGCGTAGAGTTACTTGCTTCAGAATGTTAGTAGTGCTGAACTGATAAAATTTTGTTGAGTGGGTGGAGAGATGAGAAGGGGTTGTAGAATGGAAGTGGGAATAGAGTTAATTCCATAATAGAAATAATGCCCCAAACTGAGAAAATAAAAACCAGAGTTTGTTTTAGAGATGTGTTAAGTAAGATAAAATCAGATAAAATGTTAGTTTTTTGCATTGCTATTTGTCCTGTTTTACCATCCAATGGCTATTCTGAGACTTAGTAGTGGTCTGTGTCAGAGTTCAGTTCACAAAGTTGGTGGGATGCTGTTTGTAGTCTGATCCAAGCTTGTGTAGCTTGGGGTTGAGCCTTGTTCATAAACAATTTCCCAGGACCATTTTCTTGAGCTGCTTCTCTTTTGCTCTCTCCCTGCTACTAATTGGCTCTATGGGTCTGTCCTTTTGGGTTCTGTAGCCAGAAAGCACCTCTGGTGCTCACAGTTAATGTGTTTCTGCTCACGTCTGAGACTGAGCAGCTGGAAGTTAGAAGAATAAAAGCTGTGGAGACTGGCCCTACTCTCTTGGAACCACACAGTTCTTAGGATTCAAGAGGAAGTTTCCTGTCCCTTAGAGTTTTAGCCTCTGTGGGTCTCTGTTAAAGCCACTCTTGGAGACACCTCTAACCATGATGGCATTGCTTGGGGACTGGGGCATGGGAGAAAGGAGAAAAGAAAGGAAGAATTTTCCTATCTCCAAGTGTTAGGAGATCCACTTAGACTCCTCTCTCCATCCTTGAGGCAGAACTAGAAGGCTTCTAGGGCTGTCTCTGTTCGTGCTGGTGCTCACCTCCAAACCCCAGTCCACACAGGCAACACTGGAAGGTGGAAAAATGGTAAATTACTTGGAATACTGTCTTCCCTAGTCTTCCTGCTACTATTTACTTTTCATAGTCCTCCAGTAGCTGCTCTGTGCATTTTGTTAAGGTTTTAATAGCTGCATTTTATTGGAGGGACAGAGTGGATTGTACGTGTTTCATTTAACCAGAATAGGAACCTATGTAAGCATTTAAACATTACATTATAACTATCAATATGTCACTTTCAAAGTATTGTTAAACAATTTGCTAGACTATGGGAATAAAAATATACAGGGATAGAGTATATTATCTCAATGAGCTAATTCGCAGGAGTTTGTGGACAATAATAGTAAAAGCCACATAATTGTAAAGGAGTGAGGAGTCTGAGTGTATGTAAATCTGTTCAGAGGAGCCTGGTGTGTCTACATAAGAGAGTAGTGTTAGTAAGTCATGAAAGACAAATCAGGAGTTTGCTAGACGGACAAGGAAAAGGAAGTAGATATAGTATGTGGACGATAGTTTAGGACATTTCCAAGAATTTGGTATCGCTGGGTATAAAGAACTCATAGCGTAATCTAAGAGGTTATGCGGGTGAGCAAGGACTGGATCTCAAATGCCATGTAGAAGAGTTCTGATTTTTGTATTAGCTATGCCATCAGAGTTGCATGTTACACATTTTCTTCTTAGTATATATGCTCTTTAAGTTCCCTTTTCCCCAAAGTTTTTCTGTATTGAAATGTAGGTTATTGTACCTACAGTTGTCTTACCATTTACATATTCATTCCTCTGTGGGAATGTTACATTATTTTTATAATTTAAAAATATGGTTTTGAGGTTGATTTGAAACTCAGAAACCACCAAGAATATTTGCTAGTGAATAGTGTGAGTGATCAAGCTGGGTGATACTAATTTTGAATTTTTTAAAATAACTCAAAAACCAATGTTTTTTTTTTTTTTAATGTTGTTCAGTCTTGTTTCTCAAGGTCATTACCAAACAAGGCTATGTAGTGGAAGAAGCAGTTGGTAATTGCTTAATGAGTGCTATAAATCCCTTTCACTTAGATTTTTAAATTCTGACTTGTTGCACGAAGAGGGGTTCATTATCTTCATTACATACAAATAATAAAGTATATTTTACATATATATGTAGTATATATACTATATATATAGAATATTTCCAGCTCCCTTCAAATGTACTTGGAAAAAACAATTTAGGATTTTAAAAAGTGAGTGTACTTTATTTTGAACTCAGATTCTGCAGATGAGGTTATCTGTTCTATTAATGAACAGAGTTGATGTCTTTAATGTCTCTTTGTAATACTTTAAATGTGGAGATTAAGCACCTAACATCTTTCCTGTTTGAATGAATGAATATATTTGTGTATATTCTTAGGAGGGCTCTTAAAAAAATTCTATTATGAGTGAGATACCCGTGATAAACTTTTTTTTTCCAGACTCCTCTACCCTGTGCAGCATTGGTGCCATAGTGGTGAGCATACTTGCCTTCCAGACTCCTCTTACTATAGTAATTTCCCCCAAATCTTGCTTCCTTGATCAGCACTGCTCTTGGTCCCTTTTTTATGTTGGTGGGTCAGGGGCGAAGCAGTTAAGTAGGTTAAAATAATTACAGTCTGTAAATGTAATTTTAATATGTTTTTTGTTTTTGACAGCCGATTTATTTTGCATATTCCCAGCGAGGAAAGAGACAATGCTATCCGAGTGTGTTTTCAGATTGAGCTTGCCCATTGGTTTTACTTGGATTTCTACATGCAGAACACACCAGGATTACCTCAGTGTGGGATAAGAGACTTTGCTAAAGCTGATATCCTTTTATTATTATGACTGTCTTTCATTATTGCTAAGAAAATATTTTAGCGCAGATTTCTTTTGATTGCCTTTGAGATTTATGAGTTATTAGGTAAACATCCTTGATTTCTAAAAACTGTCAAATATGAATAGTAGGCAGAAATTAATACTATTTTTATTTTTATGTAGAGGACCCCTTGAAATGTGCACTGATGATTAGAATTAAATTTGATTTTTCTCTTTTAGAAATAATTAGCTTATTTCTAGAACTGGTCAGTTATTTTTACTTTCTTCTTGCTGTTCCATTTAATCAGATGATCTTTAATTCACTACCTTTCTAGGACAGAAATTCTTTTTTTTTTTTTTTTTAAGATTTTATTTATTTATTTGACAGAGATTGCAGGTAGGCAGAGAAGCAGGCAGAGAGACAGGAGGAAGCAGGCTCTCTGCTGAGCAGAGAACCCGATGCGGGGCTCGATCCCAGGATCCTGGGATCATGACCTGATCCGAAGGCAGAGGCTTTAACCCACTGAGCCACCCAGGCACCCCTGGGACAGAAATTCTTAAATAATTATTGAATACTTAATATGTTAAAAGCAGTGTTTTTAGTTTTGTGGCAAATACAAAGAAGTCTTTGCTTTTGAAGTTTCTTACAAATAAAATAGAAACTTGTCAGTTTCTCAGTTATCAAAGATACACTTGGAAATTTAACATTATTATTGTAATTATTTTTAAAGATTTATTAACGTGTGTGAGACTGGGGAAGGGCAAGGGAGGGAGAGAAAATCTTAAGCAGACTCCCTGCTGAGTGCAGAGCCTGATGCGGGGCTCGATTCTGGTTGGATCCCATGACCCAAGCTGAAACCAAGAGTTAGATGCTCGACTGACTGAGCCACCCAGGTGCCTCACAAACTAAAGATTATAAGAGAAGCTATGTCACAAGGCAAAAAAAAAAAACAACAACAAAAACTGATGAATTACTAATGATTCTAATATTAAATGTTTTTAGAATTTAGAGGGGTTTTTTTTGTTTTTTTTGGGTGGGGGGCAAAGCTGTGCTTGTAAGGGAATAGAGGATTTTATAAAGAGAGGAGTGGGGAGTATGTTCCATGTAAAGAAAAGGATTGAGCAAAATTAGAGAGTTGGAAAATATAAGGGCTATCTCGGGAAATAAATTAGGAAATAAATTGTATTGAGGAGACAGTTCTTATGGGGACACATTAGGAAGAAATGGCCGGTATATAGAGGGTATTTGTGGGTTCTTAAACCTTGAGCCAAACTGATTTTTATCCTGTAGGTCATTGTTTTTAACTATAAATCATGTATTCAAATTGAATTATAAAATCACTGTACTGTTCTAGAATTGGAATAAGAATCAAAATAACCCTTGTACTCAGCTCCCTTTAATTTTCCCTGAGCTCCATGAAATAAAGACACCCCCCCCCCCAGACCCCAACTAGGTCACTGTAGAAAATGGATGTAACACTGATTGTTCTAAATATATTAGCCATAAAACATTTTTGAGCAAGGTTAAGGAATATTATGCAAATCATTTGAAAATGGTATTCAAGAAGACTTACCTGGAGGGATAGGTTAAACCATAGGATGGGCTGTCAAATTTCTTGACATTGTAGCAATAAGGTCCTAAGCCATAGTAGAGGGACTAAACACCGAAGAGACATTTCAGTGGCAGAAATGATCAAGCTGATTAACTATGAAGAAGTAAAAGAGGAGGGTGCCATGTGGTTAAGTGACTGCCTTCAGCTCAGGTCATGATCCTGGAGTCCTGGGATCTAGTCCCACTTTGGGCTCCCTGCTCAGCCGGGAATCTGCTTCTCCCTCTGACCGTCTCCCCTCTCATGCTCTCTCTGTCAAGTAAATAAATAAAATCTTTAAAAAGTATAAGAGGAATCAGAGGGGGATATAAGTTCTATTGAACATTATCTTTGTTAAAGCCTTGGTCATAGATTTCTGTGGAGAAATCATGGAGGATTTGGCTTTTAAGAAGCTATAATCTAGGTATAGAACTGTTAGGAGTTATCTCTGTTCCTGATGTATTTTTATGTTTTCCTCTGGTAAAGCTTTTAATGGAAGAAATAAACATTTAATTAAAATTTATATATAGATTCAAAAAAACCTGTGATAACTTTAAAACACATAAGGGTTTTTCGTAAACATTTAAAGCCAGACTGTTAGTGGGAAGTATCTTTCCAGAATGTTAGCAAGCCTGTCTAGAATTGTAGGGCTTCATGGAATGGTTAATGTTGTATCCATACTTTATTCTTTTTTCTCCCTTTCCCCAATTGAAGGCATTGTATTGAGATTATATTAATTATATTGAGGTTAACCTAGTGCCTGTCTAATTACAATGTTGTCATAGATGGTTGTTTTTTGGGGCTCTTTGATGGCCTCTGTAATTTTTACTCCAACTATAAAACCAAAATAAAAATTTAAATATAAAGCTTATAGAACTTAAAATATGTTTTCATAAAATGAATTAATGTGATTTTTTAAAACCAACTAGCTGCCAGTCACAACATGAATATAATACTTCTTTGAGGGTATTTTGATATGCCTGTACTACTGGTTTTTGCACATCTTTCTTTTCTATGTCTGTTAAGAAATGTTTTTTTATTGTGCTGGGATATTGTTTGATCCTAATGCATCATTCGTGTATTAACTTTCTTCTGTTTTTGGTAGCCCACAGCGGTTAAAGTAGTACTAGTATCAGTATGGTTTCTGAAATCAAGTTGAAGTACTTGATATATGTCATCATCCAAATGATTGAAAATAGGCTCATATTACATGTTTTTAGGTTAACATCAAAATAAAAACACAGAATATATGTTTTCTTGGACTACTTGAGGAACCTTAAGCATATGTCCTTGGTTTGAGAAACACTCAAAAATTAT
The DNA here is from genome assembly GCA_004024625.1 of Mellivora capensis. Taxonomy (NCBI): domain Eukaryota; kingdom Metazoa; phylum Chordata; class Mammalia; order Carnivora; family Mustelidae; genus Mellivora; species Mellivora capensis. Next base: position 152,221 of record PISX010001002.1, on the reverse strand, counting down.
AATTTTTCCCACCTTTTTCATAATTAACAGTGTTGTTGTGATGAGACACTTGATAACATGGAGAATTGGAAGGCTGAGCATATACTTTACAGGTTTAGGTTTTATTTACTTAAAAAAAGTAAGTTTTTACACTGCCCAGTATGAGGGCACCATGCCCAATTTCTTTTGAAAGAGACTATTCTTCCTTAATGCCCAGAGTTAATATTTCTTTATGATTGTTGTTGGTTTTTTTGTTTTTTTTTTTAAGATTTTATTTATACTTGTTCAGGAGGAAATAAATGTGGAAAAAATAAATAAGGGGAAACTTAGGTGAAGATTTGAGTAATTTCATATAAAATTCATAGTTGATTTAAATAGGTTTCTATCTGTATATAAGTACTCAAGCTGTATTTAGAGAGAGGAGCTTCCTTAACACTATGTATACTCTTCAGTCATTGTCCATTTTTGCTGCCTCAAGGTGAAGATGTGGAAAAAGTTTTGGATGAATGGAAGGAATATAAAATGGGAGTACCAACCTATGGTGCAATTATTCTTGATGAGACACTTGAAAATGTGAGTGTAATAAAAGATTTTTAGTGCAATGATCAGCTTTTTTCATCTTATTAGTAAAATATATGTGCTATTTTGTCTATGTGGGACTCGATCCCAGGATGCTGGGATCATGACCTGAGCCGAAGGCAGCTGCTTAACCAACTGAGCCACCCAGGCGTCCCTGTTCTAAACAGCTTTTAAAATAGACTTTTAATGTTAAAAGGCCAAATATTGCATATTTCGTCTGCGTTCTGGGTCTTACTATTTTCTACTTGTAGTATGACTTACTGCAAAAAAAAATGTCATTTAATTGTTGGAGAAATACTTTAAAATGGTCAGAATGCCTGCCTTCACACTAGTAGTGGTATAGTCAGACTCTTGGAAGATATTAAAACCAAGTCTTGTATAAAATTATTGGCTATGACAGTTACTTGAAATAAGGAGAAAGCAAGTTTTATATTTACCTCTGCTTGTTTTTATAGGTACTACTGGTTCAGGGGTATCTAGCAAAATCAGGCTGGGGATTTCCAAAAGGAAAAGTAAATAAAGAAGAAGCTCCTCATGATTGTGCTGCTAGAGAGGTGAGTTCCTGCAGTTTGAAACCTAGTAATATTTAGTGATTATGCTTTGAGTGTGCTTTTTAGCCATGGAGATTTATTGTTTGGACCATCAAATCCTCTTTCTAGAACTTGACTGCATGAAGTAACTTATCTTTTATAATGATGCTTTTGTCCATATCTCATCTATTATTCTTCCGTTAATTTGTTTCCATTTTCTTTTTCTTTCCTTTTTTATTTTTTATTTTTAAAAGATTGTCTTTCTTTCTTTATTTGACAGAGAGAGGCAGGCAGAGAGAGAGTGGGAAGCAGGCTCCCCGCTGAGCAGAGAGCCCAATACGGGGCTTGATCCCAAAACCCTGAGATCATGACCTGAGCTGAAGGCAGAGGCTTAACCCACTGAGCCACCCAGGAGCCCCTCCATTTTCTTTTTTGCCCATATTTAATTGTTATCTCTAACTCCTTTCTATTTTGATGATATATTCTCTACCCTTTTTTAAGAGTTGGAATTGTAATTGGTAAAACATTTTGGCAATTACAGTCCTTGTTTTACGTTTATAGTCTTGGCTTCCAGACACAATTTGGGCTTTTCTAAGAAATTTACATTTGTTGCTCAGAACCCTCTCTAGCTTCCTGTTGTCTATAAGATGAAATTTAATTCTTTTAAGTATTAAAACTCCCTCCCTTATCCCCAACACAAAATTTAGCTATTCCTAAATTTGTCTTTGTTCTCAGTCAAAAGAATTTATTCTCTGTCTCTGAATTTGACTGCTTTGTTTCAGTTCTAAACTTTGCTTATATTATTTCCGTAACTGGAAGTTTCTCTCTTCTTCCTGCCTATTCAAATCCTATCTAGACCCAGTTCAAATGATCTTTTTTACCTGAAGGTTTGCCACCAAGTAGCTCTGTATCCAGTATCTGAGTTTGTCAATGAGATTTAGAGTGAATAAATTTTTTTAAATTGAGGTATAGTTTACACACAGTGTTATATTAGTTTCAGGTGTACAACATAGGGATTTAAGTCTAAATTTATGCTATGCTCACAAGTGTAGCTGTCATTTGTCACCATACACTGTTATTAAAATACCTTTGGCTATATTCCCTATACTCTACCTTTCATCCCTATGTCTTACTCATTCCATAATTGTAAGTCTGTACTACCCACTCCTCTTCATCCATTTTGCCCATCCCCCAATCCTGTCCCCTGTGGCAACCATCAGTTCTCTATTTATGGGCCTGTTTTTGCTGTTTGTTTTTTAGATTCCACATATAAATGAAATCATATGGTAATGTCTTTCTCTGTTTGACTTATTTCACCTAACATAATACCCTCTAGATCTATCCATGTTGTTGCAAATGGCAAGATCTCATTCTTTTTTATGGCTGGGTAATACTCCTGTGTGTGTGTGTACACACTGTATCTTTATTCAGTCATCTGTCAGTCGATGCTGGGGTTGCTTCCATGTTTTGGCTGTTGTGAATAATGCTATAATAAACATAAGGGTGCATATACTTTTTCAAATTAGTGTTTTTGTATTCTTTGGATATATACCTAGTAGTGGAATTACTGGATCATGTGGTTATTATTATTTTTAATTTTTTGAGGAACCTGATACTGTTAATGCACAGTGGTGGCACCAGTTTGCATTCCCACCAACAAATGCATGGGAGTTTCTTTTTCTCACATCTTCACCAGCACTTGTTATTTCTTGTCTTTCTGATTCTAGTCATTCTGTAGAGTGGAAAATTTCTAAAGTTTATTGTTAATTAAAATTCCATGTATTTAAAAAATTAATTCATGAGCTCTACCTTGTAATAGTCTCAGAACTTTTGTAAGTTATTGTCTAGACATTTGCTTGGTGTTAATTATGTAGTAATTGTGATAAACTGTGGACTGTATTCTTTTTTTTTTTTAATATTTTACCTATTTGACAGATAGAGATCACAAGTAGGCAGAGAGGCAGGCAGAGAGAGAGGGGGAAGCAGGCTCCCTGCCGAACAAAGAGCCCGATGAGGGACTCAATCCCAGGACCCTGAGATCATGACCTGAGCTGAAAGCAGAGGCTTAACCCACTGAGCCGCCCAGACACCCTATCGACTGTATTCTTATTTATCAGTTTCTTGGTCACTTATTGCACTACATCTTATCCTTGAAATTTGAGACCCTGAGCTATAAAGAAGCATGATATAATGGAGAGAAAACTAGCCTAGGAGTTGAAAGATTTTTTTTCCGTTAATAGTTCTCATATATGTTAGTCAGTAGCCTAGAGACTTAGGTTGAGCTACTTAATTTCTCTGTGAGATACACATTTATTAAGAGGAGTTATATAAGGACTTAATAACTTGAGGTAAATCTAAGGATTTAGTGATTAACTTTGAAATATTTTTGAGATGGCAGTATAGATTTTGTGGCAAATCCCATTTCAATCTGTTGCCTTATTATTATTTTTTTAAATTCAGTGTTTTGCTGCAGCAATGTTCACCACCTGGTTTAAGTTTAGATGTAATTATTAGTGAGCAATAGTAATTAAAATTCTTATAAACTATTAGTAGTTAACACAGAAAAACCATTAATGGTTTGCATTTTAAATTTAATATAGAACAGCTAATCGAAGTAAGTGTTTTCAACAGCTTATAGACAAAGTCATTGTATCCAGGTAAGTGAAGGTTTATACACACCTCCTAACATTAAAAGCTGTTTAGGTAGCAGGAGAGAAATAGACACATAATCTAAGAGCTTTCTTTCCTTTTCCTTTTTGTAGGTGGTAGGAGATGAAATGGAACAGTTGTAAAGTCTCCCTTTTATGTCCTCAGACTCTGGTTCTCTTGCTCAAAAGGAAGGACAAAATAGAAATCATAGCATCCTACTTAGAGGAATTGATTTATAGTTCTGTATGTAGAGTTAGGTTAATCCTATAGCAGTAGATAATTGTCTAGGTCCAGAAAAGACTGAATTACCTAGAAAACAATCTAAATTTGGACTAAATTTGGTGAGATGTCTTTTTAATTTGATCTTTTTGAGGGAACTTGGAAGAAATCAAGTATTTAAACTTGCAAAACTAAAGAGAACTATCCCATATCTAAGGAATTATTTACATCTATCACTAGAACCTTTCTTCTGACCAGTTTTATACACTGTATTATAAAGAGTCAGGATGATGCAGAAATAAAGTATTGGGGGAGGGAATGGGGGGGTGCAGAGGCAGTTAACCTGTGAGCTGAGGCACCTAGTTTTCAGTTTAGTTTATCTTGTTTTCTGCTCTGGGATACTAAGGTAAAAGATTGTCCAATTCATGTGGTGCTAATTTCAGTAATGATTATAGATCACCACAGTTTGTAAGGAAGTAAATGAAATATATTAGGGGCATGGGGAGTGGGAGAATGGAGTGTCGATGATAGGATGCTATAGAGAGTCTTGTGGGGAGGAATACAGCCATTATGGGAGAGTTCAGTCATATACCAGGGTCTCACAGTGAACAGCAGAACAGTGATGCAAAACACTGGTGGTTGGTTTTAGAGTCCATGTTCCTGACTACTACAGTATAGGCAGTCAAGGAATATTTGTAAATGAGTGTTTCTTAATACATAGATGAAAAGGGAAGGAATTTGTGATTTTTAAGTATAAATATTTTCTAATAATATTTACCTTTCTGATTCGAATCACTTTTGTTTTTCTGTTTTGGAGTTTTTGTCTTGCTCTGAGGAAAGTGCAAGTATTCTTAGGAACTGTAGTCTCAATTTCAGGGAAAGATTTTTTCCCTTTTGATAATAACAATTAATCCTTCTAACCTTTCTGATCTAAGAAACATCCTCTTTTAGCTGATAAAGGAACTTGTCAGAAAAAAACCTTTTCTTTAATTTTGGGATCAGAATTTGACTTTTATATCTGATTTTTTTTTAAAGATTTTATTTATTTATCTAGCAGACAGAGATCCCAAGTACGCAGAGAGGCAGGCAGAGAGAGAGAGGAGGAAGCAGGACCCGCTGAGCAGAGAGCCCAACATGGGGCTGGATCCCAGGATCCCCGGACTACAACCTGAGCCGAAGGCAGAGGCTTTAACCCACTGGGCCACCCAGGTGCCCCTACATCTGATTTTTTAAATGGTTGCCTCTGTTATATAAAGAGACAAAAATTTTAAGATTAAGGTTGCACATTGTATCATGGCCTGAGGGACTTAAACAACAGAAATTTATCTCTCCCAGTTCTAGAGGCTCCCAAGATAAAGTTGCCTGCTCATAAGGTTCCTGGTGAGGGCTCTCATCCCAGCTTGCTTTCTCACTGTGCTTACGTGGTCTTTCTTGGGTGCCTTTGTGAGTGCAGAGTGTGTCATGTCTCTTCCTCTTCTTCTTCTTCTTCTTTTTTTTTAAGATTTTATTTATTTATTTGACAGAGAGATCACAAGTAGGCAGAGAGGAAGGCAGAGAGAGAGGGGGAAGCAGGCTTCCCGCCGAGCAGAGAGCCTGATGTGGGGCTCGATCCCAGGACCCTAAGACCATGACCTGAGCCAAAGGCAGAGGCTTATTTAACCCACAGAGCCACCTGGGTGCCCGTGTTTCTTCCTCTTCTTACAAGGGCATCAGCCCTATTGGATTAGGCTCCCAACCTTAAGACCTCATTTTACCTTTATCATCTCCTCACAGGCCCTCTCCCCAAACACAGTCGCATTGAGGGTTAGGCCTTCAACATGAATATTGGTGAGAGAAAGTTTTAGTTCATAGCAGTTGCTGTTTTGACTAAAGTGTTCACCTAGCGGTCCTCGACTTGTAGTGTGTCCTTCTGCCACTTGATGGTGCTGCAGTACTGTTCGGTGGTAGTAGGGGGAGGATGTACTGTCTGTTTTAGTTTAAAACCAGATTGGGATATTACCACAAACTCCTCCGAAAAATAACAATGTTTCTTTTAAAGGAGGAGTTCTAATTTTTTTTTAGCTTCCATTAGCTAGGCTGATGCCTTAAACTCTTTTTCTTGGACTTTTAAGTTACGCAGTTCTGTCATGGGTGCTTACCCTTTTAAGTTGCTAGTGACAAATTATTTTGGTTTATTTTAGTTATGTTACTGTTTTTTTTCATTATCTATGGCTGTCCAGGGGTGTTTTGTTATAGCAGAATCTGACCCGTCTTATAAGGGCTGTGTCTGGGTTAAACTGAAAGAAGCAGTGGCAGCCTTCTCAGGGACAAGGTGTGAATATAAGTCAACAGAAAGCTTAGTGTCATCTTCATTATAGTTTCCAATCCTTGACCTTTTGGTTCACCGTTGCTAATTGGGTTTTGATTACTTTTATTCAGTGAAGTAGATTTAGGACAAAGATGTGAAAATTTTTTTCTAGATACTGTTGAAAGGATGTGTTAGGATAACCTCTGTATTTTTATTGTTGTTGTGAAACACCAGTTGTTGCACGAGCAAAGGATACTTGGCAATTCACTTGTTTTGGGACTTATTTTTGTTGCTTGTTATTTAGCAAAACAATATATTTTATTGTAATGAAACCTACTTTATTATGCATTTAATCCTGCGTATTGTGATTTAAGCTTGATAGAATTTGTACAGAGGAACTATTGGTGGATTTATTCTACCCCTTCCTGTAAGTTTATAAAAGGACAGTAGGCAGAGGATTTCTTTATCTGTCTGTGCTGGTGCTTTCTCAGCACATTTTTAAATCTTACTTTAGGAATTTTATCTGATATCATTTGAGAAGTTAATCCTTTTCTGTGTGCTAGGAAAATTTAAGTATTAAAATACAGAAATGAATTTGATCCACAGAAGATAATATTGAAATTTTTGTCTTTGGTATCTTTATATTATATGTAAGTGAGTTACTAAACTTTTCCCAGTAAGTCTAATGAGAGTGGATTCCTAACTTTAGAGGCAAATTGATTATTAATCACTTTTAGAATTGAGAGATTATATCTGTTACTTTATTATACTTGTTATAAGTTTGGTTGTACAGGGTTTGAAGCTGCCTGTGTTTAGTGCTGATGGCTCTTTTTATTTTGCTTCTTATTGTACCACTTCCTTCCATATGATTCCAGCTATAGCCATTCCCAGATCTCTAAATGGAATGCCTTTTTCTTCTTATGTGGCTAACTACTGTTCATCTTTCAAGTCCCAGCTCAGGTGTATCCAGCAGAATAGGATGCTTTCCATGAGACCTTCTCCAGATGACCACCCCATTTCACAACTTACACCTTAACCCAGAGCTGAGTTATATATTCTCATGGTACCCTCCTCCCTCTTGGCATGTATGTCCTGATTACAACTATTTTCTTTTTTAGGCTGAGCTCCTTGAAGAGCAGTGCTTGCTCTGTTAATCCCTGAAGCCCATGCATAGAATAGTAGTTGTTAACTTACTAAGCACACAGTATATATTTGAATGCACTAAATATATTGATAGAGATAATTTCAAGTAGTATAGAGAAAAATAATACAAAGAATGGATTTGCCTGCTAACATTTTGCCATACTTGGTTTTTTACATTCACTTATATATGTGCATATGGTTTTTATCTTATTTTTTAAAGATTTTACTGATTTGAGAGAGCAGGAGAGACAGCAGAGAGCACAAGTGGGTTTTCCGGGAGGGGGCAAAGAGAGAAGGAGAAACAGACTGCCTGCTGAGCAGGAAGCCTGATGCAGGGCTTGATCCCAGGCCCCTGAGATTGTGACCTGAGCCTAAAGGCAAATGCTTAACTGACTGAGCCACCTAGGCACCCCAGTTTTTATTTTATTTTTTAAAAAAGATTTAGAGCGCGCACGGGAGCAGGGGGAGGGAGGGGCAGAGAGAGAAAGAATCCCAGGCAGACTCCCTGCTGAGCTTGGAGCCTGATGCAGGGCTCAGTCGCATGACCTGAGCCGAAATCACTGACTGAGCTACCCAGGTGCCCCTTAAGATTTATTTATGTCTTTTAGGGAGAGAGAGGGTGCATGCGCACGCAAATGAGCACATGGTGGGGAGAGGCCGAAGGAGAGTCTAGACTCCCAAGATGAATGTGAAACCTCGCACAGGGTTTGATCTCATGACCATGAGATCACAACTGGAGCCAGAACCGAGGGTCGCATGCTTAACCGACTGGACCACCCAGACATCCCTTGGTTTTTATTATTATTGCTGAATAATTTTGGAGTAAATTGCAGACACCATGCACCTTAATCCCTAAATACTTCTGCAGATAAGTTTTAAGAACTAGGAAGTTCCCTTATGTAATCACAGTGTAATTATCAAATTTAGGAATTTAACTTTGGTAGGTGTTGTCATCTAACAGGAATCTAATGTTCACATTTACTAATTGCCCCATTATGTTCCTTTTCAGCAGTTTCAACCCCTTCCCCATCCAGGATTCTCTTCCAGGCTCAGGCATTGTGTTTGCATTACATTATTACATATCTTCAGTCTCCTTTAATTTGGAAAAGTTCCTCAGTCTTTTTCAGTACTTTTTTTTTTTTTTTTAAGTTTTGTTTATTTGACAAAGAGACATAGCGAGAGAGCGCACAGGCAGAGGGAGAAGGAGAAGCAGTCTTCCTGCTGAGCAAGGAGCCTGACAGTGGGTCTTGATCCTTAGTGGCTGAGTCCCCTAGCAGCCCCTCAATATTTATTTTATTAAGCGTGTGTTTAGTTAGATACTATTTGTAACACAAAGTTAACAGGTTTTGCTCACAAGGAACTTGGATTATACTATTTACTTTCAGCGTAGTTTCTCACATACAGACTTACATGACTAGGTATGTATTCTTATTTGTTATTATAAATACTATTCAAGGAAGGAAGCTAATCAGAACAATTTAAAAATGTTTATATATGTATATATATGTGAAACCATCATTCAGATCAAGATACAGAATATCGCCAATACCTCAGAAGATTCTTTCCTGCCCTTTCTCAAAATACCCAGTTTTCCCACACCTCCTAGAGGGAAGCAGTACTCTGCCTTTTATCACCATTGATTAGTTTTGCTTGTTCTTGAGGTTCATATTAAAAGGATTTTGTGTTAGGTACTTTGTTTTATGTGTTTGGCTCCATATAAATCTGTGAGATTGATTTATACTGCATATATGGGTAGTTGGGTTTCTTTTTATTGCTCTTTAGTATTCCATTGTACAGATAGTTGCTGTGTTTTATCTCTTATGCATTGGATTGTATCCATCTTAATGGCTATTATTATTAATTTTTAAATATTTTATTTACTTATTTGAGGGGGAGAGCAAGCACCCAAGCACAGAGGGAGAGGGAAAAGCAGACTCCCTGCTGAGCAGAGAGCCTATTGCAGGGCTCTATCCCAGGACCCTGAGATTATGGCCTGAGCTGAAGGCAGACACCTAACCGACTGAGCCACCCAGGCACCCTGCTTTTGGCTATTATTAATAAAACTGTTCCAGGTATTTTTATATATCTTTGTTTAGGTAAATAAGCTCTCATTTCTCTAGGTGTGGCTTAGTCATAAAGATGATGTAAACCTGTTGCCAGTAGATTTCTGGGTGGTTGTACCAGTTTACCTTCCTACCACCTATATATGAAAGTTCTAGTTATCCAGGCCAACATGAGAAATTCCAACAATTTTATCCCATGTTTATGGATTGGAAGGATTAATATTGTTAAAATGTCAATACTGGTAAAAGTCATCTATAAATTCTGTGCAATCCATATCAAGATTCCAATGGTATTTTTTAATAGAAACAGGAAAAAACAGTCCAAAATTTGTTCAGAACCATAAAAGACCCTGAATAGCCGAAGCAGTCCTGAGAAGAACAAAATGGGAGGCATCACACTTCTGGTTTCAAGCTATTGTAAGACTTGAGTCATCAAAACAGTATGGTACTGAAAGAAAAATGGATCAGAGGAACAGAATTGAGAGCCTAGAAATAAACCCAAGCATGTACTGTCAGCTAATATTTAACAGGGGAGCCAAGAAAACACAAGGGAGGAAAGATGGTCTCCCATAAATAGTGCTGGGAAAATTAGACATTGACAAAATAATGAAACTAGATGCATGTCTTATGCCACTCATAAAAATTAACTCAAAATGGATGAAATAATTAAATGTAAGACCTAAACCATGAAACTTCTAGAAGGAGATATAGGAAAAAAGCTCGTGGACGTGGGTCTTAGCAATGCTTTTTGAATGTGACACCTAAAGCACAAGCAACAAAATAAAATACAAGTGGGACTACATCAAACTGAAAAGCCTCAGCAAAAGAAATTAAAAAAAGCGCCAACAAAGTAAAAAGGCTATAGAATGGAAAAAAGAAATTTGCAAATTATATAGTGGTTAATACCCAAAATATATAAAGAACTCCTAAACACAGTAACAACCCCCCCCCCCCACTAATCCAATTAAAAATGAGCAAAAGACCTGAATAGACATTTTCCCAAAGGAGAGCTACAAATACCAACAGGTACATGAAAAGGTATTCAACATCACTAGTCATTAGGGAAATTGCAAATCAAAACTACAAAGAAAACTACAAAGGAAAAAAAAAAACCACAATGAGGTATCACCTCATACCTGTTAGAATGGCCATTATCAAAAAGATAAATGTCGGGACGCCTGGGTGGCTCAGTTGGTTAAGCGGCTGCCTTCGGCTCAGGTCATGATCCCAGCGTCCTGGGATCGAGTCTCACATCGGGCTCCTTGCTCGGCAGGGAGCCTGCTTCTCCCTCTGCCTCTGCCTGCCTCTCTGCCTGCCTGTGCTCGCTCTCTCGCGCTCTCTCTCTCTCTCTCTCTCTGACAAAAAATAAAAATCCTAAAAAAAAAAAAAAAAGATAAATGTGAATATGTGAAGATAAGGGGACTGATGGTGAGATTGTAAACAGGTGTAGCCACTATGGAAAACAGTATAGAGATTCTCAAAAAATAAAACTACCATATGATCCAGCAGTTCCACTCCAGGTCCACTATATTCAAAAGAAACTAATACTCTAGTTTGAAAAGATACTGTACCCATGGTCACAGTATTATTTATAGTAGGTGAGAAGTGGAAAAACCTAAGTGTCCACTGACAGGTGATAAAGAAGCTGTGGGGTATATATACACACACACACACACACACACACACACTGCACACACAGAATGGGTACTCAGCCATTAACAAGGAAATCCTGCCATTTGTGCAACATATATGGACCTTGAAGGCATTATGCTAAGATTTTGAAAGAAGTCAGAGAAAGATGTTGTATGATCTCAGTTATATGTGGAATCTAGAAAGAAAAAACAAAAAACCAGTCTCAGAAAAAGATCATATTTGTTGTTCCCAGAGTGGGGATGCGGGGGGGTAGGGAGAATTGGAGGAACATGGTCAAAAGGTACAAACTTCCTATTATAGATAAGTAGTAGGGATGTAATGTACAGCATGATGACTATAGGTAACCACTGCTGTATGATATATATAAAACTTGTTAAGGGAGTACATCTTAAGAGTTCTTATCACAAGGAAAAAAATACTTTTGCCTTTTCCTTTTACTGTAGCTGTATGAGGCAGTGGTTGCTAACTAAACTTAAGGTAGTAATCATTTCACAGTATATGTATGTCAAAGCATTATACTGTACACTTTAAGCTTATACAGTGATATATGTCAATTATATCTCAATAGCAGTAGAAAAACTCTTACGGTAATTTTCACTGTATACAAATATCAAATCATTAGGGGCGCCTGGGTGGCTCAGTCGTTAAGCATCTGCATCGGCTCAGGTCATGGTCCCAGGGTCCTGGGATCGAGCCCTACATCGGCCTCCCTGCTCAGTAGGAAGCCTGCTTCTCCCTCTCCCACTCTCCCTGCTTGTGTTCCCTCTCTCACTGCCAAATAAATATTTGTTTGTCAAATAAATAAAATTCTTAAAAAACACACAAGTATCAAATCATTGTATTGTACTGCTGAAACTAATGCTTTTTAAAAATTTTTATTCATTTATTTTTTGAGAGATAGAGTGGGGGAAGGGAAGAGGGGGAAGAAGAGAGACCAATTTTTTTTTTTTTTTTTTAAGATTTTATTTATTTGACAGAGGGAGAGAGATCACAAGTAGGCAGAGAGGCAGGCAAAGGGAAAAACAGGCTTCCCGCTGAGTAGAAAGCCCAATGCGGGGCTTGATCCCAGGACCCTGACACCATGACCTGAGCCGAAGGCAGAGGCTTAACCCACTGAGCCACCCAGGCACCCCCTGAAAGTAATACGCTATCCATTAATTATATTTCAATTTAAAAAGTTAGCCATTCTAATGGAATGCAATGCTTTATCATTGTATTTTTATTTGCATTTTCTTGAAGTTAAATGATTTTGAGCACATTGTCATGTTCTTATAGGTCATTTGAATGTTTTCTTAATTAAGTACCCACTTGTATATTACCCATTTTTTAAAAGTTGGGTTACTTCTCTTGATACATAGGACTTTCTGATATATTGTGAATTGTACTGTTAATGTCTTCTGGTTTATGTCTTCCCTTTGATCAAGAGAAGCAGTTTCCTGTATCATTGATGTGCAAACTTTTAGGTATCTCAGTCTTTTTTTTTTTGGTTCCGCAGTCTTAATTGTTATAGTTATAAATCTAGTATCTATCAAGGTTAATATATAATAAAAAATGTTTTTAATCTCTATCTCAAACAGTAGAGTAGACCTTTGTTTTAAGTAAAAGGAAAACTAGAGCATCTGGATTTTGCTTCAATGGAAACATCAGATAGCATATATGCATTGTGAAATAAATCCACATGATTGATGGTTTTAATTACATTGTCCTATGTATATAAATGTTAAGATTTGGGGAGGTATGAAACTTCTGTCATGGAGCTTCAGAATATTATTCTGGGAAAGATACATAGTTTTGCTCTGTTTGAATGTCACTGATCACCTTTAATAGACTGTTAACTATATATACCTACAACACCAGATGCAGATATAAAGAAACATAGGGCAAACATATAAAAAAAATAGGACAATACCAGATGTAGATATAAAGAAACATAGGACCTTTTTTTTCCAATACCACATATGTACTTAGGTACCCAGTCTGACAATCCCAGAAGTAGGAAATACAAATAATGTTTTTCATCTTCTATATACCTATAGAACATTTTTCAAGTGAGTATATTCACCTAGCTATTTTATTTTTAATGAGGAACAGAAGGTTTAACATACTTACGGATTTACAGAAATGGTAACAAATGAGTTGCATATCGTGGAGGAGCTTAAATTGGGAGTCCTAGACTACACATGTCTGGGAGAAGGATAGCTGTGCCTTTTTTGAGGAATGTAGAAAGAGGTGCATGAAGTGACAAAGAGGGAAGAGACAAATGAGCAGAAAAAGCTCCTTCATACCTGTACTTTTAAGAGATTCAGGCCTGTCCATGTGTTTTAAAGATTTATTTATTTTTTTGACAGACAGGGATCACAAGTAGGCAGAGAGGCAGGCAGAGAGAGAGAGAGAGAGAGAGAGAGAGGAGGAAGCAGGCTCCCTGCTGAGCGACAGCCAGATTCGGGGCTCAATCCCAGACCCTGGGATCATGACCTGAGCCGAAGGCAGAGGCTTTAACCCACTGAGCCACCCAGGCGCCCCTGTCCATGTGTTTTAACATCTTTTGTCCCACTGAGTGGTTAAAAGATGCCGAAACCAGAGGAAAGGGGAGGAACTAGGAATGTGTAAAAGATCCACAGTGGGTTCTGGCCACTGAGAATTCAAAGCCTTTTTGATTGGTGGGGGTGAAATGGGGAAGGACTTTGTCAGAGTAATACAGATGTTATTTGAAGGAGAACTTTTAAGTCCAGAAGAGGCCAGTGGTTTAATCAGAATAAGTGTTGTTTCTCTAGTTGAGGGAAGAGGTGACGGTTAGATGTAATATCAGTTCTGAGATTTATGTTCTCCCAATTCTTTCTCTTCCAGCCCTTGAGGCACTGCTGAGGGAAGGCAGTTTTAGAACCATGAGTCTGTTTCACTGGTTTTCGGGTTTTTTTGCATTCATCTCCCCACCCTGCCAATCCTAACACATGGGGTTGTAGTTATACTTTTGGAATCTGTGCTTTTAAATTTTAGTACTAATCACAATTCAGCTTTCATTTAAAAAAAATTTTTTTTTTCTTTTTAAGATTTTATTTATTTGAGAGAGAGTAAGCAAGAGAGAAAGCACAAGCAGGGTGAGGAGGGGCAGAGGGAGAAGGAGAAGTAGACTCTTTGCAGAGCAAGAGCCCAGTGCAGGACTCTGTCCCAGGACCCTGGGATCATGATCTGGACTGAAGATAGATGTTTAACCAACTGAGGCATCCGGGAGCCCAAGAAACAGTTTTATATGTATAAGACAATTTTTAGTTTATAGCTTGGTGTATGTTTAGATTTGTAGATGCTATGAATAAAATCCATATGTGGTCCCAGTATGTACTTTCCACAGACTGGGAACTGTTGCTGTATTCTAACATTTTAAGAGTTATGGACTCAATCAATTACAATGTATGTGTGTATTGGGGGAGGGGTGACATTCCTCACACCAACAAGCAGTTGTCAGACACTGGCTGGGTATCCTACAGTTCAACTCAGTTCTGACTCTGTCTACCTGGAAATGTCATCAGATTCTACAGGTTAAGGGCTCAGTCCTACAAGACTTCCTTTTATTTCAAATGACAGTTGCAATTTGTTGTCTTCTGTGCATCTAACCTATTGGAGGTTCCAAAGACACCCTCCTTGGGTTTAATTTGCTAGAGTGGCTTTCAGAACTGAGAGAAACATTTTGCTTGGTCACCAGTATATTTAAAAGGATATATAATTCAAGAACACCCAGATGGAAGAGCTGCAGAGGGCGGGATATGGGGAAAGGTTGCAAAATTTCTGTGTTGTCTTTTAGTGTACCACTCTTCCAAATCTCCACGTTCACCAACCCGGAAGCCGTGCCCCCCCCCCGCCTTGGGTTTTTATGGAGCCTTCTTTAATATAGGCAGGGTTGATTAAATCATTAGCTGTTGACCATGGAGCTCAGTCTCCAGCCTTTCTCCCCTTCATGGAGGTGGGAGGTAGGGTAGGGTTTGAAGGTGGACTGAAAATTCTAATCCTCTGATCCCTTGGTTGGTTGTCCTTGCAATCAGCCCCCCCATCTTTAGGTAGGGTCCAAAAGTCACCTCAGTAACATGGCAAAAGGTACCTTGGTTGCTTTCATTGATTAGGAAATTCCAAGGGTTTTAGGAGCTTTGTATCAGAAAGGGATGAAGACCAAATAATACATATTTCTTTTTGTAAATCACCGTATCACACATCTTTCTTCATTGAATAGGTGAAGAACTTGGGCTGAGATATGTAAAAGGGTTTATCCATAGTTGAACACACTTTGGAGCTAGAACTAGATCCTAGAATATTCTGATTTCTTGCCTCATGTTTTCATGCCTTTAATTGTCTGGATTTTTCTGAGTTTTTGCTTTGGAATAAATTTTAACAAACTGGAGGTCTAACAGAAACAATTGAAAATCATCACCTAAATTTGTTATTTCCAGGTCTTTGAAGAAACTGGTTTTGACATCAAAGATTATATTTGTAAGGATGATTACATTGAACTTCGAATCAATGACCAGCTTGCTCGTTTGTACATCATTCCAGGAATTCCAAAAGACACAAAATTTAACCCAAAAACCAGAAGAGAAATTCGGGTATGTAATTTAAAGTATTTTCAGGCTGCTGGGCAGTATCCCAAATGAATGAAGTAAGAAATTGCTTTTTAGAAACTCCCTGATGATAATTAACTAAAGGAATTATTTTTTTGTGTCTCAGAACATTGAGTGGTTCTCCATTGAGAAATTGCCTTGCCATAGAAATGATATGACCCCGAAATCCAAACTTGGTTTGGCACCCAATAAATTTTTTATGGCCATTCCCTTTATCAGGTATGTTCCTGTTTCTTGAAATACAATACTACTTCCGGTCTTTTTTTTTTTTTTTTAAATGTAGCCAAATTTTAAAAGTGAATTCTTAATGTTTTCATAGACCATTAAGGGACTGGCTTTCGCGGAGATTTGGAGATTCCTCAGACAGTGACAATGGATTTTCCTCAGTTGGTAGCACACCAGCTAAACCCACTGTGGAAAAATTGAGGTAAAGAAATATATTCATAGGATTCCTGCATTCTGATAGTTTTTAATGCAGTAGCATTTTCCTTCTAAAAGTTTACAGAGGTATTGGATTCCTTTTTGTGGGTATTATTTTGTTACTGGTCTTAGAGATAATAGAAAATTTTTTAAGGATTTTTGATGAGATGAAAAAGGTTAATTGGAGTTTGAAAGGAGCTTCAGGCACATTTTAAAATAGCATACACAAGAGGGTACGAACTTTTTAGATGGGGAGATAGAACATGGAGGGAAAAAAAAAATCTGCCTCTGTGTATGTTGCTATTCTCTTCTCATAGCCTACTTCAGAGATAGTTGAGTCTTTGAAGATTGTTGAATTGAGGATATATTGAAGTCTGTTTTTGTATAGGGGTGATGAGGAATACTGATGTATAATTTGTTCAGAAACTTGAACTGTGAAGACTTGGGCTTGCTGCTTTTCTTTCCCTAACAAAGACTGTTGTATTGTAAAAAGTGACTGTTACATGGACAGGAACCACAAAGAACATTTTCTTGGTTGGAACTTAATTATATCCAAATTATAATTACAGAGTAGGCTGAGTAAATAATTTTGTTAAATAAGCATATATATTTATAATAAGCTTGCTAGAACTTTTATATGTTAGGTTCAGAGAGAATTGCGTTAATACATTTTCTTTAATTAAATGTTCTGATTCTGTCTGAGGGCTTCAGAAATTAAACAGGAATAAACCACATCTATAGTCAATATTTTTTTAAATACATAGGGAATATTTCATCTTGGTTGGGTTTTATGGGGACAGGAGCTTAGACTATGCCTCGAGAGTCATTTCTGCCTTTCAGAACCTGCGATTATAATCCCCAAATGATATACTTATTAGACATAAGTGAAACAGTATAGGAAAAGTAGATAGGAGTGTAGCTAAGATTTAAAGGAAACATACTACTCAAAAGTTTAAAATAGCATACACAAGAGGGTACGAACTTTTTAGATGGGGAGATAGAACATGGAGGGAAAAAAAAAATCTGCCTCTGTGTATGTTGCTACTCTCTTCTCATAGCCTACTTCAGAGATAGTTGAGTCTTTGAAGAAAATAGTGACAGTGTTTGGAAAACGGTATTTGGTGTTTGGGAGACTGTCCATCATAGCAAGTGAGACGACTCCCATATCTTTTAGTTCTAGGCTTTGTGGTCCTGGACAGTGGAGTAAGGATGTTACAAAGCAACTCTAACCAAATTTCAGGTTTCTTAGGCAGGATGGTGTGTTCTTAGCATATAGACTAATGTCTGTGATGATATGTTGGAGGAAATACCTGAATTTTGTCTCAATAAAGTAGGCATGCTGCAATTTTATTGTTATTTTTAAATGGGAAAGGAGAATTGTAAAATATACAGAAACAATCACTGTAGTACAGTTCTTTGGATCAATGACCCTGGACTGTTATTATACATGTAAGTGGTACTATAAGATGGTATCTCTTGAGGCGCCTGGGTTGCTAAGTGGGTTAAGCCTCTGCCTTTGGCCTAGGTCATGATCTCAGGGTCTTGGGATCGAGCCCCGCATCTGGCTCTCTGCTCGGCAGGGAGCCTGCTTCCTCCTCTCTCTGCTGCCTCTCTGCCTACTTGTGATCTCTCTGTCAAATAAATAAAGTCTTAAAAAAAAAGGTATCTCTTTATTACAGACTACTGTGTGAATACAACCTTTTATAATCAGATTCTTTCACATAAGAATTTGAGACCAGACCTTTATTTAATTTGCTCATCTATTGTCTTGGGCCCCTTAATTTTTTTGCTTTAGAATATAGCTTAAATTTCAGATCCCCTTCTAGCATAGAGGACTTGTAATGGACCTGTGTAGGATCCGATTCCACACTTTAAACATTCTGGTTGAGAATGAATTGTCTCTCCTAATAAGAAAGAACATCCACTTACATTTGTTTGTTTCAACTAAATTTAGAATTATTTTCTTCAGGTTTTTAAAAAGTATAATCACTATTTTTTTTTAAGATTTTATTTATTTGACAGACAGAGATCACAAGTAGGCAGGCAGGTGGAGAGAGAGGGGGAAGCAGGCTCCCCTCTGAGCAGAGAGCCCGATTCGAGGCTCGATCCCAGGACCCTAGTATCATGATCTGTGCCGCAGGCAGAGGCTTTAACCCACTGAGCCGCCCAGGCGCCCCTAAAAGGTATAATCACTTATAGGGAGGAGGTAATATGGATAATTTAGGGAAGTTTGGGATTAAATGTAGCACTATTAATTCATTCAAGAAATAGTGAACACCAGTTACTCTTCTGGGTGCCAGGGACAAAGCAGTAGGTAAAGTAGATAAGAATCCCTGCCCTTAGGGAACTTGCATTCCACTGCAGAGAGGTAGACAGTAAATAAGAAAGTAAGGTTGGTGATCTGTAAGATAAACTGTCAAGGTGTTAGTAGAAGAATTTTAAGTGCAAATTTCGTGATACAGTTTTTACTTTTTTTGAATCTTGGTGTAGTCGAACCAAATTCCGCCACAGTCAGCAGTTATTTCCTGAAGGGTCTCCTGGTGACCAGTGGATAAAGCACAGGCAACCACTGCAGCAAAAGCCATATAATAATCATTCTGAAATGTCTGACCTTTTAAAAGCAAAGGTGAGTGATGATACATTTAAAGAGATTTTCATAAATTTAGATTTGACTTTGAAATGTATCTGAAGTGAAGAATTGCAGATTAACGGTTACAGAACTTTGAATTGTTGATCTAAGACTTTTGTGTTCCCGACTTGTGATTGGAAGCACAGCAGAGACTTCTAACCTTTACAGTTTTGGTATAAATACAGTATAGTAAGTAATAAAAGTTAGCATCTGACTTTGATATATATGCCATCAACGAAAGGTTTATTATTGTGTTGTATTGTCGTGCATGATTATACCACACTTTATCCGTTCTACTCTTAATGGACATTTTGGTTTCCAGTTTTGGGCTTTTGCAAACAATGTTGCTATGGATATTTCCATATGTATATTTTGATGAGTATTCTTTTGTGTATAGATAATGAATAGAATTTCTAGATCACTGGATATGCCTATTCTCAAGTTATCCCCAACTGAATATATGAGAGCTCCACTTGTTGCACATTCTTGGTAGTGTCTGTCTTTATCATTTTAGCCATCCATTTGTGTGCCACTCTTCTTTGTTTGCATTCTTTTAAAAAATATTCTGGGGTCATCAAAATTAAAAACTTTTGTACATCAGAGGACACTCAATGAAAAGATAAACCCACAGAATGAGAGAATATTTGCAAATCACATATCTGATGTTAGGTTAACATCCAGACTCCTCTAACTCAACAGCAAAAAACTCTAGTTAGTGCTCACTTTAACAACACATATCCTAAAATTGGAATGATACAGAGAAGATTAGCATGACCTCTGCGTGAGGATGACACGCAAATTTATGGGAAAAAAAAAAAAACCCAGTTAAAAAATGAGCAAACAACTTGAATAGACATTTCTCCAAAGCAGATATGCAAATGGCCAATAAACACATGAAAAGAATCTCAGCATCATTAGTCTTTAGAGAAATGCAAATCAAAACCACTCTGAGATACCACTTCATATCCATTAGGATAGCTATAATAATAATAAAAAAGGAAAACAGCAAGTGTTGACAAGAATGTGGAGAAATTAGAATTCCCCTGCATTTTTGGTGGGCATGTAAATGGTATAGCTGCCATGGAAGATAGTTTGGTGGTTCCTTAAAAGGTTAAATACAGAATTACCATATGAGCAGCAATTCCACTTGCTGGGTATATACCTCACAAAACTGAAATCAAGGACTCAACCAGGTAACTTGTGTACCCGTGTTCATAGTGGCATTATTCACAATAGCCAAAAGATGGGAACAGCCCACATGTCTGTCAACAGATGAACAGATTGACAGAATATACGTACAGGTATAATAGCTGTAAAAAGGAATGAAATAATGACACATACATACTCATGGTCATTGCAACTTAGGCACATGCTGCATGAAGTAAGTCACACACCATGGACAAATATTATACCATTCTGTTTATATTTGGTACCTAATAGACAAATTTATAGATCCAAATTAACTTGGGCTTACCAAAGCGAGGGATGGGGGAATACAGAGTTATTTAAGGGGTATAAAGTTTCTGTCTGGGATGATGAAATAAGTTCTGGAGATGGATGCTGGTGATGGTTGCACAACATTGTAACTATACTTACTGCCACTGAATCGTACATTTAAAAGTAGTTAGAGGTAAACTTTATATTTCTTATACCACACTACAAAATACCAGCAAGAGCAGAATGAATGAAATTGGATTAAAAGCATGTGGTAATGTGAGTTTCTGTCAATCTATTTCCTTACTATTTAAAAAATAAATTTTTTAATTGGAGTATATCTGAAAATGTTACATTAGTTTCAGGTGTACAACATAGTGATTCATCATCTCTCTCTGTTACCACAGGTGTAGCTACCATCTGTCACCATAAAACCACTGTATAACGAATGCTATTACAATGTGATTGACTGTATTCTCTACACTGTGCCTTTTATTCTTGTGACTTACTCATTCCATAACCAGAAGCATGTATCTCCCACTCCCTTTTATCCATTTTGTGCATCCCCTTTTGGCAAGCATCAGTTTGATACTAATATTGATATGATGTGGTTCCCCAGTGTTTTAGGTAAATTTGGGGGGAGTACTTTGCTAAACTCTTATTCAACCAGCTAAACATAATCTTGGGGGGTATATGCTTTTGTCCTGTTACATTATAGTGTAGGTTTACATTTTATTTCTTCTCATTGGAAAAACAGAATCAAAGTATGAGGGGGAATGGCAGAAAACAGTATCAGGATTCACCTAATCAAAAGAAAAGAACAAACGGGGTCCACAGCCAGCCAGCCAAGCATCAGAATCCCTTGATGGTAAGACTTCGAGCTCTAAATCTAAGAAGACAGTTCACTCTGTTTTAGGAGTGGAGCAAGGGCATTGTCAAACAAAGCACATGCAATTGATATATTGGTAAGATTTTATGGAGTGAAATTGTACATTATTTGCTCACTTAAAATCTCTGGCTCTCTGTTACCGGTTTGTCACTTTGATTCAATTGCACAGCTGATTTTTGCTTTTTTATGTGGGTATTTAAATATTTTTTAATACTGTGAAAACTGTGTGTAGTCAACCCTGGTTTCTAGAAAGAGCAAGTCCTTGACTTTTTCTTTATAGAGTCTGTATTGTTTTAATTAAGTTGAAAGTTGGGAAGAACATCACGGTATATTTTTTTCCTTTCAAGTTAATAGAATTTAGAAAATTAAAAATAAAATAAAGCCAGTGCCATAGTCCTTAGACTAGGCCTGCAGACAGATAACTGAGAGCATTTTAATCATTGACTTTCACTCTTAGTCTGTGCTCTAGAAAGTAGCAATTCATAACTAATGGGTCTCCATTGCTTACCTTTTCTGTAAGTCCTGATGAATTCTCTTGTAGTTTCACCTACTTTTCTTTTTTTAATGGTGGGTGATAATAGTAGTTTTAAGGTTTTAGCAAAAAGTTTTTACCTCAATTTCTGTTTGCTGTTTACTTAATTTGGGGCATATTGATTCCATGGGCAAACACATGTTAAAGATCAGTTTACTGTTAGATTACTTGCCTTTTACTATTATAATTCTTTCCTGTCAGATTAGCACAGATAAAAAGCCATTTGTATATTGTTGAGTGTTTTGGCAACACTTAAAAATAACTAATTGGTACAATCTTCTAGAGAGTAGCTTGACTATATGGAAAGCCTGAGAAGGTTTTTGGTTTTTTTTTTTAAAGATTTTATTTATTTATTTGACAGAGAAAGATCACAAGCAGGCAGAGAGAGAGAGAAGGGGAAGCAGGCTCCCCGCTGAGCAGAGAGCCTGATGTGGGGCTCAATCCCAGGACTCTGAGATCATGACCCGAGCCGAAGGCAGAGGCTTAACCCACTGAGACTCCCCTGAAAAGGTTCTTAAATTGTTTCCCTAGAAGAGAATTTTAAAGAATGTTCATTCCAGTACTCTTTTGATAATGAAAATAAGGAAACAATCTAGATACCCCAAAATAAAATTTTAAATGCAGTATCATAGATCTATGCAATGGACTACCAGGTAGTCATTAAAAATGATGGCATAGATTTATATTTATTGAAAAAAATATGTTCACAGTATATTACATTTAAAAAGTAGATTGGGCTGCCTGGGTGGCTCAGTCAGTTAAGCATCCAACTCTTGATTTCGGCCCAGATCATGATCTCAGGATTGTGGGATTGAGCCCCATGTGATTGAGCCCCATGTTGGACTCCGTGCTCAGTGGGGAGTCTCCTGGGGTTTCTCTCCCTCTCCCCCTTACCCCTCTTGCATGTGCTCATACTTTTTCTCTCTAAAATAAATGTTAAAAAAAAAAAAGTAGGTTATAGCATAGTCCTATGTACTGAATAATTCCACTGAAGTTTTAGTAATTATATAAAAATTCACAGTATCATCACAGAGAAAAAACTATAAAGATACATGAAATGTTAATACTTAATTATCTCTGGGTTGAGAAATTTAATGAGTAATTTTCTTTTTCTGGTGTTTCTATATTGTACATGTAATCAAGAACTAAAACAAGTTTTAGGCTTAAAATAAAAAATAAATATAGCATTGTAAGACCGGGGATGGTGCTTATGTTACTGGTTGAATCTTCTTCCTGAGAAACTTGATCATACATCTCTTCATTTATAGTGAGTAGAATAACTGCAGCTGTTGTGTGTGTGTGTTTTTTTAAAATAGAAATGTGAAAAAAGACTTCATCCACGAAAACTTCAGGATAATTTCGAAACAGGCAAGTCATTTTCTTTTTAAAACCTCAGGTGGGATTTGATTTGCTTTTCCCCTAACCTTTATTTTAGTTGAGGTATGATGGACCATGATAGACAAGCAGTAAGAGTTGCACATGTTTGTAGAGAGTTCGTATATGTGGTCACGTTCTCTAAGTATGAAACTTGCTAAGATGACCTTAAATGATCAAGAGGAAATGATTTTTCCTTTCAGTGTGCTGTTTTTGTGTGTGAATGTCAAACCTTGGTGCTATGTGTGAACATTGTAAGTCAATAAATATTAGTGAGAGGGGAGTAGAACCAAGTATTTTAAAGGTGAGGAGACCTCATTCTCACATACACGTATGAGTACTAACTTGAGAAGGGCAACATTCCCCACTTTTCAGGAGGCAGTGAGCAACTTTTTAAGCAGGTACTAGAGATAGCTTTTATTAATCTGTTATAAAGAGTAGGTTTGTGATCTGATTTGGAAAGTAATGGTGATGAATGTAGAAAGTTCTTCAGTAATACTGATTTAATAGATGTCATTTTTAAGTACAGTAGACTTATGTGCTGTTTTGAATTGTGTGAAATCCCTGTGCAATAGATACACATTTATTCACCGTTTAAATTTAAGCCTTTTATGCAGAGAAGTCTGAAGAAATAGGAAGCATTATAATATTTTCTTGCAGTACTGTTTATATTTTAAGCAGGATAAATGCTATTTTAAAAGATGCTTTAAACCTATTTTGGAAAATTAAGGTTAACTATGAAGTCCTAAGAACTGTCCGTTGTTTGGTATATATACATATGGGGGTAGAAGTCCCCTTAATCAGATTTTTCTGGCCATGTTGTCTGGTGGGGATATGATAGGCTGACAGTTTAATTAACATAAGCTCAGAAATCAGTTACTTTACAAAATCTTTAAAAAGCCCGTATGTTCAGGAAGAAGGTATATTGTAACTTCATATACCTAGCTTAGTTGGGGATGGTATGGGCATATAAAATTTGTCTTGAAAAGGAAGTATAAAAAGATTTTTGTCTTGGGAAACCTCATTTGAGATTTTCTTTGTGCCTCAGCACCCCCCCTTTTTTTTAAAGATTTTATTTATTTATTGGAGAGAGAGAGAGCATGTACAGGTGAGGGGAAGGGCAGAGGGAAAGGGAAAGCAGGCTCCTTGCTTTGCAGGGAGCCCCATGTGGGACTCAGTCCCAGGACCCTGAGATCATGACCTGGGCCAAGGGCAGACGCTTAACCAACTGAACCTCCCAGGTGCCTGTGCCTCAGCTTCTTGATGTCTATTCCTGATCCATTTTCCTGGTCAGGTCTCCTCTACCTTTAAAACAAAAAACAAAAACAAACCCTGATAAATTGGGAGTTTTGTTGGACTGTGATTTTGAAAATTTGGATTTTTCCTTAGGTTAATATATTCCCTAAAGATTTGGAAAGCTCCATCTTTATTTTTCTAGAATTGGACTCTTTGTAAATCTTAGATTACAGTTGTAATCTTTACAGTGCTTGCCTTTTTCCTCCTTCTTTTTACAGTGCTTACATTTTGATCTTTGTTAGAAAGCTTCCTTTATGTTGGCACAGAAAACAAATACGGGAGTAGACAAAAAAGTGTGCCCATTTTTTGAAAGCATGTGAATATTAAGGGTCTTAAAGGCTGAGATTAAGATTTTGAATGAATGTGTGGAAATTGACAATCCTAGATTAGAAAATCTTATTGAGCCCCAGTTTAGGGAAAGGAAAGTATCTTGGTGATTCTGCTTAGGTTAGATTTAGAGTGTGATGAGGAAAAATATATACTGTACGTGCATTCCTTTATAACAAAGGTGGGTAGGGGCAGTATTTGAATACTGCCTTACTAAGTTATTGAGTTTGTTTGTTTGTTTGTTTATTAAACAGATGCTGCATATGACTTGCCTTGCTCCGGTGAAGACCAGTTGCTAGAACATGCCGAGGGACAGTCTGTGGCGTGTAATGGTCATTGCAAGTTCCCCTTTTCATCCAGAGCCTTTTTGAGTTTTAAGTTTGACCATAATGCTATAATGAAAATCTTGGACCTTTGATAGCAGCAGCTGTGTTGTGGAAGTCCCAGGATCAGAAACCTGTTGCATTTGAGTGGGTGTCTCTTTGAGCCTTACCTTTCTCAGGTGTTTTAAAGAAATGCAGGGAGGCAATGATGTTTCTGAAGATAACGTTCTCTGCAGAAGAGAGAGTAGAAAGAAACATGAGTTTGCACTGTAAATGCAGTTATAACCTTTTATACAGATATACCTTTTCAGTGTTTGGCTAACGAATTTAAGTTGCTTTTTATGAGAGCATTTTTTTTCTGTGTGATTGTGGTTTTTATTTCGTGTTCTGGTCAAAAAATAGTGCTTGAGTCATCATCAGGTAGTCAAGTTAAAGGGAATGCTTCATCTAGCCATGACAGTGATTGCAACAAGAGTTTCCTTATGTTGACATTTTTAAAAGAAATTAGAATTCACAAATATTAAATGAATGCAGGAGCTAAAATTGTCACAGAAGTCAAGATGGCGGGTCGTCTGCTTTGGTGGCATTTTGCGCATTTCTCTGCGTCTAACCACTTAGGTTTTCTAATCCTCCTGTGCTGAGAGATTTGTTGAAAGGTTTTATTTAGAGCATCTACTATGTAATGTTCATGTAAAAAATGAACACAGCACTTCATTACAGGACAGAGTCCTCAGCCTGGAGGGGGACTGAGTTGTTTGGGTAGGGAATGGATGCTCTGACTGGGAGTTGAGAGCCTTGTGCAGTCTGCGAACCCGGGAGAGAGGAGCGGGGAGCCTTGAGGTGGGGACCCGGCAGCTGCTTTGGTGGCAACTGCCTTGGTCTTGTCTTCACTGTCCTGCCGCCAACTCTTCAGTATTGTACAATGGTTTTGTTCCTGTGAAAATTTATTCTCTATTACAGTTGTGTAAATATGAATGGAATGAATACTAACATTTTTAGGTTTTACATTGCATCTCGGTGTTGATCTCTGGAAACTAACGTTGTATTAGGTTCCGGTTTGCGGTAGTAGCAGAAACTGACATGCCTTTAGGAGCATGCTGAAGCCCCTTGATGATGGAGCGAGAAGGGAAGGGGTATGCGGTTCACCCAGGTACAAATAAATAAAGCATTTCACTCGCAGATGATCAGAACAAGAAGGTAACATACGTAACTCAGTTCTAGGACTGTATTTTGCTCCTTCAGGCTTCTTAAATCTAAATAAAGATGGCAATGCCCATTTTAAGAATTTCAGCTCTAATTGAGGACAATCATCAGGACCTTAAGGGGGCTTTAGTGTTTGGACTGCTTCTGACCTCATTGAAGGTATTTCTTTTGGCAGGGGGTGATGTGTGAGCATATGCGTGCGTGTACATCTGCCATGTGGGTTTTAAAAATCTTTTTTTACATGTGGTATCCACAGAATATATCTCTGCTTGTAAATTTTATTGTAGAAGTCTTTATTCTGTATAGATAGCCTATTTAATAGGGCTTCTATTTGACCCAGTGGGACTTTCAGAAGAAGTACTATTGTAAGGAATTCACTTGGTATTTCTTTGCTTTAGCTTTTAAATGGCTTGATTTTTAAAGGAGAAATTCTATTTATTAATAAAAGTGTCACCCTCTTGGTGCTAAGCAGGAGAATTCATGATTACAGCAGTATGTTTAAAATTCGGTTATCCATAATCCTGCATCTTTTAATGTGACAAACTTGTGAATCCTTCTGTGACCTTTTTTAAAATGCATTATAGGATTGCTTTTGGAAGCTCTTACTGTTCTTTCCAGAAATACAGCTGCTTTGCTTGGGTCTCCTTGAGCCATATTTGTAGTTGGTCTCAGCATTCCAGATTTCTATTAAATTGTTAAGGGAGTGAAAACTTAGTTTGCCTAGCAGGTAAATCATTATCACTCATTTAATGTCATCTGGCAAACATAATTTTTAGTGATTTCGTGTGTGTGTGTGTGTGTGTGTGTGTTGTTTTTGGTTTTTTAAGTATTTTGGTTAGTCTTTCTCGTGCCTCGAGTTGGGTTTTTCAGCTCTTATTACAAAAGCAAAAGAGATTAGAGTTAGTTACCAGAAGTATGTGTCTTCTAAAGGTGTTGAGCCTTTTCAAGAACCAACAGATTATCTCTTTTCAATTACAGCAGTTTAACTATGGTTAAATGTTACTGCTGTTGTGCTGCTTCATTTAATGCACTGTGGAACAAAATAAGGGTATTGTTGAGATGGGATTTGGGTAACTTGAGGCTTTTAGCTCTCTTGACAGTTTGAGGTAAAAAATGATGTGAGTTAAAGTTTATGTGTGTGATGTGACTTAACTATGCAGAAAATGTGTACATTGGATGTACCTGTGTACATCTGCTATACTTACACCCTTGAACCTGTGTATTAGTTTCTCAGTGTTCAGGTTACCTTGAGAAAGGCCATGCTTAGCACAGAACTGGATTTCTCCTTTGAGAATTTTAGCATGGTTTGAAGAAATCAAGTGATAAAGGAGTGTGCTGAATATGCAATAATTTACTTCTGTGTGCTGCATTTTAAGAAGCTAGATGAGAAGAGTAGTTGTGTTGGCTTCATTGTGTTTTAATGTCTTTGAGAGAAAAATAGTTCTTTGAATCCACTTTTTAAATGTTCTTATGTTCTAGCCTTACATTTTCCAAGGTTCAGTGCACTGTGAATCTTTTATTTTTTTAAATTTTGTAGGTGCTTTTATGTATAACTGTAATGATTTGAAAGATGTTAAATGAACTTTTTTGTACTTAACCGTTGTTATTAGTTTACATGCTTTCACGAGTTTTTGTTAAGAAATAGCAAATGAATGGTTTTAGGATTTCAACCAGTGACACTCTTCCCGAGACATAAACTGAATAGAACCCTTAGCACGGGTGAAGTTTGAAGAGGTTTGAAACTTGAGTTGGATTTTCATGTTAATACATAAAAGCAAGTCTTCTAAGCTGCCAAGGGATTTGTGGTCACTGCTTGCTGCTTTGAGCTTTGGATATTCTTATTTTTCTATTAAATATCAATTAGTGCAGATAAGGAAGATATATAGCAAAACATAATTTTATGCTACAAGATTGGGTTGGTACTTTGTCTTTTCCGGCTTTAGTAGTTTGTGTGTAATATCAAAAAACTCAAATCTAAGTAAATGGCATCCTTCCACAGGGATTAAATTTAAATTTGATTATAAAGCTCAGCAATGATGGTCTTTAGGAAAGTTCAGGTCTAAGGGCATGTGTACATTAGAAACATTTCCATTACCCAATTCCCTCTTTTTGTTTGTTTGTTTCCAACAGCTAACTTGAACAGTAAGGAGCAAAGTCAATATAAAAATTAGACTGTTTGCCAAGTTACTTTTCTTACTATGATAATGTCTCTTGGCTTTTTATCTTTATTTTTGTACCAGTACCTCTCTCTGCCTGTTGAGATTTTTTTATTGATATCTATTGTGTCTCTGTGTTCTCTGAGGCAGTGTTTTCTTTTGCATATTAATCATAGTTACAAGGTCAGATTCATTAACATTTTTATGATTGAAGAAAAGTAAGTCACTTAGTGATTTTGACTCAGATTATATTCTGGCAGTGGGGAAGGGGCTCATATGTATTGTAACTTTAGATGAATGATAAGACGAAGTCTTACTTTGTCTAAAGATATCAAAATATCCTTTACCTTTAAGTACCTGTTTCCGGGTAAACAGGTTTAGTAAAACAACAGTTTTGTTAGACCTTATTTCTGATAGCTTGGTAAAGCCTAACTAGAGTTCCTCATTTTATATTCTGTCCTAAGACTTTAAAGTGTATTTGTATAGTTACCGAGAACTCTAAAAATGAGATTATGATGGCATCAGCATCTTTTTCTTCCTAGAATTAAGTTGCTCTTGAAGTTTATACCTGTGTGTCCTGAAGATGGCAGATTGCAAATAGGCAATAAAGGCTCTGTCCCATGCTTTCAAAATAAAGCTCTGGATTGCAGTTTCAAAATATAAGATAGATGATTATTATAGAACAAAAGTGCCCTGAAGGAAGGAGATAGCTATAGTTGCTGAGCAAAGAGAGTATAAGGAAGAAATTTTAGAAGATAATCCAGTTCTTGAGTGCTGTTGTATTAGGCTAGAAACGTGATCATTGCCTAGGCCAAGCAGTGTCTAATATATATGGCCATGACCAAGTGTTTTTTAGCTCTGGATAAAGTTGTCCTTATTTTTTTACATTTGCCAAGCAATCTAGTAAATCTAAAGCAATTTTTCTCACTTTAAAGATCGATGTTTTGAGCCTGGTCCTTCCTGTTTTTTTGATAATTTACAGCTCCAACCACACTGAAGTGCTGTACTTTCTTCCAGGAGTGTGCGAGCACAGCCGACCATGGTCAGGCGTGTGACATAGCCACTTCATGAGGTAGCTATACACTTGTCCTGAGCGGTGATCCATTCCTTCCCATCTAGTTCTCTTATGACAAACCGCATGTACTATTGAAGCAGTCGTGTAAAGCTGGGGAAGAGCATAAATCTACCTCTCATACATGGGAGTGGACTTGAAGGGCTGGCTTCCACCAGCTTTAGTGGCTCAGACTTTAATGTAAAGGTCAAAGAAATGTAAATTAAAAAAACCTATGGTAAAATAAGGAAGTTTTATTTTGAGAGATGTGTACAATTGAATCTTTAATCTGGGTCCCCAGATCAATGAAATCACTAGTAAAGAAATTGCATTTGTCTTGTGTCTTCTGTGGTCTAGCGACGGTCATGGCTCGAAAGCACAATCTGAAAAGAAACATGATAGAGTGCTTGTGTCAGCTGTGTAGTACTGGCCAACGGTGCTTGGGGGAAAGGGATTGGATGCAGAAATTAATTGCCTTGTTTCATAAGTTCGGCCCACATGGACCCTCCTCTTGGTAGACTTCTTTAGTCCTTTAGTCCGATGGAAGAATAAGGCCCTGAACACATACATGTGCTGCTTTTTTGGTGGGAGGGCTCTTATAGGGGTTTGGGTGTTGTTTTGGTTATTGGCTTCTGAAGCCAGAAAGAGGCCATGGAGTTCCCACCACCACCACACACTTTGTATCTTGTCCCTTCTGTAGAAGGTTAGTTTGTGCTACATCCTTACGGTAAATCTGCCGCTGTGGGAATTTTATGCAGTGATCATATCTTGCCCTTGGGCCACAAGTGGAAGGGAAGGTTATGGACACCACTGCTGTTTTAGGTCTCAGTGCATGTAGCTGTCAGATTGGGAACAAAGAAAACTAGTTCTAGGGTGAAATGGGCCGTATTCTGCTGGTCCTGGAGAGGTCTTAGTTAACAGTCTTAGGTTGTGGACTTTCTGAGGTATGTAACATTTTAATTTAATCTGCTTTGCATTCATTGACTGAGGTTCTGAAGCAGTCTCTAGCTACAAACTATGGTGTGAAGCATTTGGGGCACAAATCTACATTGTTAGTCATTTCTCAAACTTTAAGAGATTAGCTAGTTCTTTGTGAAATATCTCGGTTTATCTTATTCTTTTGTGACATTTTGGAACCAGCTATGGATGGCAACAAATGAAAGCAAAAGTTCTCAACTGAATGCAGTTTAGCAAGGTAGTAACTATTCCTTAGTTCAGTTAGATGTTAATACTTCCTGCAGTGAATGAGTAGCAGGGGACTTGCTGTCTTCATGTCCTGTACATAAAATGTGCACTGATAGAAAAGCACAAAAGACAGATCTACAAGAGTTTCTTTGTGCATTTCACTAGTCTCCCATGGCACTGCTGTCTCTGTTCATTTTAGGTTTGCATTTGGATGCTGTACAGGTACCTTTTAATTTCAAATATAAGTGTCTGAAGAACTGAGTCTTTAATTTTACTTTTTTGCTCATATTTTCATTTCAAAGTTAGGATGGGAGACAGCTAACTGACTTTCCATTTTCTTATAAGCTTTTCCTTCAGTAACAGGGAAGGAAAATAAAACCATGAACTATTTTGTATATGTATGTTTGTGTATATAACACACACACATATATTTTCTTATGATCGTGTTTGAAGTTTATTAGCTTAATACCTTATAAAAAATCATCTTTGGTAATTGACACATACAATTCAGATGTAAAGGTTTACCTGTTGGCTTTAACGAAAACTTTTAACAGTCTTATTTCAGAATAAAATGATTAGTCAAATGGAATTATAGTTCATGTATTAACAAGTGAAGTCCTATATAAAATTGTCTTTTATGCAGGTTAATTTGGATGGGAAAGGGAATAAGAATTTTTTTTTTAACCCTACCCCTCCCAAAACAAGGGTCTTTTATGCTGCAGAGACTAGGTAATGTTCAAGGAAGATGTGTAGTCTTAAAACAGTTTTCTTTGGAGAAGGTTTTAGTCTGAAGAAGGTGAAGATATTTATGCTGAGTCATGTTAAATTTCATGTGGGACCTACGAAAGCTGGTAGGAAAAATTGAAATGGTTTCACTGAATATGTTGTGCAAACTGGACTTGAGAGTAAGTGTGATAACTAGATTTGTAAACTCTTCAGTGATTATTTTTATCTTATATGAAAATAATTTAACATTTAATTTTTGCCTTACTTAACTGTCACAGCGTTTTATGACTTTATCTTCTAGGGCATTTTAATGTTTGAAAAAAGACTGTAAGTAAACCATTAGAGTAATTCTGTCTGTGGTAGTAATGACGTTCCTGGTGCTTGTTTTAGTTAATTGTCAAACAGCAGAAAAGAAACCCCCAGAATACTTGTGGGCTTTACCTTGTTGTTATACAAATTGATACCTTTCGATTGGATTTATTGTGTTTCTGAATTATTACATTCTGGCTAACCAGTAGCTTTGTCTCTTTCCCTCAGTGTTAATCAAAGGATGAGGACTGATTCTCACTTATATTGGGTGTGACTATCATAAATTAAGAATTTCCAGTGAATTTAAATGTTTGCAGGATTATTGTATTTCCAGAGTTGACTGCAGTGCCAGCTGTACTCTCCCCTGAGAAAATGAACAGTTATTATGCTTTTTTGAAAGCTTTTTGATGTAAATAACACCAGTTTAGAAATTAAAAACCTTTTATCTTGCAGAATACAATTTGAGAGAATGAAGGTTTCCTTTTGTATTTTAAAACATTTTTACAGTTGATTGTTCAGATATTGGCTTTCTGTAAAAATATTATCGTGTTAAATTTAGACTGTTTATAGTGTAATGTCAATAAATTTTGCTGCTTGGACAGTTTTAATTACTACCTTAACCTGGTTTCTGCTACTGTTACTTGTTATCATAGGTTCCAGCTTATTCATATTTTGTCTATCTTTGGACCAATAAATTATGACAAGTATGAGATAAAGGCATGTTTATATGATGGGAAGAACTATTAGAGTGTCTCTGCAAAAGTGAAAATAAAGAACTGGTATGTATTCTCCGTCTTAAACACTTAACAGTTTGGTTATTGCTTTAAAGCAAAATTGGGGGGCGCCTGGGTGGCTCAGTCATTAAGCGTCTACCTTTGGCTTAGGTCATGATCCCAGGGTCTTGGGATCGAGCCCCGCATCAGGTTCCCTGCTCAGCGAGCCTGCTGCTCCTGCTCCCTCTGCCTGTTGTTCCCTCTGCTGTGTTCTTTGTCAAATTAAAAAAATCTTAATTAAAATAATACATACATACATATATGTATATGTATTATATAAAGCAAAATTGGTTAGATAGCTACAGTCCAGTAATTCTTAAACAGTTGTTCCAAATAGAATACTTAAGTCTTTGGATCATGGGAGAAATACATTCTTCTCCACTACAAGCCTGAGCTATATGGTAATTTTTATTTAAAATTTTAAGAGGGGGGGGGACCAAGGTATTACACTTTGCTTTCATACTGAGAGGTGACCACATTGCAGGAAAACATTGTTCCTCTAAAAGACATGTTATAAAGCTGCTTGCCATCTTTCTTGTCATCACGTGTTACTTCCTTGCACTTCCAATTCTTGATTGTATTGTTTCCCTCATTTTTAAAAACGAAAAAAATTTTTCAGTGGATAACGTCCCATTTGTACCACATTTTAAAAGGCAGCCAAATAGAAATTGGTGATGAATGAAGGTTCTTTGGCTGTTTGGACCTAATGTAGTGTCTTCTGGTCCCCAGCTTTGACTAGGGCTTTCAGTTTAATGTGAAGCAGCATGGGTTTGACATTTACGTGTATTGCAGAAGGACAGTCTTATCCTTTAATGAACACAGTTAAAGTACATCATGGAATTAGAAATATTTATTCAGAATATAAGAATGTTTGTAAAATATTATAAATGTCTCTGTATAAATAAATGGAATTTTTTCCAAACAATTCTATATCAAATAACACAAAGTAGCTATTTTACAGCAGCTAAAACTAAAGGCATCTGGAAACATTTAAAGCATACAAGTGAAGAATCTAAAAAATTACAAGGTATAGTACAGTGTTAAGGGGCAACTTTAAAATGAGACTTTCAGTACAAATAGGACAATACTGACAAATGCAAACTTAGTCACATGTGCTTTAATAACTGAGTACATTCAAGCAGGTTCTTCTAATTCAAGTGGTTTAAAAGGAGCACACTTTCAAATAATAGGAAACTTAAATCTCATGCAAAGTCAGTCTTGATAATATATCTAGAAACTGATTACGAATAGAAAAGTGAACATGTATCATCTTTGCATTAGGGTCAAACAAAAGCAGATTCTTAGGGGCTCTCATTCACTTGGCAGCTGTGACACTAACACTCTTTAGTGAACTGAGTTCTACAAACAACATTTTCCACATGGATTTGATTTGCAGAAAGTGCAAAAGTGAAAGGTATGATAAGAACTAACTAAAAGCAGGTCATCAGTGTGAATGTGTGTTGGGGGGGAATTTTGTATATAGCTTGCTTCTTCATTCTGCTGAGCTGGTATTTCAGATGATCAGTAGATGTGTGATTTGTAGAGACCTTGACTACGGAAAAATCCAGTACTGTCTGCCATTCAAGGATCTAGTTATTCAATAGCAGTTGCTGTTATGGACAGAATTAGTTCTTGTCTGGGTCACACACAAGAGCTCACTCAGATGCAGTGTGATAGAGAATGTATCCAATACATGCCACCATTGCATGTGAACGTTCTACCTTTATACAGGAATCGGCAAAACAAGAATGCAGGGACAGCTGCTTTTCAGCTTGTACTCTTTCCCACTGGTTTCTATTTTAACAGCCATCGAATGCTCAGTGATGAACTGGTGGCAGCAGCCAGCATTACGTTGGTAGCTCTGGGTCCAGTTCTAAAAAGACAGTGCTTGGCAGCCCAAGACCTGTGTCTGTTAGTGAATCACATGTGATGAGTTAGAAAGTAATTTCAGGTGCATGAAATGGGGAACTTCAGAAGGCCACATCCGTAGCCAACTTCAGCCTGGCCTACATAAACACAAGGTTTTAATGAGCAAGAAATAGGTGTGTAGCAAGTAGGGTTTGTATCATCATTTCTTATCAAATAGGCCATTCCACAAAGATAAATAGAAAAATATTTGCTATGTGTTTTTTTTTTAATACTCTTGTTCTACAAAGCTGTCACTTAATGCAGAAAAAACCTCAAAAATGTTACTTATCTTCCCTTCCCTCCCAGAAAACCTTGGCAACCCTGTGGCTGCACCCTAACTCAATTCAGTGCAGAAATTCCACTCATCAGAGAATTCTCTCCCTTTCGGGCTCCAAAAATGTTCTTTCTCTCTTGGCTGCATCTAGAAATACAGGTACAGCTGTAACCTTCACATGATCTTTCGCTTTACATAGTTTCATGGACGACACATAACTTCCAGTTAGGCGTTTGCAAATGGCTTAACAGTTTTAGGGATCCTTTGGGTGTTTTCTGTAGTCTGAATGTCTATCACTAAAAATATGAGCATGACACCCCAAACTCTTGAGGGTTTTAAGACAATTGATAGAGCTTAAGAATAATTGCAGGATAACATTAGTGGGCTGTAGGAACACCTTTGGAAGGGAACGGGCAGCTATAGGGGTTCCTAACTCATGCCAGTGGCGTATTCCAGTCCAGATGAGGTAAAACTATGGGGGTATGTTTTTTCTTTTAAAAAAATGTAATTGGTATGCAGGTAGGAACTAGGAGATTTTCATACAGTTTTAAGTTTTTCTTAGGATGAGGCTAGTAAGGATTTTCCTACTTTAACAGTTTTTAAGAAATC
Source organism: Mellivora capensis (assembly GCA_004024625.1). NCBI lineage: Eukaryota > Metazoa > Chordata > Mammalia > Carnivora > Mustelidae > Mellivora > Mellivora capensis. The sequence continues at coordinate 117,094 of PISX010001002.1, read as the reverse complement.
ATAGAGGCTCTAATTTGGACTGCCTTCCTAGAGTAGTGAGAATGTTAAGGCTCTAATTTGAAGTTCTCCGAGATCCCTGTAAAAGAATTGCTGCAGGCTCAGAGGAAGACAGCAACAAGTGCAAGCATCTCAAAGGCAATATTAAGCCATTCTCTTTAACTGGCACTTAATTTTTTATTAACCTAACATTCCAGTTTCAGGCAGCTTGGATATGAACTTCAGAAAGCTGACGTGCTCATAGATGAGCGTGAATCTGAAACAGTTAGTACCTGCACTGGCGATGATGAAACGTCTAGGATACCTCTGGGGCTGGAGCAGGAGAGGGAGGAAGGGCATGATACTTAATCATCAATAACTTTCGGGCTTAGTCTCCAAGAGGAGTCTTACCGCCTGCGAGTCCACAGCAGCTTTGGCAGCTGGTACAGATGGGCTTTGGCAGAACATCAGATCTGCTGGCAGGTCCACACATAGATGCTACTCCAGTGGGACGGAAGTCCGTTTTGCCTGTGGTTTTTACCTTAATTCAGCAGTGAGAAATACACTCCAGGGGAACTGTGAAAGGGACCCTTTCTTCCCATGCCTTTTGCGCTAAGAGCCAAAGATGGGACAGAGAAGGTGACTGCCTGAAAGGGGTAACCATTGAGGGAAGTGGAAAACAAAAACATGGAAGTCTGAAGACTTTTCACCTCATACAAGTTAAATCTGTATTACTGTTTACCTTTGATGGAGAGGTTAATATAAACCAGCTACTATTTAGAAAGAGAAACTCGGGTTATTAAGAAAAAATATATTCAGGTACCTGCAATTATTTAATCAGTGTGGTTTTAGTGGGCCCCACAATTAGCATAAATGAATGCCTCTTGGTTCACCTTCAGCAAGGATCTTCTCTTAGGGAGCATTTGAAAAATACAAGGAAAGGAAATCAACTATTTAATTGCTTTTTTTTTATTCCACACATTTATAAAAAGTAACAGTTTTCACCCAATCACCACATATTGAAAAGTATTATGTTAAAGTATAAATTCGAAAGGAGGCCAGGTAGGGCCAGTAATACTGGGGCTTATAATGGAGGAGAGGAGACCTCTTGGGTCTGGAAGACCCTAAAAAGGGTGAGTTTTCTTTGAACTTGGACCAAGAATGGTAGACAGAAGTCAGCAGACGGGATTATAGTCCTGTGTCAGCTATACTTTTCAGGGTTGGTGAAGATGAAGGCTGTCTGTTTTGAATGTTCGGTCACAAATATTTCCCCGTGGCAAAAATGGAAAAATGGGGAAAACCAGTATTTTGTCTTTTAAACACCCTACCCCCCACATAACTTCAGTCACATTTTCCTTATGACAAAATGAAACTTAATCCAAAGAGTAAAAATTGATTTAAAAAAAATCACAAGAACCAACTTTGACTAAATGGTAGATTCATAACAGAATCAGGAGCCAGTGGGCACTTTCACAGTGATCAAAGCAGCCAAAAGCTGGTCCTTCCAGACTAGTAACTGTTTTTTTGGTTTTTGGTGGTGTTTTTGGGAAAGCCTTACTGTGGGCCTAAGAAAGAAGGGTGGTTGCTTTTGGGCTGGAATTGCTCTGCCCTCCAAGGTGGTGGCTGGAGTGGCTTCTCCATTGCAAAGAACGCCGAGGAACTTGTATCAGGTTTTCTGAAAACGGATCTTCAGCTCAGGGACGTTGGACTCTGATGGGGTGACCCGTTCATAAACAAAACTTTGTGAACTCTGGCATTGGGATAGACTTCTCGGGGAGCTTCGGGTGGATCTTCCAGTACTAGAGTGAAATGCAAGTGGTCCTTCAGAATATATCCGTGTGGGGTAACTAAGAAGACTTGAAAGACAGGAGATGGAGTAATGAGCTTAAGATGGAGGCCTTCCTGAAAGAATTCAGGCACTTTGGTCCTGGCCCAGCCTTGACAGCATTTTACTTAAAATTTAACCTGTTTAAGTACCGTATACTAACCACCACCTTGGGGGGAGGGGGGGATGCGGGCAAAAGGAGGCCTCGACGACCATTCCTTCACCCCCTGCCCTTCGTAACAGCAGGAGCGAAGTCTTGAACTGGCAGTAGCTGCCTCTTAAATAGGTGGGATCGGCTGCCAAACATTCTGCTCGGTGTCCTGCCTCTTGCCCTTGGAAAAGGACAGTGGCAGGTCCAGAGCTCCGGACATACTCAGATGGATGAATTTTGATGGATGTGGAATAGCAGTTATGTGGTGCCCTCAGGGGGGTGGGGAGCAGAAGTACTAACAGTGCTCCTCTGCTCTGGAAGAAGCTCCTGATAACAGTTTAGTTCCACTCTATGTCTCAATAGGACCATCTCAGCTCTAAGTCTTGGCTTTAATACTTGGAGGGAAAATACCACATTCAGAAGGAAGTGCCCTGCCCAGTCCTACCTCCACAGTGAGAGGTGAAAGAAGTGCTCATTCTCCCAAACAGAATTGTTCAGGCAGAAGCCCTGGGCTTGCTCTACATGTAACTTCAGATGTACCTGGGACCCTAAGCCCTGTGTACCTTCCCCTGTAATCTACCTCTCCGAGCACCTCTGAGTGACAGCCTTTGTCTCAGAGCTGGTACGTGGGTCTCGAAAACCAAAGCCTGGGGCAGTAAGCAAATCAGCAGTTCGAGAGGCTGAAGACATCCCCTCCGCTCTCCCACATGTGTCAGTGTTTATCCCTGAAGTAGAAAGAAAGGAAAAACAGGATGACAGAGGGCCGGTCACTACCAAAAAGAGAAGAAAAGAACGGACGATCCAAAACAAATGAATGCCCAGGGTACCACCGAGGCACAACCTCCAGAAAGCGAACAGGTAGGAGAGAGAGTGCCCGTGCTGGAAGCAGAAGCAAGGCCTACCGCGCATGGCACACAGCAGCTATATACACGCTGTCCCTGGGCCCAGAAGGGGAGGAGCGGGATCCTCCGGCTAGAGGCTACGCGGTGTCACCAGGCCATTCGTCCCCGGAGCGGAGTCCATGGTACTCCATCGTGCAGGTGCTCACCCACCTGCCAGCCTTCCCTTTCATCCCTCTCCCACCAGGTGCTCAGTCTCCCAGGGCCCTTCTCTCCCTGGTGACCTGCTCGAGTTGAGCTTCCACAGAGCTTTGGAGCCCAAGTGCTGATTAAAGTGAAGTCTCGTTGGTGTGTGGCCTTGAGTTCTCCTCCTCCAGCAGAGCTATTCTTTGCTTGAGCATCCTCACTTGGGTCTCATGTCTCTCCACCATGGCCATCATCTGAGACTCCAACTTCTTCAGTTTGTTCTGATGCTTCTTCTTGGCTTTTTCATAGGCAGCCACCAGGTTGCTGTGCGGGAGCAGGGGGAAGGTTCAGAGGGAACAGTCAGTCATTGGAGTAGTGAGGAGACACCCTGTCCTGTCCGCTGGGTAACTGGGTCCGGAGAGGTCCCTCAGCCTCAATAAAGGAGTGGGAAATCAAGTATTGAACATTCACGGCCATTCACCTGTTAACTGACTTAACTACAGTTCTTTCCCTGCTAGAAGCTTGTCCCTCATCTGTTAGGAAGGGTGTAAACCAACAACCCAGACTAATCACATCCAAAATAGGTAAGACAGAAAAGGCAGCTAAATGCCAGAAATCTATCATTTAAATACAAGTGATGAGGACCACCTGGGGGGTGGGAGGGGTGGCTCAGTTTAAGCGTCTGCCTTCGGCTCAGGTCGTGATCTTGGGGTCCTGGGATCGAGCCCTGCAGTGGGCTCCCTGCTCAGTGGAGAGCCTGCTTCTCCCTCTCCCTTTCTCCTGCTTGTTCTCTGACAAAAAAATAAAATCTTTTAAAAATAAAGAAGTACTAATAACGAGTCTGTCATTCTGTGGCTGCCTGCAACAGATGGTCCAGTGTTAAGTTACCAGGAGTGTTCTTCAAGTCCCGCAGTCTAAGTGACCCCACCTAGGAGGAGAGAGAGGGACCCTGATGATTTCTCTTCATGCTTCAGGCTGGTGGGATTCGGGACACAAGGCCACCAACTGGCGCTGCCAGCCAGAGTATGAGCCTCTCTGAGCCATCTCCCCGAGAGCCTGGTCGGGGGAGAGCAGGGGGTAAAGCCCAGGGCTGGGTAAGTCCTCATACCTTCTCTGGTCCAAAATAGCCCAGTCCCTGCCATGTACAGAGTTAGGTCCTCCCAGTGTCATTCTGAGACCAATTCCCTGGGATTCCCAAAACTCTCTCAGGAGAGTGGCCTTGGATACGCTGTACCTCAGGTCTGCATGCAGCTCGGTGTTCTGATTTATTTCACAGTATTCATGCCTGTAGGAGGGGAGGTGCGACTCTAGCTGCCTTCTAACCCAGACATGAAAAAGGTTTGCAGATTGTAAAAACTGCTACTTTTCTATCTTTTTGGAAAACAGTTTTTAAAATAAATGCCAATGGTACTGCATATGACCAATTTATTATTTTTTTGGAAAACAAAAACTTAAGAAAAATTCGTCTCAGTTTTAGTTTCTAAACTGAGATTTATCAATAGATAATTTATGAGAACAAAGTTCTTTGGGTTCCTCGTTTTTTTATGAACATAAAGGGGTCCTGAGCCCAAAAAGCTTCAGGCTGCTGCTGTCTTACAGTAGTGCACCATTAAGTGTCCACCAGATACTTCATGTTCTTCACATAGGGACGGACACCTGGCTGGCTCAGTTGATAGAGTAACTCTTGATCTTGGGGGGTCATGAGTTAGAGCCTCACATTGGGGGCCAGAGTTTACTTAATAAATAAAAACCGTTGTTCATATAAAAGTTCTAGAGCCAATTTTCTTGGGAAAATGTTGGTTTAAACACCATCTTTTTTTTTTCTTCTTATTGTAGGACTTCTCAGAACCTTTACTGTAGGAATTAAGGGGACCATAGTATGCTGCATTTCCCAAACATACCGGGTCCAAGGACAAGCCTTTACTGAGCATTTCTTAGTTTCCTGTGGAACACTTTGGGAACCAATGCCTGAGGGAAGGCCAGTCTTGGGGGTTGCAGGGAGGGCAGGCTGGTGAGGACTTGCCATTCCCTCCCTGGAGCTGGCTCCCAGCAATTTCAGAAGTGCCCTCCCGGTGTAGGAGGAGCCCAGGAATGGAGATTGTACCTGTTGGCCCTCTTCAGGTCATTCACGAACTCTGCTGATTGCTGGTGTCGGATTTCACTGCTCTTGGTGAGTCTTTCCAAGGCGCTCACCAACTCTTGAACTCTGGCCTTTAACTTCTTTTCTCTGCGGGAGGAGGAGAGACAAAGCATGCCTGGAGTAACCCGACAGGATCCTGGCTGTTAACCCGAGGGTGGTGGCAGAAGTTGAGGAAGGTTGAGCTTGCCAAATCAAAAGGCAAGTTCGAAAAGAAAGATACTAGAGGTACCTGGAGGTCCCCTCAGGTCCAGAACATCTCACCACTGCCTTGCTGAACACTGATGAGGACTGTTGAGAGCTCAGAGTCAAGTACAAGCCACAAAGGAACAAGACATGAGGTTGTAGCCACCCAGATGTAGCACAAATGCAGCTTGGCCACAAAACCTCATCTGGGTTCCACACCCCTCTTTTCCAGGTGTACTAGTAAGTATCTCTTAAATCACTGATTTGAGAACAGAAACCTGTAGTCTGGGTGCCCAACCCTGGACAAGCCCCCACTTGGTGAAATCAACATGATCCTAATTCACAAAACAAAAAAAAAAATAGTAGTGGCAGAGGGAATAGAAATTGATACTCTCATTTTAAAGTTCCTTGGTTCCCCTTAAAGTACTTAGATTTGCACTTTGACAACCTCCATGAGCTCTTTACCACTGGGGAAAGCCAAAGTAACTGACTTAGGTTCAGGAGATTTCTAGTGCCCAGTGCGCTTCCTGCCGTCCTCTGATGCCCTTGAGCGTAAGACCTGGGCAGGGAAACTCTCCACAAGAGCCCTCCCTACAGCGGTTCCACCGCTGTCCCCATACCCAGGCACAGTGTCACTGCATCGTCACAGGGCCCTGTACAGCACAATCTGCTCCTTTTTTTCCGCCTAAAGATTTGTCAGAGGGTGTGCACATGCAGGGGTAGCAGTGGGCAGAATGAAAAGCAGGCTCCCCACAGCAGGGAGCCCGATGTGGGACTCCATCCCAGGACCCTGGGATGGAGCACCCCAGCCCCCCCCATCTATCTTTTACCTCAGCAGGCTCCCCCCATGGGCATGTAGGCTGTCAGGTGGCAAAGGCCTTACCCAAAGTTACCCCCAGTGTGGAGCACCACGCCAGGTGACCGCTTCTCAGTGACAACAGTCGTTTTAAAACAGCTTCCAAACAATTCCCCGAAGGCATCTGATTCTTTGGAGATTCACGAGAAACCAAATTTGTGGAAGAAATTCCTCTAAAACTGATTCATGCGTGTATGAGGAATGTACGTGAGCACAGCTGTTTTGGAAGGCAATCTGGAAAGATCTAGCAAAATAAAAAGTAACCCTATCTCTCGACGAGGCAACCTGATTTCTAGGAATTTTGCTTACAGTGTGCGTAGGTGTATAGAGACACATGAGATGACAGCTGGGTTCACTTCAGTATTGGTTCCAACAGCTAAGAATGCAGACCAACCGGGGGCTGGTTGAATTCCACAAGGTATGATGGCTCTATTGAAATACTCTGCGGTTATTTAAAAAAAGAAAAAGCTCAGATCAACATGCACTGGCATGGGAAAGTGTCTGATATATTGTCAAGTGAAAAGGGTGACTTCTCCTGGATGCCAGTTTTACAAAAACAGCTACAAATCTGAGTGTAAAATCCCTGAGCTACTCTAACAACAGACCCACCGCTCGAACAGGAGTGCCTCCCGGAGGGGGTGACTGAAGGCTTTCGTTTTCTACTTGACTCACTTCCGCACTGCTTGAAGTTCTTATAATTTTGTATGCTTTTTGTGGAGTATGTGAAAGCCAGCCTCAATGGTGCCGCTTCCTGTAGGGGGGCCAAGGGGGGCTGGCCCTCCAGGTGCAGGGCTCTCAGATGTTCAGATGGTTGGGCCTTTCCTGGCTTTTCAGATACCTTTTACATTTGTGCCTGCAGCTACTGTGAGCACAAGTCAAGCTTTTCAAGCTCATTATTGAAAGAACTGCAGCACAAAAATCTAGTCCTGCTTTTGTGAGTGAGGATGGAAGGGGGAAGATCTTTAAACGAAACCTGACAGCCTAAATCCAGAGAGCTTCCGATTCCTCAGCGAATCCTCCTGCCCATCCTAGAGAAGCCAGAGCCACTGCAGAGGAATTCCTGAGGAGTGGGGGTCTCTCCTGGGCCCTAGCAGCACCAGGAAGTCTCAGATCTGGTTGCATTTCCTACTGACATCCAGAGAGGAACAATTTCCCAGCAGAAGCGAGAGAAGTGTCTGGGGAAGGTGGGGCCCTACAGACAGCATCTGTCGTGGAGGGAAGGCTAGGGAAACAGAAAGAGTTCTCTCCCCTCCCCTCTGGCTATTAAGAATGGGGAAGGGGTTCTTTGTCCAACATTTTGTTACTGTTTCGATTCTTTTCTTTCTCATTCTAAAGTTAATAGTGCAAATGGAGAAAAGAAAACTGTGAAGAGAATTCAAAATGCCACCATGAGCACAGTAAATTCAAAACAAAAGCTGCCCAGACCAATACCCCTTCCCACCCCCAATTACATCCACACCACTGCCCCAGCAGCTTAGAGTACAGAAATCCCAGCCTCACCACAAAACAAAGGGTTCCTTTGCCCAGTACTCAGGCCCCTGGGGGACTGGAGGGAACTTTCCGGACCTGGCAGGCTCCAATGGGGGACAGAACCCAGGAAGATAGGAGAGGCCCTTAAAGACTCCGCCTAACCCCTGGTGGGGGGCAGGGGCCAGCTGGGATCTGAGAATTGCCCCCAAGAGCTCCCTGGGCCTCAGGAAGGAGACTGAAGTGCACTTTTTGTACAGTGTCCAGGACAGAACCAGGATGCTGATTTATTCAACAATACAAAGATGAAGCCAAAGCTAAACCTAAAATGTGGGTTATTTTACCTGTTTGCTCACTGGCTGAAACTCTATAAACCACTTTCGAGGACAATGAAAGGGGACTTCACCTCCATTTTGACTTTGGTCTGTACTTTTTAATTAAGTTTTTCTTTCCAGTTTCCTTTCAACTCCGGCAAAAGACCCACGCACGAGCAAAGCATCCACTTGAAAGGTACCAAAACTACCCGTACCCCAAAAAGCAATAATGCCTGCCCTGAGCAAGACCCCGCATGACTGATCCCAAGCCTGTGACCCACCTGAACTTGACTGCCCACCTGCATGGACCCACAGACCTTGGTACCACCTCTTCCCTAATATGAGCGCCGGCCTGTGTTCGGCACTTTGGAGGCAGCTGCTGTCTTCCCGGTGTTGGCCTCAGTGAAATAAATTCCTGTTTCACCACCCCTTGTCTCTCTGCCTTCCCATCTTGTGAGGGGCCAGTGGTAGAGCCTGGTCTGTTTGGGACCCCTGGAGCCAGGTGCTCTTGCGCCCCCGCGACCCCAGCAGGGCAGCACGAGCCGCGGTGGGCATCTGAGCACCGGCCCCGGGGCTGGTCGGGGCTCGTGGATGTGAGGGAAGTAGAGACACACACCCGAATTTGAAGACGTCATATGAAAAAAAGAAAATAGTGGTTACATGTTGAAATGATATTTGGATATACTGGGCTAAACATGTCATTAATTTTTTTAAGTTTTAAATGTGGCTACTAGGAAATGCGCAGTCACCCCATGGCTTGCACCTGTGACCTGCGTTTGCTCTACCGGCAGTGGGTAGCGCCGCTCCGGGGCCCCAGGCCTGGGCCTGGTTTCCACTGCAGGCTTTGGGGTGAGGCCCTGAACCCGCAGCTTAAGAAGCACCCAGTCGATCCTAACTACCAAGCACATTGGGGAAACTGGTAAGGCAGACTGTCCTTCACCTGGCACCGCGGATGAACTTCCTGTGTCTTGGAGAAGGCTCTGGATCTGAACGTGAAATTAGGCGCAGGGGCACGCTTTCCCAAAGTCTACCACTTTCCTCGGCTTCCGGAAACTGCACTGGAATAAGAATCCAGGTCACTTTGGAACCTCAACCATTCCTGTCCTGTGCCTTCTATGGAAGTTTCTAGCTTCTAATTCTCCTGGCCTTCAGCTGAGAAGAATTTATAGTTTGTCTAGATAAGATAAATAAAGCTAACACAAGCATTTTCAGGCTCCACACAGCTAAGAGAGAACCTTAAATGCTACACGTTCTGTTTGCCCCTTCAGTAGTGTGTTCTGGAATATCCAGAAGGGCATAATCCCTTCCTTCTTCCCTGTTCCCTGACTCCGGAACACCTGCCTCCAGCAGCAGGTGAAAAGTCACCGCAGGGTCCCACTGGCAGGGCCTACCGCTCCACCAAAAACGAGGGTTCCTCCTGCTCCCCGAGGGTCCCGTGAACCTCACTCTGACCACACAGTCAGGAGGATGCCCTTCTTCAACGTCATCCCCATGAGCGGCAGGGCACATGCACATGTGGTTCGAGGCAGCCCACAGGGATTAAGGGGGCAGTGCCTGGGAGGCGCCAGGCAGTGCTCTCTGGTTCCCTGGAAGGGGGGTACGCTATCCCCAAAATCAAAGGCCGGGACCAGATTGTCATCACAAACCCAAAGGTGCTTTGGGCGTGGCAGAGCAAAGGGTGAGGGGCTTTGTGGTCACCAGGACACCTTCGCAGGGGTGTCACAGGGCCCGCAATCGCTCAGTCATTGCTCGAGAGACGCCATTAGTCATGGCCAGAATCGGCGCGTGTGGTTCCTCGCTCTCTCACTGTCCACTGGTTAACCCCAGTGGGCTTGTCTCCCCTGCCACGGCTCATGAGGTCACCCCGGAATCATCGGGAACCTCCCTTCCCTGCCTGCACGCCCACACTCCTGCTCTCTTCCTCCCACAGGCCTTGCTCGCTGCTGCCTCGAAATCCCCGAGTACGGGGGACGTGGGCTTGGACCATATTGTGTGTCCTATCCTTTCTTTACTTGCCTCTCTCCATTCCCATTTGTGTTCCTCAAGACTACCTGCACGCTAGAAGATTCCAATTCTTCATCTCCAGGCCTGCCTTTGGATCTCTGGACCTATTTGACATCTCAACTTAACAGGTGTCTTCCATGTAAGGTGCCCTGGAGCAGGACCTTCCAGATGATCCCTCCAAGCCAACCTTCCTCCCCTGTCAGCACACAGCAACACCCACTGCCCAACTCCTCTCTTTCCTGGTCCGCCACTTCCACTCCACAGCAGCCCCCAACCACCAAGTCTTGGGACAATTCTACTCCACCACCCAGGTCCAGGCTGCCCTTGTTTCTCACCTGGGCATCCCTGAGACCCCCTAAGTAGATTCTCTGTGTCACCTCTGCACCCTCTAGCCTGGTTCTTGCAGAGCAGCCGCTCATTCTTTAATATGACAAACCACATCCTATCCTCGCCCTTCGGTGCCTTCCACCAGCACGACGCAAAGTCTGGGTCTTATTTGGACGTCTATCTACGTCCCCTGCTTGACGTGACCTCTGCCTGGCCAGTCTTGGGCATCACCCTCCCCCTTGCAGGGTGGAATCCTCTCAGACCTCGGCATGCACCATGCTCTTTCCCACCGCACACCCTGGACTAGGTCCCCCTGCTTGGGAATGTGCTGCTTCCATAGGCTACCTTTCCTCCTTCTCAACCCAGCTTAAATGTCACCTCCTCACGGAAGCCCACCCTGACTGCCCATCTGAACACACATCCCAGGGTTATGATGTCACAACACCTTGTCACTTCCTCCGTATTCAATTCAATCTCTATTTAATCTAAAAAACATTTTTCTAGAGGAGGAACTCGGGGCCCAGGTAAGAGACTTGCCAGTATGTCCACGGAACTGGGAGGCTCACCAGGAGCTCTGGGAGCCTGAGCTCCTGGGCTCTCTGCCATGGCTCATAGCGGGGGCATGGAGCAGGCACTCAGACCTCTAGTGAAGAGCGCTCCTGTGGCCCTGACGAGGAGGCGTCCCCTGGTAGTGATGTTCCTCAGGTACTGGGGGGAGCGTGGCTGTATTTGCCCGGGAGCAGCAGCAAGACGATCGTGACTATCTAGCATTTTGGCCCAGACTTTCCTAAGACCATGGTTCTCGCCTGAGAAATGCAGCTGTGTGTTCACAGGCGTGCTGCAGCCTTTGCCCGCGGGGTGCTGTCACCCCGCTTTTACAAGATCCCAGCTAAGGCCTTCTCTCTGAGCTTCTGGAACATGGAGGGGATGACGGAAATGCACAAGGATCTCCGTTACCCAAAAGCTATGTCCACCTCAACCCTAGGGGTGAGCCCTGGTTTTTACTGGTGCCCTTTGGGGCCCTGGCTCTAGAGTTCAGCAAGTTATTTACATGATAATCAATTCCTTGGAGCACTCTGTCTCCTATTACCACCCTGTGGATCCCTGCACACTTACAGAATTCTAAGCGCAATTTCAGTTATCTGATCGCCAGTATAAATCAGCCAAACATGAAGAATCAGCAAGTGCAAGTCTAATAAAACAGCACCTTTTAAAATACTGGCCTTACTACCAAAATGGTGAAGACTCTGCTGCTCTTTTGCCCACTGGGGGCTCCTTTTCAAGGACCCCAACTAATTCCCTTTTCATTGCATTCCACGATCTGTATGGCTCAAAAACATTATGAATCTGTAGCTGCTAATGAGAGGAGTCCACTGGTGTCATCTTCTGTCCTCTCATCGTCACATGTTTCCTACAAGTCTGGAAGATTTCTAGAGCTGGGAAGGTATTTGTGGAACTTGGACATGGTTTTGAACCGAGGCGGCTCGTGGTCAGCACCTGTGGGGCCACAGGGAAGAGCAGGAAGGTACACAGTGGAGGCGACAGGAAAGCTTCGGGAAGGTGAGAGTCCTACTGGAGGGGACGAAGGGAGGGGTCCGTGGCTTAAGAGAGTCAGGGGCACGAAGGGAAGAGACGCTCCTGGAAAGAGTTAGTGTCCGGAAGAAGCTGGACTGTAGACTCCGTCCAGGAGAGACGTCTGAGAGGGCTAGGAAGTCCACACACAGTGAGTCTGGCATGCCAAGCCACCGAAGACGCTTCTGCAGAGAGACCCGACCCGGAGTGTGCTGAAAGGTGTATCTGGTGGCAGAACCCTCGAGTCCTGAAGAGTTGAGGGCTAACCTCAGGAGGAGATAATGCAAATGCCCACGAATGCCTGGGATTTTAAGGGGGAAAAACCACGCCCCTCTGCCATCAGGAGGTAGGAGACTGCCAAGTCGTAATCCTGGATCATTAGCAAAGTATAATTTGTCCTATAAGAATTCTGGGGACGCCTGGGTGGCTCAGTCGGTTAAGCGGCTGCATTCAGCTCAGGTCATGATCCCAGCGTCCTGGGATCGAGTCCCACATCGGGCTCCTTGATTGGCGGGGAGCCTGCTTCTCCCTCTCTCTCTCTGCCTGCCGTTCTACCTGCCTGTGCTCACTCTCTCTCTCTCTCTCTCTGACAAATAAATAAAATCTTAAAAAAAAAAAAAAGAATTCTGAAGAGGGGGCCAATTTCAAAGTCCAAGAGGAGATGGATTAGAATTTGTTTTCAATGTGCTGTGTTTTGAAGCTCTAGCATGGTATTTGGGAAAGACGTCCAGTGGGCAGAGAGAAATGCAGCTGAGCGAATTTAGGGACCATTTAGAAGGAAGGAAGTCATCCACATTGAGGTCATATACCTGGGTGATGACGTCGCCATCCCCACCCGAAAAGGACTCTCCTTTTGCAGGGGGTGGCAGGTGAAACGGGGAGGGGAGGCTGGAACCAGGGACATGAGAAGTGGAGCAATGATGGGTTCCATGACAGAAGGAAGTTCAGGGCACAGGAGCCAAAGAAACACCAAACAAACCCATGTTATTGACAGGGTAGAAGCACACTGGTGTGAGCACTTAGAGCGTGAGCTTATGGTGTGAGGGCAGGAGCAGCAGCAGAGCGAAGTCTCCGAGGCACAAAAGAGAGCACGTGGTCTAGTGTGGCTCAGGGTGGGAGGGGACCTGTGATAGGAGGTGAGGGTGGAGAAGCCGGGTAGAGGGGGGTCAGATCATACACTTGCTAAGGAGTTTGGACACCGCTGTGAGTCACCGGAAGGTTGTTTTTTTTTTTTTTTTTTAAGATTTTATTTATTTGGCAGACAGAGATCACAAGTAGGAGGACAGATAGGCAGAGAGAGAGAGGAAGGAGCAGGCTCTCCGAGGAGCAGAGAGCCCGATGTGGGGCTCGATCCCAGGACCCTGGGATCATGACCTGAGCCGAAGACAGAGGCTTTAACCCACTGAGCCACCCAGGCGCCCAGACTGGAAGGTTTGAAGTAACAAGATGAGCTGGGTAGGATTCTAAAATGGCCCCCAAGACTGTAGCGCCTTAGGACAGACCCACCTTCTCCCAGTCAGTTCAGTCAAAAACCAATCTAGGGGCTGCTGGGAGAGAATTCGGCAGATGTAATTAAGGCCCCAAACAGCTGATCTGAAGATAAGATTATTCTGGGAAGACCTGACCTAATTAGATGAGCCCTTAAAAGGGACTGGGCTCCTCCTAAGAGATTTACAGCCGGCAAGGGAAGTGACAGCGTGGGAGGTTCTCCTCTCCTCTCCTCATGGGAGGGGGCTATGTAGAAGGCATGTCAGAGGCCTCCAGGAGCCCAGTTACCACAGGCCAACAGCCAGCAAGGAAACGGGATGTCAAGGAAACCGCAAGGAACTGATCTTCCAACATTCATTTATGGTATGATCTGGCACACATGCATGCCCAGGTGGCAGACCCCGGCTCCCTGAAGGGCTCAGCAGAGCCCCGGATGGGCCTAGGACTAGACGCCCCCAGCCTCATCCCCAGCAGGAGCAGGCTGGCCGGTCTCTGCAGGGGGCTGCGGGAGAGCTAGGGCTGGGTCCTGCTGGCCCACCAAGCGGGGTCCTGCCAGGTGCATGTGGAAACATCTGAGGTGGTCACCGTGTCACAACCCCCTCCCCGCTCTCCCCTGCCCTCTAGCACTGAAGAGCACAGCAGCCCTACCTCTTTCCCAGTAGGACGGGGCTCTGTGTGTTGGAGGAAGCGTGCCTCCTGACCCCCAGCACTTCATCTGCCCTCCGCATTCGGGAGACAGATGCACGTCATGTACCACTGGTGCGGACGTTCCCGTTTGCCCAGACCATGTGCGCTGCGGTGGCCAGAGGCTCCAGGGGAGCCCACACAAGCAGGCTTAGTGCACACCCATCTGGGAGCACCGCTGTCAGCACACGGGGCCCAGCAGAGGGGGTGAAGTCTCGCTATGTCCCCCCTGCCTCCCTGTTTGACCCCCCCGCCCAGCCTGTGGAGAGCAACGCCTGCTCCTCACAAGAACAGGGCGGAGATGCCACAGCCTCTCCTCTCCGGTGGGCTCCGCAAACCCCAGACCAACAGAGAGCAGAGTCATTTCTGAAAATACATTCTCAGCCGCGTTTTTACAGTTCGCTTCTCTGCTGGAAAGTTTACCAGGACCGAGTTTACCAGGACCGAGAGCACGAGAGGGATCGGAGATGAAGAAGGGTGTCGTGGCACACAGCTGGTGCAGAACGCAGCAGAACGCGATAGCCCGGTGGGAAAACTCCCGTGCGGGACCGGAAACCCGGCCATCCGGACGGGCTCTGACGGTAACCCTGCAGCCACGAGCGTGCCCACGTCCACACAAATGGAGGGAATGGAATCAGACTGGATGGGAGGGACGTAGCCAGTGTGTGACTGTCTGGAGCCCCGGTTTGGTTCCAGACATAAGGCTGGGAGAAGACACACAGAGGGCAGTGCTGGGGACTGAAGCCCGGCAACGTAGCTCTCGGGGAGACCTGCCTGGGACAGGGCTGTGACCTAGAACCAGCAACCCGGATGTCACAAGGCACCTTCCTGAGGGGTTTCTCCTCTCGAAAAGACCACTGCTTCGCCTGGTCCCCAAGCGCCTCCCTGACCCTGCTCTTTGCAGCTTGGATGCCCTGCCCCAGGACACTGGTGTTTGCCCCCATCCTCTTTTAAGGGAGGACTGTTTCTGAAAATACAAGGCCGATTCCTTCAACCGACTGTAACCACGAGTTTGGCAGTGATTTAAGACCTTCAAAGAAGATGGTAGTTTCTACTTGATTTTTAAAAATGAAAACAGCCCCAGACCTCAGCTCTCAGGTGTCCAAATCATCTGCCCCCATGAAATGATTATTCCAGTTCCTAGGCTATATTTACAATATAATGATGTTATTTTCCTTCTTCCTGTAGCCCTGCGGGTTCTTTCTTGGCTCCATCCATCCGGGTCTTGATTAGAAATCCCTGCTAACCCACTTTCGGCTGGTTACTGGAAGCCTGTTGTGACTGACAGGACAAACGAAGTCTCTCTCTGTTTAGTCAGCAGAACCCGCATCCTACTTGTGCCAGTGAAGGCCTTGGGGGTTTGGGGAATTTGAAAAATTGAGGGGCTTAGCTTACAGATGCAACATCCAAATGGCTCTCAGTTGAAAGCAGGGAGTGGGTCTGCTGCCCATGTTCCTGGCACACGTCGTTGTTAGGATTTGTTGAGGGCATTTTCCCTACGCTGCTTTCCTCTTCTCACCCCAAGCAAAACAACTACCATTAAACCTCGTGACCAGAGGCACTGGCAATGTGAAGCAGAGCTATTACAGCTTGGGAGGAAAGACACCAAAGGACAGTGAGTAAATCAGGAGGGTAGTGAAGTTCCCCACCAGGCAGCCTTCCATCCACCCTCCGCTTGGAGGCCACGCTGGAACAGAAACAGCCCTGGCTAGGTCAGGACAGCAGACGGAGTGGCTCCTACCCCCTCCTACCCCCAGAAATGATGGCAAGCCCATTTTCAAAAAATCCTCAAGCACGTCAAGAAAGCAAGGAGCACTCTTTGTGTACCAGAAACCATGAGCAATCATAAAACATGAAAGGCAGACATTTATTCTTCTTGAAAAGGGAAACCACAATTCAAAATGCACAGGGAAGAAAGCTGCGAGAGGAGGAAGGGGATTCAGAGGTGCCCAACCAGGGACACCAGCCATGCAGACAGGAGGGGACCCAACGCTGTGGCCCCATCTGCACAGAGAGGTGTCGTCAGCCAGGAGGACTGGAAGCCCAACAGTTGGCCTTGTGACCCCAAACCGAGAGTCACAAAACTCAACTCTAAAAAGAACTTACACGTGAGGAAACAGACTTACTACAGCAGACAGAATAACATTTTTAGAATATAAATGATAAACATGCTCATCTTCTTAAAGAGAGGACAGATTTCATCACCAAAATGAAAAAACTCAACATAGAAGCCACACACCACAATGGATATAGCTGAGAAGAAATTTGGGAGTTGGAAAACTGAGCCAAAGAACCTTTCTAGAATGATGACCTGAGCTCCTGTGCACTTGAAATACTGGCTGGTTTGAATGTGAGATGCACTGTAAATATATATATAATTTATATATATATTTATGTGAGTGAAATGCACTGTAAAATATATATAAAATATATACCAGATTTGACGACTTAGTGAGGAAGAAGAATGAGGAAGAGGGGGAAGAGGAAGAAAAACTATCTTAAACATTTTTAGAAAAATACTAATTGCATATTGAAATGATATTTTGGATATACTGGGTTAAATAAAATAAATTAGCATGGACTTTCAGCTTTCCTTTTTCCTTTTTTTTTAAAAAATAGGTTCTCAGGGTGCCTGGGTGGCTCAGGCAGTTAAGTGTCTGCCTTCGGCTCAGGTCATGATCCCAGGGTCCTGGGATCGAGCCCCACATTGGGCTCCCTGCTCGGTGGGGAGTCTGCTTCTCCCTCTCCCTCTGCCTGATGCTCTGCCTACTTGTGCTATCTCTGTCAAATAAATAAAATCTTAAAAAAAAAAAAAAATAAATTAGGCTCTACACCCAGCATGGAGCCCAGTGTGAGGTTTGAACTCATGACCCTGAGACCAGGACCTGAGCTGAGATGAAGAGTCAGACAGTTAACCAACTGAGCCACCAAGATGCCCTTTTTTTACTTTTTGAACTTGATTATTAGAGAATGTGAAACTTCCTAGGTGGCTTGTGTTCCATGCCTCCTGGACGGCACTGCAAATGATGGTGGGAATATGCCAGCTGACGATGTGGGAGACAGATCGGGACGAGTCGGCATGTTTGTCCTTGCAGGAGAGGAAGAAGGGAGGGAAAGAAACCCTAAGACAGCAGAGGAAGAATGTCCAGGACTGAATAAATAAACCTATGAGGTCTTCTGATTGGAAAGAGCCAGTGATGTTGAAAGAAAGCGTTCCCGCTAATGCTGGGAATGAGATAAAGATGACTGATCATCACCATTTAGCGCTGTCCTTGTCAATGCAGGAGCACAATATGAAAGCAAAGAGACCTTTCCCGCTTGCAGATGAAATGATTGCCTCCGTGCTCTCCCCTGCCACTCCCCCCTCAAAAGGCCTGGCACCACACCTCCACACTGAGCCTCCAAGGCCTGGGTGAAAGTCAGACCTCTCGGCACCTGCTCCTTCCCTGTAATGACCCACGAAGGGCTGATACGTGCAGCCAGAGAACCAGGAATACATTGCTCACCGGGGCCGTGGGGAGGGGGCTTACCTACGGATGGCATTGGCGACCTCGGCAGCCAGCTCGCTGTCGCTGCACGTCGTCCTCAGTTCAGCCGGTGACAGAGCTGGGGAGGTGGCATCAGCACAGTCCTGAGGACAGCAGACACATTCTGGTTAGCCCTGGGAGCACCTTGGAAGCACAAGGCAGATCTGCCCCACTTCTCTGGACCCTTGCAGGCTGGCTGGCGGGCGATGGGGACTCCCAGCATGCTCTGGGCACCTCACACACACGTTCTCCCGCTGGCTCTCCGTGGTGACCTGCTGAGGCAGATAATGTCTTGGCCCCCATGAACCAAGGAGAAAACGAAGGCACAGAGAAGTTACGTTGCCCTGAGTCATCAGCTAGAACAGGGTGGACCCGGGATTCAAACCCAGGTCAGCTGGTTACAGAGCTGTGCTCCTCACCACTGGGCTGTGGTTCATGAACGATGAGTGGGAAATGCACCGGGGTGTTCTTGCTCCCTCCCCCAACTCACCTCTTGGGAGAAAACCAATCTTCTTTAGATTGGGGAGCTTGAGTGGGTTCAGCGTAATCATCCAGAAAACCCAGGAAAAAAACAAGACAGATGTGCACCCTCCGTGTGTGTGTGAGGGAGAAAAAGGGAGAAAGAGTGGAGCCTGATGCAGGGCTTCCAGCAGGCCTCCGTCTCACCACCCTGAGATCACGACCTGACCCCAAATTAAGAGCCAGATGCCTAATGGACTGAGCCACGTTTAACCCCCCGTTTTTGGAATTGAAGTACAGCAGACACATGTTACCTTAGTTTCGGTTGTGACCCCACTTGTATGTTAACCTTAGACAGGAATTTTGATGTCATCTAAACCCAGTCCTCTCATCTGATAGATGAGGAAGCATGAGAGCCAGAACTCTAAAATCCTAAATGGAGTTCGAACTACTCGTAAAGGAACCCTCAGACCCCTTGGAGCACTCCTCTCCCTGTGCGCAGGTGGAGGGCAGCAGCCGTGCTGAAGAACAGGGGGCCTGGGGGCGCTCCTCTCGGCAGACATGTACTGAGGGCTTAGGAACAAAAAGCTTGTGGTCTGTCCCAGGAGATGCGAGGTCAAAGGAAAGATGTCGCACGCTGGGATGTAAGAACTGAGCACCCCGGGCCAGATGACAGGAGGGCACAGGGTCTCCCTCAGCCCTCTCCAGCACAGGACCACCCTCGGGGGCCCCCCTTGTGGCAGCCCCACCAGCCTCCGGACACCTCGCCCTGCCGCGCCCTCCAACCGCGTTGCCTTCCCCACCCCTCTCCATCTTGGTCCTGCAGACCCAGGCCCCCTCTGCCAGCCCCTGGCATCTGCTGAGTTTCCAACACCCTCTCTCTTTGGGTATTGGCTCCCATGTGATGTTAACGTTTCCTAAGGGTCCTTAGAGCCTGGGTGGCTCTGCCTCGCCCGGTGCGGTACTCTCTGTTGCACAGAAAGAGCTGCAAAACCCGAAGGCAGCCTGGGTAGGATTCCAGTTCGCTGGTGGAAGGCGGTTCGAAAGCAAGCCTGCCCGACACCCACCCCGTGGGGCCAGAGTGGCCATACGAGCTCCAGGCCTTGCCTGCAACCTGTTTCTCTAAGGCCCGCGGCCTAAGCATTGTTTCCCATTTTTAAACTCATGAAAAAAAGATGACTCTGTGATGTGTATACATTCTATGAAATTTTAGTGTCCGTGAATGAAGTATTATTAGAGCACAGCCCACACCCCTCTAGGTCCACACTGGGTCTGCTTTCAGGCCACAGCTCTAGAACAGCCCAGTTCCGGACTCGCAGAGATGTCTGTGTGACCTGAAGCCCTTAAAATAATGGCTTCTGGCTTCATCACAGTTTGGCAACCCTTCCTACAGACTGCTTGCCTCCTTTACCGACCAACGAGATCAAATGAAGAGCCCAGAAGGGAAACTTCACTGGAAGAGTAAATGCATCTGATATTGGAAAGACAAGACAGTCAGCTTACAATGACTTCATTACCTCAGCAACACAAGGTACTCTTCTCTCTTATAAAGCTTCTTCCTTGAATGTAAAAAAAAAAATTTAAAAATAAAACGATCTGGCCTTTTCCATTTGATTTCTGTACTTTGAAGCCATTCCACACAACTGGGAAACACACAGTGTTTCTCTCAGTCAAAATAAACACCAAGAACCAGGGGGAAATGCTCCGCTCATGGACCTTCTGGCAAGAAGCCGGTCGGTCTGCTTCCACCACACCTTAAGAACACACTGGCGAACACTGGAACTCTGTCCCTCAGCTCTGTCCCAGAGTGACTGGAAACAGGCTCAAATGGCTGTACAGATTTCTAAGGTGTTTCCCATTAAAGGGGAAACGCCATTTTCTTGAACCACAGATATTAGCACATGAAACGCTTTGGAGGCTACTGTCCACCCAGACTCCACTATGCAGGCAGTGGGCAGACGGTTTCATGGGGACTCTCACAGGGACCCCTCTGAAGCCCAGATGGGGACACATCATCCCCTGCTGCAAAACCCTCGTGACTTCTCACTGTCCTCAGGATATCACAGCTGCCTCACCTCTTAGCCAATGTACCAATATTCCTCTTCCCTCTGGGTCTTTGCCCTTGGCATTCCATTCCCTTAAAGGGGACTGACTTCTCTGCCCCAACCCTCCTCATCGGGTAGCTGCCCTTCTCTACTAGCTCTTGGTTCAGGAAACCTGTTCCAAATCACACCTGGGCTCTGTGTCAGTCCCATGGTCTCACACTGCATGAAGAATTGATCCTTGGTCTTAGGTCACCATGTTACAATCATCTGTTTGCCCATCACTGTCCCTCTGGATAGAAACTCCTCGAACTGCCTCCGGCACCCCAGCACAACCGGCTCCCATCTATCTCATGAATGGATGACAGGCAAGCAGCCAGGTCTTGGGAGAGATGGCCCAGCTAAGGGCCATGGACTTGAACTCCTTTGAGTCTCTTGCTAGGTGAGAGGTGGACAGAGTGTAGCTGTGGCCTTTTGTGAAGCTTGCTCCACAGTTCTTAGCTGTTTAGGGAGTGGCCACTGACTGCCACACCAATCGGCAAGTTGCTTCCTTTCCATGTGCAAAACTCCCAGGGACACCCCTGCATCTGGGCTGTGAGAAGCTGTTCCTGAGACCGGCAAGTCAGCGTATGCCCCCGGGTCCTGGGCTGGAAACCAGCTGGGGCTTGGAGAAGCTAGCATTTATTAAGAAGAGAAAATACAATGCAGAATACTAAATTTCCATATCCTGGGACAAGGGTTGTAATTCTTCAGGGTCCGCAGTATTTTTTTTTCTCAACGCAATATTCGGAATAATTCTGCGATACGGTATGATGACATGAGCTTAGATTCTAGAGAAAAAGACTTCTGGGCTCATGAGAGTGTGAGTTTGCCCGATGACATCCCTGTCAGCCCACGCTCTGTGACACCCTGTGTGTGATCCAGGGCCCACCTTCCTCCTCCTCTGCTTGAGCAACTTCCGGCCTCCCCTCTTGCCATCGGCAGAAATGCCAACAGAAGCTGGCGTGGCATCACGGATGAGAAGAGGAGGGCCATGAGTCAAATTCGGGTTAAATCCTGATTCTGCACCTACTAGCTGCAAGACCCCCTCATGTCCTGTGAGCCCCATTTCCCTCGTGTAAATGGGGGTACCCACTCCTTCCTCAGTGCTGAGGTTTACAGAAGGCCAACCAATGCGATGATCAGTACAGATGTGACCAACAGGCCACAGGCGATGGTCACTGTGCCAGGCGGGGGAGCCAAGGAGGCGGCCCGGTGTCAGGCCCCTGGACAAATGCACCGATCACTCCCCTGGTCAGACTGTGACATACGGAAATGCGGTCACTAATACCTCACATGCAATTGAAAAAAAAAAAAAAGTGGATTTGGTTTCTTTGTACCTTCTTTAAGATCTCTAGAAAGGCTTGCAGTTCCCCTGCAGATAAGGAAACTGAGGCGGCGGGGTGGGGACGGAGGCTGGATGGGAGGTAAGGCCGGGGCTGGGGCGTCCCCGCGCCCTCGCTCCTACCTTGCCAGGCTTCTCCTTGCCACCGCTGCTGGTGGAACTCAGGGAGCGCATGCGCTGCTCCTTCTGTTCCTCCACTTCGGACTTCAGGTGCTCGATGTGCACCAGGTAGGCCTGCTCCTGGGCCTCCCGCGTGCTCAGCTTCAGCTCCAGGGCCTTCTTCTCCTTCTCCAGGAGGTAGAGCTGGGCCTTCAGCTCGGCCATCTCCTCCTGCGGAGCACAGATGGTGTGAGGCACTCACGCTGTGGGAGCAGGACGGGGCGTGGGAAAGCAGGCCAGCGACCAGGGCGTCCTAGGCTGGGACCCGCACCCTGTGGTGGAGTTACCACCTAGCAGCCGGGAGAAGAGGACTGGGAGGACGCAAGCCAGCTCTCCCCGCCATCTGAAGGACTCGTGTGGACAAAGCCACGTGCTTTGTCACTCTACGGACCGGAACGGAGATAAATGAAGGGGAGTACAGGCAAGCAGATTTTGGCTCACTGTAAGAAAAACCTTTCAAGCAACTGGAACATACCTCCCCCTCCCACTCCTGCCCTCCAACCCCCAAGGGACACACCTGTCTCTTTTGGGAACAGTTTTCCGGCATGCATCGGCCATGCTCCAGCAGTGAAAGACGTGAAGGGGGTCGTCCACTCAAGGCCAGGTCTGACCGGCTCCCTTCCGATTCCCATTTCCTTTTCCATTTTCCATGTCCCCAATCCACATTGTCAACCCTCCCTTGGTGCCCCACAGCTGAGCCGGTGGGTGGCGTGGGCCCACAGCAAGGAGATCACCTCAACTCTTACCTACTGCAGGAGGCCCAAATGAGACCAATGGAAACAGAGTCCTTCACAGGTGACCACTCATCAGATAACTTGTCAAAGTGTCTCAGAGAACTCCAGTTAGAGTTTTCTGGGGGAGAGTATGTAAGAAGTGACTCGAAAACAGGGACCAGGACCCAGGTAACAATAAACACCAGCATTTACTGGGCATATGACGCTGCTTTAGACGTTTATACAAAGTGACCCATTTAATTCTTCCAACTTGAGGTAGGCATTATGAATCTCTCTCTACACAGATGGGAAACTGAGGCATGCAGAGGAAAACCCACCTGCCCATAGTTACTGGGTAAATTGGGAGCCGGAGTTTGAACCCAGGCTGTCTGGCTCTTAACCATTACAGCTCTAATCCCTCCTTGCATGCGAGCCCATGCATGACTCTGGTCATGTGATTCTACCACCACATGTGTCTTCCCTGCTCGCTCTGTGATTTTTACTTACAAAGATTCTCTGTAATTGAGTCACTGCCTTGAGAAGGATTCACCAAGGTCACCAACTCTAGTTACCCCTGGACTGACCCTTCTGAGGTAATAAGCCACAGGCCTGGTATGTTCTTCTGGGTGAGCCAGACCTGGAGTGTAGATGTTCTCATCCTCCAGTGTAGGGAAACACCTAGAGGGCACCCACTACGACTTGTAATATTCAGATCAGGGCTGGGGAGGCGTCAGACACGCAGAAGGCAGTGTGCTCAGTGACTACTCAAAAGCAGTGCCCAGACCTTTCCTAAAGATGAGCTATAAAATCAGCATGAAAGATGTTTCCATACATGGAAGCCTTCTCATCGTTTTCCCTTGGAAATAGGATTCTGAAGGTTCTGACAACGTTGCATATACTGAGCCAAGGGGACTAGTCACACCCAGAACAAACATATAACGGCAAGCCTGAAAGAAGGAAACGTGAACCCATGAGTGCCAGAAATGAAGAAGGAACTCTGCCCAAGAGGAAAGGCAAGCGGCCATAATACAGGCCAACAGAGGTTTCAGACCAGTACGGAGGCCGTAGGACCTCCTAGAGGCTTCTGGCACCGGAGTTAAGGGCAGGGCAGAGAGCCGGAACGGAGACCCCCCTACATGAGCAGGGACGCCCCAAGTACTGCCTAGAGCAAAAGACTAGACGATTTCCTTTTTGGAGATGTGATGAGAAAGCTTATCCCTCAGCATCTGGGTGGGAAAAGCAAGAAGAGCCTCTTTTTGAGGAATCAGAGCCACACACTTGTCGTATGTAGAGATGAAACAGGAATCCTAAGTCACGAACGTAATAGAAACCAGCCCCAGACCTCTGTAATCCATGGGTCCCAACAGATCCACGCACGGAACCACGCTGTAGGGACATCTACAAGCCAGGACCCACAAGACACGGAAGACACCACCTCCACTGACGAAGAGCTGGTAGGCACGCCCTCCCCTCGACCCACATGAAAAGGAAACGGAAACAAATCACGTGAGACAGAATCAGCATTTATGAGAACCAGAGATAACAGGCGAAACACTAGAAAATAAATATTTAAAATGAAGAGAGGAAGAAGGGTCACATGGATGGACAGGCTGTTCAAAATAGGAGAGTGGATTTGAAAAGGAACCAAGCAGATCATCTAGAAATTAAAAGCTGTTTAGATCATGTCCAAGAAGTGAAAAACCCAGGAAACCTGAGTTTCTCAGCAGCTGCACCCTAGAATGAAATGGTGAAATCCAACGTAACCTCCTGCTTGTGGCTGTGGATGGGGGGTGTGCACCCCCACGAGCGTGGTGTGTAGGGGAGGGAGAGAGGACTCTGATGTTTATCCTTCGCAGACCTCACAGGAAAAGGGCCCGGAGCCAGAACACCAGCTATGGCTGCCTCTAGACCATATTATGGGTTATTTCTCTCCCAGCTTTTTATAATTTTTGCTCTTTTTAAAAATTTTTAATTAATTAATTGAGAGAGAGAGAGGAGGAAGGAAAAGGGAGAGAGAGAATCTTAAGCAGGTTCCACGCCCAGCACAGAGCCCCAAGCAGGGCTCGATTTCAGGACCATGAGATCATGACCTAAGCCAAAATCAGGAGTTGGAAGTTTAACTACTGAGCCACCTGGACACACCATTTCTACTCTTTTTTAGACAATTTCTAGGATGTATACACATTTTATTTTCAAATAGCAAAGGGAATATTTTATACCACCAAAAATATCTTTCCTGGCCAGAGTAACCTGGAATTTATCACACATGTTCGCTCAAATATAAAAAGGAAATACTTAGTCTTTGGCCAAATCGAACATGACTGGAACACAAAACGAAAGGGCAGCCTCACTGCTCATGCCGCAGGGCACAAAGGCCAACAAGTAGAGCTCCCGGCTGGGGAGAAAGGCGCTGTGATGACGTACCCAGTGCCCAGCTCATGGGCAATGAGAGGAGAAATCAGCCAAGGTTGCAGGAGGATTCCCCGGACGGAGCAGAAGTCAGAGTCTGAGCTGAGTGGGTGGGATGTGATAAGCCAGCTCGGAAGCAAAGGGCTCACTCCTAATCCACTGCCACCGCCCAAAGTCTTCCCAGGATTCAGCGAGACTTAAGACTGAGCAGCTGCCAAGGACAGGGACACATTGAGCAAGGTCCTGAGGGTTCTGGGCTGACCACTGGGCTCCTCTTTCCAGAGGTGAGTCAACCAGAGGGGGGCCTGCTCTCTTGTAGGGACAGTGGTGGTTTCAACAGGAGACACCACTTACGAGCTATTAACGCAGTACTTCCTCGACCCACCTGGCCCAAAGGACCTGCCTCTGGTCCCCAAGCTGGTTTCTGTCCCTGAGAGCCCTTCCTGTCTCAACATCCGGGGGCCAGAGACACTGCAGAACCCAAGGCTGTGTCAATCAGGCCTTTGTGCATTAAGAGTGGAATTGGGAGGGCAAGGCTCTGGGACTTGGCCCCCTGCTCCTACTCGCCACGTCCGCAGGCAGAGCCCTTCCTGTCTCAACATCCGGGGGCCAGAGACACTGCAGAACCCAAGGCTGTGTCAATCAGGCCTTTGTGCATTAAGAGTGGAATTGGGAGGGCAAGGCTCTGGGACTTGGCCCCCTGCTCCTACTCGCCACGTCCGCAGGCCTTACAAGTGCCCACCTCTGTCCCAGGCCTGCTGAGACCTGGTGGCAGCCCTGCGGGACCGCGCTCCTGGCCAGTAGTTATCCTGTTCCGGCTCTAGCCAGGGGGCACACAATCCAACATACTGGCCTGAGCTTCCTGAGTTCTCGCACACCTCACAGGTTAAGGTCAATCCTCCCAGACCGCCTTCACTTCCAATACCAGCCACAAGTACTGGGGGGTCCCCGGGGCCACTTGCCCTTCTCGCCCACTGCGGGGGGGGGGGGGGGGGGGGGGGGGGGGAGGGGGGCGGGAAGCGCTGTACTTAAGATTAGGGCTTTACCACAGGGGGTGCACATGGGGGTGCCTGGGAGAGCGCTGAACCCAGATCTTTCCTGAGCCTCGGTGCCCAGGGACCTTACTGGGGTTTCATGACTGGGCACAATGGATAAAGTCACTGGCCACACAGGGAAACTCAATCAGCAGCCCTCCTTCCCTCCTTGGTCAAGGGATTCAACGTCCAACCCTATAACCACAGGCTCCATCCTTCCAGGGACAGTCCAGGTGCTGGCTTTCAGGGGGCCAGCTTATAGTGGCTGCATTAGCATAACAAAGACACTGCTCCCAGTCAGGAAATTCCAAGGGTTTGAGGAGCTCCCAGGGGGAGCTGGGAACACAGACCAAGAATGTTCTTTACCACCCCACAGCTGTCTTCTGAAAAAGCACTCAGCAGCCTAAGGCCCCATTCTTGGCATCCCTGGCCAGAGCCGTGCAAAGTGTGTCCTACGGAAGGGATGGCCGTGTAACCACTTCCCAATGACAGGGGCTAGCTGTTCAAGAACGCTGCTCACCCCCCCTACTTTCCAGATGCCAGCAGATAATGCCAGGATCTTATCAGGAAATGTGGATGTGAAGGGCACTGGCCACTTCCCTGGAGGGGGTCAGGATGCTGGCGGGCTCTGTGTGGCACGGAAGGGAAAAGGACATCAGGACAGTGGGGGTCTGGTCCAAGCGCTGCACCCATCCTCACCCCGTCCTCCCCTATTCCTCATTAACGTCAGCATCCACCCCGGAAGCACCACAAGCTCCTGGAGGGGAGAGGTCCTTTTACGGGGACAGGGGCTGCTCCCACCTCCAGGGACCTGATCTGGCTTCTCCTGGAGAATCAGGTGTTCCAGAGCGGAGCTGAGACACCCCGAGGCTTCCTCCGGAGTTCCTCTAAACCTCCAGGGTCATGTCCAGCCTCAGGGACCCAGAAACATGGAAACTAGTCCTGTCTACAAATGAGGCTCTGGCTGTCCTCCAGGGGGAGGTGACGGAACCCTGGCGGGGTTGACTGGTCATCGTGGCTGACCTGCTTCCAGAGGGCCTTCTCCTGTCTCCCCCGGAGGACCCGGCAGCACACAGCCCCGGGCTGCCTCGGGCCCCAGCCCCGCGGTACCTTCATGGCCATCAGCTCCTGCATCAACACCGCGTTCTCCAGATCCAGCCGCTGGCTGTCCCCCCGGGGCTTCACGTCGTAGCTGAGGGGGTCGATGTGGATGCTCTCCAGCTCCAGCATGGTCAGCTTGACCGCGGCCCTGTCATTCCGGAGCTGCTGGATATAGTCCTTCAGCCTCTGCTCGTCTTCCTTAGTGAACTCCGTGTCGCAGCTACTGGCTGTGGAGCTAGTTGTGCTGAGGAGACAGAGCAAAAACCTCTCATGGTTTCCGGCCACTGAGAACGGGTCTTGTTCCGGACCCCTTTCCACACCCCATCTCTCCATCGGCCTTCCATGGTAATCCTCACCCCCCTGCACCTCCAAAAAAAAGCATTCTTTGTGCCATCGGGTCATTGATATCACCTTTTAGGAGAGAAATCAGTCTGAAGAATAACAGAAATGCTTACCCCCTTTAACACAACATGTGGACCCTATGAAGGAATTCTAAGGAAATAATCCCACAGAAGCAACAAGATACAAAGACGTTGTGTGGCATAGAGGACGTAATTAATTATGGTACATTCCAAAAGGAGGGAAGTTGCATGGACATTTCAGTAGTAATTAGGACATGGTGGAAATATTTTAAGTGGAGAAATAGGATAAAAGTAGTGTTTGATTAAAAAATAGCCATACATGTGGGCCGGACTTTAAAAAAAAAAAAGGATATGTTTAGGAACACAGTTGAAGAACAAAATACCTATGGTGTGATGTATAGATCCGTGTGTGTGTATTCACTCGTGTAAACACACACCTAGGACCGCAGCGGCAGTCCCCTTGGGGTAGGAGCTGGAAGGTGTGGTGGAAAAGGGCGAGTCGGGTACCATGAAACAAACCCCCATGTGTGTTGCTACTGTGACAACTAAGAAAGCAGGGACCCCCCCCCCCACCCGTGCCATTCCTCCTGTCTCATGTCTGAGTATACTGTCCACCACAGGACCCAGGTCCGCCCACAGGGCCCTGGAAGCTGTGCTGAATGGAGATGGCTGCCAGACCTGGGAGCAGTTAGGATGAACCCTGAGAACACAGCGGCCCCTGAAGGATTCTGTGTCACCTAGGCCACCACGCGAAGGTGAGCGCCACAGGAAAACTGAGGCTCGGGCTCTTAAGAGGGCATTGACTTTTTCTGGCAGTGGGCAGGCTGCCCCCACTGGCTCAGAATGAGGCCCTCTGCACCCTGTCAGTCCTCAAGCATTAGAAGCCAGTGTGGATCTACAGTTTCTCTGGACCTATGCGGGTCCCGCTGACGCTTGACATAGCCCTCATGGCTCTGGCCTTGAAAAGACGTTAGAAGACAAGCAGGGGCCCACTGAACTCTCATCGAAACAGGCCAGGTTGGCATGATCATCTCTGTCACTACAGATTTGGTGGCTAAGGCTCTGAGATGTTAGGTGGCTTGCCTGGTCATGAGGCTGGACACTGGTATACTTGGACTTGGGCCGGTGTCTTCTCGTTCCTCAGGCCCATCCTCCCAAGACTCCTGTTGCTAGAAGCTGTGCCAGGAGCAAGAAGTGGTCTTCACAGCCTGCTGGCTGCTGGAGGCCCAGGGTGCCCTCCTCACCTCACCCTGGAACCCTAACAGGCCCAGGACCCCAACTCAGCAGACGCAATGGCCCCATAACCTAGGTGTGACCAGGGACCATTCCACTCTTATGTGCGACGTATTATCTAGAAGATGGGGCTCCTGGGGAGACAAGGGTGAGGAGAAGGGACGAGCTGGAGCCCTGCCATGCAGCTGCCCGTGCACGGGAGGAAGCCAGGATCCTGGGGGCTTGGGTGATCTTTGAGTCAGAAAACTCCCACTAGAACTTCAAGTTCCTGAGCACCACAGACCCTTTGGGGCCACTCTCCCAACCCACCCTCTTCACCCCATCAGGGCAGGGAGGATGTATCTTGCAGAGGAAAGGAGCAATACCTCCTTACAGGTTCTGATGATTCATCTCATGCGGCAATAGGGCTAGTCTAGAGCACCCAGGTGCTTGGCCGAACACCCACCTAGATGTCACTGTGAAGGTATTTTTTGAAAAGATGTATTTAACATTTATTTATTTAAGAGACTGTGAGTGAGCGAGCACCGGGGGAGGGACAGAGGGAGAGAGAGAGAAACTCTAGCAGTCTCCCTGCTGAGCAAGGAGCCTGACACAGGGCTTGATCCCATGACCCTGAGATCATGACCAGAGCCAAAATCAAGAGTAGGACGCTCAAGCGACTGAGCCACCCAGGCACCCTGAGATGTAACATTTAAATCATTCGCTCAGTAAAGCAAACTACCTTCCATGATGTAGGTGGGTCTCGTCCAATCAGTTGAAAGCCTTAAAAGACTGAGGTCCCCCAAGAGAGAAATTCTGCCTCTGGACAGCCTTCAGATTCAAGACTGCTACATCAAGACTTCCTTGGGTCTCTAGTCAGTGTGCCTGCCCTGGAGATTTAGGAGTTGCCAGTCCCCATAATCGTATGAGCCAATTCCTTAAAATTAATCACTCTTTTCCCATATATACATACATATATAGACCTCTACCCCTATTGGTCCTATTTCTCCAGAGAACCCTAATACAGAGGTGTTACCTTGACCTGTAACCCAAGCACCTTCGCCACTTGGTAGATTTACAGGAAGCATGACTCAACCACCCTGGGCCTACTTCCTCATCTGTAAAATGAAGTCGGATTGTAAAGGGTTTAGAACAGTGCCTAGCACGCAGTAAGCACTCAATAAAGAAATGTAGCTATCATTCATTTAAGCGATACTGGAGGGCCACTATGAGGTACTCTCCTAGGCCCTAGAAAAATCTCTGCTCTCACAGAACTCATATTCTAGCAGGGAAGACAAACAAGTAAAATACAGAGTCTACCAGACAGTGAGAAGTACCACGGAGAAAAATGAAGCAATTATGGGGAGCACAAAGAGAAGATGGGCTTATTCTGTGCAATGGAGTTGTAGGGAGGACCTGCGTGAAAAGTTACATAAAGTAGATCTAAGGATAAAGCAGACTCACAGGACGTGAGAAAGGGAGCTGTGTGGATATTTGGAGGAAGAGCAATCCAGGCAGAGGACACAGCGAATGCAAAGGCCCTGAGGCAGTGAGTGTGGCTGAGGTGGAGTCAGTTAAGGGAGAGGAGGGTGTGTGTGGTAGGGGGGTAAGGGCAGGGTGCCAGGTCCTGTCAGGTTTTATAAGGGTTGGCTCTAGAATTAGAACGGAAGCCATTGGAGGGTTCGTGACAGAGACGTGACGTGATCTGCCTTTTATCTTAATGGGATCCCTCTGGCCTCTAGACTGAGGAGAGATACAGGGAGGCAAGGGCAGAGGCAGGGGGACCCATCCTGGGCTCTTGCGACAATCTCGGGAAGAGATGGCAGAAGCTGGGGCAGTGGGAAGGAGGATACGGTTACTATGATCAGTCACCGTTCCTGTGGTTTCTCAAGCTGCATTTTAAAAAGGACGTGAAGGGAGAAGTGGCAACACCCTCTGGCTGGAGCCCTGCAGGTGGCAATTTCATAAAGAAGCTGCTCATGAGAAGTGAAAGAGCTAACAGTAGCCCCAGCAGAGGGCACCGGGGAGGCCGGTGGGACTGGGGGACTGCTCCCAGGGGGTGCTCAGGGTCCCTCCCTTAGCAGCTGCCCTGCTCTGCGGTAAAGCAGGCTGCCCCCAGCCACGGGGGAAGGCCTGCCTGGAACAAAACCATTCAAGTAGGACTCAGCGCTCACCTTCATGGACTGTCAACACGGACCCGGAGGGACAGACATCTAAACGTCTAGCAGAAGAACAACAATGAAACGAGAGCTGACTGTGGCGGTGGCCGTGTCCACAGTGCCTTCCACAGGGCTGGCCTGGAGCTGTGCTCGGGGACGCGGCAGGTCTGGACAGCGTGCACTGGGCAACGGCAGCACCTCCCTTCCAGGGAGCCGCCAGGAGGCTTCAGGAATGAAACTGATTCCCGGGGAGCTGGGACTCTGGGCTGGAGGTTCCCTTTGCAACCCTCGTCCTTCCTTACGTTAAAAATTACTACGTCAAGGAAACCATGGAGATGAACCAATACCCATGTACCTACCACCCAGATGAGTTTTTTGACATATTTTCTTTGGACTTCTTTTTTTTTTTCTTAAAGAACTAGAACACTTATACTCCAAGAGCCCTTTGTTCTCTTTCACTTAAAGAAATTTCAAAATTCGAAGGGCACTAGAAGCTTAGAGTTCTGTAATTATCTCACAGGCACTAAATTGATACTATTTGGGCAGACTTTCCACTCAACAGGGCTGGTGTGCCCAGTGGTGGGGTCAGAATCGCTGCTGGGCTAGCTGTGGAGCTTATTAGGAATTCGAGCTCCAGCCCCACCCCCAAGACCTCTAGAAGGGGAACTCTGGGAGTGGGCCCCACAGTCTGCATTCTAACGTACCCTCCCCACCATCCTGAGGCACAGCCGGGTTTGGGAATGACTGGTGTGCCCCATAAGAGGTGGGCATTTGCACAGCAGCCTGTGGGGTAACCGGGCCACCCTCCCCCAGAAAATCTCTAGGGGGAGACCATACTCTCTTGGGCTGATCTGGCAGGTGCCAGGGGTTATGAGCAGATCTCTGACATCAGACAGACCTGAGCCGATATTCTTCCTTTGCCTCTGCCTGGCTTTATGGTCCAGAGGAAAGGACCCAGTATTCTCAGGCTGAAGTAAATGGGAATACAAGTTAAGTCCCCAATCACCAGGCTGTTGGAAGGGAACGATGGGTCCCGAAGCAGGCAGGGCCGGCCAGTGCAGCACTCCTTCTGGGGGAGTTGGAGAAAGAACAGCCAGACCCCCCCTAGGACCTCCCTGCACAGACTCAGGGGCTCCCTCTAGGGATGGGAGCCACCTAGCAAGTCATGAAGAATATGGGGGCTGAGGGAGAAGCAAGTGCTGGACGGGACCAGAGAAACCACCTAGAATGTTCAAGGAAACACCAACACGGGTAGGCAGAGGCTGACAGGCTTTGAGGTGTCCTGGACCCTGGAGGGTCTGGGACTTGATACCTGGCCAGGGGGAAGGTCTTTATTTCACCATCTCTACTGTTGAGTATAGTTTTCAAAAAAGAAGAAACAACATCTTCCTCCCCAGATGGACCCTTGTGGGAAGTTCAGCGCTCTAAAATGCTCTTACAGGGAAAACTTTCATTTCCAGATATGCACTGCATCCCCGAAGCCTCTGTGGCTTCCCTCCCTCCCTTCCGGGAAGCCAGCAGGGAGTGGATCAGGGAGGTTAATTACAATTCTGCTTTGTGGCCTAATGTTATACTGTGGAATAGCATTGTGACAGTGTGAAAGGCAGGGAAGCCAGCCGGCCTGTCCTCTGCCTCCTGCAGACAAAGGCGCTGCCGGTCTCCCGAGGGCCTGCTGTTGGCTGCTGGGCCCGGGTTAGGTCATCCATTAGCTCTCCCAGCTTGGAATGCTGGCTCGTCTCGGCTGTCAAGGGGGAATGCATCTCTGCCCACCCGGACCAGTCACTCCTCGTCTCCAGGGTGGGAGGCCTGTTCTCTGAGAGGGATTTCGGGGAGGGCTGCAGGTAGAAAACCCCAGCCCACCCCAGAATGGTGGAACAGCCCATCTTTGCATTCTGTTCTGTTTTTGTTTTTTGTTTTTTTCTTCAGGAAGCTGGGCCAGGTCACGTGGGTTACTCCTTTCTGGGATGCTCTGCGGGAGCCCCTTCCTGCTGGCTTTGCTCCACGTCCATGAGTTGCCAGGAATCTTCTGGCACACTGCAAGGGGGTGGCCTACAGCCAGGGGGAGTGGGGGGGTGATCAGTGCCAGTGGCCTGGGACACCCTACCCTTCTACCTGCCCTCGCCATGATGGGACATGGACTCAAGTTTAGTGAAGCAGTTGCCAGATTTCAGGTATCTGGTCCTCTGTCCCCCCCTTCTTCATGTCCCAGCCTCAACCTCCAGACAACTCCCCAGCCTGCTTTTTAGAAGAAAAATCCATTTTTTCTGCAGCCTCCTCGTCTTGTCATGGCAAAAAGCTAGAAAGGCATTTAATTTCTTTGCCACAAAAACCAGAGATGGGTTTTTCCCTGAGTTTTTATCAATGTCTTATCTGGCCCCCAGTAAGATCTCATTTCCACCAAGGTGCAGCTCATTTTCAGAAGGAAAATGCCATCAGGCCTGGCCTTTTGTTATGCTGAGCATTTAAAGCTGATTTGAAGGAGGGGGTCAGCCACTCCTAGGTGACTCCCCATTCCTCCAGACAGAGGGCGGGCCTTGTCAACCGCCTGCATCTTGGGAGTGTTGGCTGTGGGTAGCTCCCCACCCTGTCCGACGATTGTCACTAAGGACTAAAAACACCTAAAGAGGGCGCCTGGGTGGCTCAGTGGATTAAGCCACTGCCTTCAGCTCAGGTCATGATCTCAGGGTCCTGGGATTGAGCCCCGCATCGGGCTCTCTGCTCGGCAGGGAGCCTGCTTCCTCCTCTCTCTCTGCCTGATTCTCTGCCTACTTGTGATCTCTGCCTGTCAAATAAATAAATAAAATCTTAAAAAAAAAAACCCCAAACACCTAAAGACAATCCTAACCTTTTAGGTCTCTATTCTCTCAGATGGTTATCAGAATTCTCTGGGAGAAGTGGAGGTTAAATGAAGAAAAAGTATCTGACAAAATACAGGGAAAATCTGGTGCCAGAAAACCGAAATTCTTAAAACCTTCCTCGTTCCAGAAAGCTCCCAAGAACTTAGCTGTCAGTGGAAGTCCAAATGAGAAACAGATTCTATTTCCACAGCCATTTGTAAAGGTGTCCTTATAACAGTGTTGGAAATGAGACCTCTCTCAACCAAACATTAACCTTTCCCTCATTCAGTCACTGGTAACACACCAAGATGGATGCCAGACGCTATCTAGGCCTCACAGCTACGCTGTCGCTAACAATTTCCCGGACATTAGAAGAATTAAACATAATAATGATTTTCAACATCGCTAATAATTAGGAGACAGAAAGCAAAGTATTAAGGGTATTTTTTTTGCCCAGAGATCAGCAAAATCGAAAAAATCTATGCTACCCAGTTTTAGCAAGGGTTTGGAGGAAGAGGAGAAAAAGTTCATCATGTACGGAGGCTCTCTGACCTTGGAAACAATCATTTTTGGGCCAGCAAATGATGTTTCTTTGAGTTTCCCACAGAAATTGCACAAGAGGGACAGGTGTGGGGTCAAGGACGGTGGCTCTAATGGTTAATAGTGAAAAGCTGGGTAGGAATGTCCAATGAAAGAAAGCTGTTTGAATACACGAAGGACTGCCATCCAGCGTGAGAGTGGGAAGCTACTGACAGATACGAATGTCACATGGGGAAAAAAATTTAATACTAAGGGGAAAAACAAATTTCAAGAGAGTCCATATAATAGGATTCTCAGATTAAAAATTACATATAATCATATTTTTAAAGATACTGTGCTTTGGCCTGCTGGTGGAAGATTCCCATCTTCCATTTTCTCCTGGGACCCATCTCCTCTCTCACCTGTGTGGCTCCTGTGGGAACTGCCATGGCCACCGATGACGGGGTGGGTGGGGGGGGGGGGGGGGGGGGGGGGGAGGAGGACTTGAGCCCTGGGGCAAGATGTCCCAGCTTGAATTTTTTTTTTCTTCTTGACATCAGTGAAACCAGTCAGCCTTAGTACAAATGCAAGAGTTGTGCTGGTTTCCTGTCATCTAGGGTGCCTGCCTGCAGCAGGAAGATGAAGGCCGCGAGTGGGGAGCGCACAGGCTGGATGTGGGCAGCTCCTGTGCGTGGAATGGCCTTCTAACGAGGCCCCCTGTTTTTTAGCTACTTGAATATGATTCTGTCATTTTCAGCCAAAGGTCTTAACAAAGGAAAAACTGGACAGGTAAAACTGCGGAAATACACCCTGAACTGTTTGCAGTTTCCTTTCCAGTGAGAGTCCTCCTGTGGAGAATTTGATATAATCCTTGGATTTTAATTTAGTTTAACAATGATCATGCAATTCTGGGACATCTGGGTGGCTAAGTTGGTTAAGCCTCTGCCTTTGGCTCAGGTCATGATCCCAGGGTCCTGGGATCGAGCCCCACATCGGGCTCTCTGCTCAGTGGAGAGCCTGCTTCTCCCTCTCCCTCTGCCTCCTGCCTCTCTCCCTGCTCATGCGCACTCTCTCTCAAATAAATAAAATCTTTAAAAAACACATTTCAGGTCTCTACCTAGTCTTCATAGAGCCTAAAAGATAAATGACAAGGCCATTTGACACCAAATGACAAGGCCTTAGCACCATGCTGTTGTGTTGAGGAATGTGTCTGAGCTGGGCTTCAGAATGCACTAGCACCTCTAAGCTTTAATCCCAGGGACTGTGGATGGATTCTCCCGATAGCTAGAATGAGAAAGCAACTCCCTTCTTCACAGGGATGAGAACAATTAGAGTTACAACAGCCAGATCTGAT
This sequence comes from Mellivora capensis, assembly GCA_004024625.1. Taxonomy (NCBI): domain Eukaryota; kingdom Metazoa; phylum Chordata; class Mammalia; order Carnivora; family Mustelidae; genus Mellivora; species Mellivora capensis. The sequence continues at coordinate 81,811 of PISX010001002.1, read as the reverse complement.
CTCTCACTCCCAGAAGCTTGCTGATGGCGGTAGCCCAGGCTTTTCCTAATGGGCTGGCCATTCTAATCCCATCCATCCTTTCAAAGGACAGGGTTCCACTGTCATCAACCCTCCTTTCTGCTCCAGTGAGACTTCACCTAAGACAACAAGCTTAGGATGTGAATAGTGGGCATCTTGAGTTCCGCTGCCCTTACTCCAGTTTGGGGGTGAATGGTCAGCCAGGTGGAACCCTGATGCCTGGAAGGTGCCCGGCCGCCCCCCAGAGAAGCTGCGGTGACCTAACTCCCACGGCTCACCGTGATCTCCACCCAATGGTGGTACAGAAGGGACGCAGCTCTAGTCTCCATTAGGACAGATCTGCTGAGGCTTATTCTGTCTTGGCCACATGTCCTTCTGTAGATTGAGATCGATGACGGTGCTTCCAGGGAATGAACTGAAATTGTGATGCTTGACAGGAAGGGTGGGCTTGACTAAGGATTCCCTATTCCCATCTCAACAATTTAGTCTCCTGGACCCTCTGTTGTGAGATGCTGCGAAAGCTGTCCAGGCCATCAACATTACCTAGTTCCTCAGTCCATTAAGCCTATTGTAACTGCTGATGAGGCTAGGACTGAATTTTTCAAAAGCAAAATAGCAGTGTCTCTAGGCGCCTGCCAACAGTCAGGGGACGGGCTGGCTACCATTTTTATTCTCCTCGCCGGTAACTACTCTGCTGCTGTTCCTTTCCCAAACCACGACCCTCCTGACATCAGGAGCCACTCGTCTGCTGCCGGAAAGGCATCTGGAGACCTGATTCTCGGCATTCCTTCCCTGAGACCTTGAGGGACAGCTGACCGACACTCCGATTAGGGCTAGTCGGTGACAGTGGGAGGAAAGGGGGGCTACGGAGCCAGAGAGAGCTCCGACACAGAAAACTCCATCTCTTTCTCCCCCTAAACTTGACATGGGGGCATGTCTGAGCTGGAATGGCAAGACTCACACACAAAATTAGTCATTTTAATTATGAAAAGGGTTGGTGGTTTGGGGCATTTTCTCAGAGCCCACGGGTCACATAAAATATCCCGGTTGTGTCAGGATGAGAGAATGTGGAATGCCACGCCAGTGGGCTGCATGTGGTTCTTTTGTGCCCATCCTGGCTGCTCGGACTCGGGTGGGAGGGTGAAAGTGAATTTTTAAGGACAAGAGAGTGAAATCTGAATTAGAGTCCACTGTACTTTGATGGAAGACCCATTTGAGGCTGAGAACATCCTTAAAAAATAAAGACCATGTCCTGAATTGATCTCAGCCTGTGTTAAGATATCACCAAAAATTAAATTTCTCTAAGAAAACTGTCTCAGAATCAAGGCTCACCTGTACATTAAAGTATTTCTAGCAAACGTTCAAAATGAGGATCACCTCTAAAAGGACAGTAGGGTTCTTACTTTTGTCTCCAAATTTGTCTCTGATTTGGATTAAAACGAAATTATTTTGGGAGTGGGGAGGTGTGAGCAAAGGATGTGTAACACGCCCCTTCGAAGCTACTGAAACAGCACATATTCCCCGCCGACTGGCTTCTCGTGTTTACGGATTCTATAGAACAGCATCACTGACAACCCGGGGACCACGTTTCCACTCTGAATGAATGAGGAAATTATAGATCATACACATCTGGAAAAGCCATTAAGGAGACATCTGCTTTCTGTGTTCAGCAGAAGAATGTGGTTTTTAAGACAAATATAAATTATAATCTCTGTTTCACTGAGTAAGATGACTGGGGCGCCGGAGTTAAAAGCGACGGGCTCCCTCGAGCCTGTGAGCACCTGGCCAGCTCCGCTGTCGGGAGCAGCCCCTCTCCTGAGGCCCCGGGGCTGGGGCAGGTACATGGAGGCACTCAGCCAGATGGCTGGGTCCTACCAGTAGGAGGAGAGACGGGAACGTTAAGTCGCTTTCAGGCACCAAGGAAACGTCAGTATTTCCCCTTTGGCTCCTGAGATCCCATCCAGCCTTCTGAGGTTCTTGTCACTTGGTCAGTGAGTGGACACCATTTTTTTAACGTCGTGATACGCAGCCTGGTGTAGTGGCAAGAGTAATATGTTGGTGCCAAAGTGCTGGGGCTCGGTCCCAACTTGCCTCTGTCAGCCGTGAGACCTTACTTAGCCAGGTCACTTTCAGATCTCTGAGCCCAGGCTCTCTCCCTTGTGCGAACAGGGTAAGTCACCTTCCTGTGTCTTATGATTTGGCTACCATAGGAGAGTCTGTAACAAAGTAGTTTCTAGACCTAGAACTGATACATAAAGGGAAGGCGTTCGTAGGGCTTCCGTGGTTAAGACCTGAGAAGATGGCTAGCAAAGGCTTCATTCTGATCCTCTACCCCCTTCTGGAAGAATCCAACGGCTTCCACAAAGTATGCTCAGCCAGGTCTTTGCTGCTTTCCTCCCCACCTTTTTCATGTACCTGCTTCAGTTTTCTAGATTCACAGACACTGAACCTGAACTCAAGCTCATCGCTGAGTGTCTGCGGACGACCTGCCCTGAATTTGGCATCACGCTGCAGAGCAAAAGAGATGGGAGAGGAGGAGGCTATCGCCCTAGAAGAGCTTATGAAGGACAGAGGCCCGAGGAGAAGAGGGGAGGGACTGGAGCCCAGAATCGGACGCAGCTTGGGTCGTGGATGCTTAGCGACTGTTTGCAGCAAATGGGCCTTATGCTACCCCAGATGCTCTCGGAAATCAAGAACCATGAAGAAATGGAGAACAGAACAAAATGGGAGCGAGTGCACCAGACAGAAAGGGAGGCTTGGGTTCCACCTTCTTGTGCAAACATCCCCTTCTCTCTGGACTGTGGTACCCACACTGGCCATGGGAGGCCCTTCCCAGCTCTCCCATGCTGACCCCCCGCTTCCCTGGGTGGAGCAGGCTGCAAGCACAGGGGGACCTCTGACCTCATTCAAGCCTCACAGTCTGAGAGCTGGGTCCCCACATGTCCAGCCCCGTGAGCAGACTACAGGCACACACACATTCATCCGGTAGCAGAAGGGCCAAGAATTACCTGGTGTGGCTGTTGGAGGAGAGGCTCTCCCAGGGTTGCACGCTGCAGCCGGCCACAGCGAATGCGCCCCCGCAGCTGCCGTCCAGCTTCATGAGCAGGGCTTTGGCCGCATTCTCAGCTGTCTTCCGGCAGTCGTGAGCACGCTTGAGCATCTGAGTGATGTTCTCGTCCCCTGACTGGTCTCCTACATTACAAAGAGGCCAAAGGTTTAATCCACACACTTGTACGTGAGACAAGCCCGGGAGCACAGTCCGGATCATCAGTTTTCAGTTACTTGGGGCAGAGGTGGCCCGGGGCAGAGAAACGAGCAGGGGATGGCCAGTGAAGAGACACATGGGCAGGGCCGGGCGCCGTCCCTTAGAGACTGTAGGTAGCAAGGCACGTCTCTGCCCTGGGCTCTGCTGTCCCTATTGATGAAGGGCTGGCCAGCGTGATCTCTGAGGCCTCTCTCTCTAACATGCTGTGATTGTCTAAGGATCCAGGCTCCTGAGTTCTCCCATTCAGCTGCAATTTACCACGTGGCCATTCTTTCCTGTGGTGGCACTTTCTCATGAATGAAGCCCAAACTGTGCCCTGCACACAACCAGAGCTTTGCTTCGAGCCTTGGGTAGGCAAGAGAAACACTGAAGAGTTAAGATGAGCACCTGAGATCGGCAGTGTGTGTTTTCTACTACTGCTGTCTCCGCTGGAGCATGGTCCGTGGCGAGCCCTGACGCCTCCAGGAGTCAGGTCCCTGCGCTGCAGCAAGACCTCAGGAATGGCAGGCACCCACACAGGGCCAGACAGCGACTTCCCAGCCAAAGATGTTCATGTTCTTGTTGTGTTTTCAAAACTATCCTGGCCCAACAGGTCACCAGTTTGCTTCCTCTTCAGCCTAGATCCCTAGTCTTCCAAGTACTTTCAAATGAAATCATATGCCAAAACCCAAGGCACCAAAATGGTAAATGCAGACCTGGGTGACGTGAACAGGCGTGCGGGTCCTACATTCCGGTCCCCCCCCTCCCCCTCCTCCGAACCCACTGCTGAAGCCCAAAGACACTCCTCCAGCCTCCCTGGGCACAGACTGAAAACCGCTGGTCTAACTCACCTAGAATGAATGTACCGAACGCCTGCGTCATTGACAAGAAACTGAAGTAACCACAGGGGCTGGTACTGGCGGCAAAGTCATCAGCTAGTCCTCGCCCAGCCAGGCGCCTCTGTGGCCCAGTAGAGCAGAACGGTGGGTCCACAGCTGCCGCCAGCAGAATGGAGGGGAGATTTCATAAGGAACTGCCCCAGGTAAGCCAACTCACAGCTTTATGGAGGGAAGAAGCGTGGGTGCCCCCATCCCGCAGGCTGAGCTTCCCTGGACCCCCTCCCCTCCTGAGGCCATGTCTCTGACAACTTTCATGCCTGCCTGCCTGCCTGCCTGCCTTCCTTCCTTCCTTCCTTCCACAAATGAGCTTGTTTATATCCATCTTACCAATTGACTGCTCTTTGAATTCTGTTTCGAAGCAGGCATGATATTACTGACTGGCTCGTGTGATAAATATATCATGAGCTACCTAGGATTATGTTAATACAAAGCATTTCATTATTGATTTTACATATTTTAAATGCAGATTCGTATAAGCCCTTCCAGCTCCTACCAAGTAACTGTGCCAAGTAGAGACAAGCCTGATAAAAGGTACCTTTCCAGGACAGGATGGTTTAAAGGCATCTTCTGATCATACAAACTGGAAATAAGAGGATTGATTTTTTTTTCCCCTTTAATTGATCATTTTCCTTAATACAGATATTTAAAAGGAAAAAAAAATAAACTTGACAGCAGGCCAAGATCATTTTAGGATCTGTTTAATATGAGGTATAAAGTTTTATGGTTTAGTGAAAAGACCCTGAAAAATGAGGGTTCTAATGGAAATGCTGGCAGAGTTTCTACATCTGGGCTGGGATATTAATACTCTTAAAAAGAGAGAGAGAGAGAGAGAGAGAGGAGGGTGGTCTCCCACACAAATGGAGGCCTGCTCCCTTGCCTCGTATCTTAGATATGAAGCAGGAAATTAATGCCTGGGATACTTCCTTTCCTTCAGATTTGCTTCATATTCCTGTCCAGGTCAAAACTGAAGGAGGAAAAAACCTGTGAGTGTTCAGTGCCCAAGCTAGACCCCAGGTGAGGGGGAGAAGCTGGTGAGAACAATGGGGTAGGGATGCAGATGCACTCCGGAGGCCCCCATGCCAACCTTCTTTGCAAGGTGCATCCTGGAAGGGTGGCCCCAGTGGAGGCTCCCAGCCATTGCCGAGTGGGAGGCAAGCTGGTTGGCTCACCCCTCTGTTTGCTCACAGGGCTGAGCTCTGTGCCCCAGAGAGAGCCCTCTGAAGTGGACAGCAGGGTGAGAAACCATGTCCTCTGTGTTCAAGAGGCACCTAGAGACCCGGGAGGGGGAGCCCATGCCTCAACACCACCCAGAAGCACAGCCAACAGAAGTGGCGCATCTCAGCGAAGGCTACGTGGGCAGCAAAGGGACTCTTAACAGTCAGCATTCCAGAGAGAGGCTGTGGGAAAGTCGGTCCCTTTCATCACAAACTGGGGGCCTCCTGCTCCATCTGGTCCTACTGCTGGCCCGGGAGAGTATGTTTCCTAAAAGGGCTTGATTGTTTTAACTTGCCTGTAATTCTGTTTCCACTCCAGTTCTTACTGCATTCAACATAAACAATTTACTCACTCAGTCATGAGGAAAAAACGAAAAACACACTTGACAAGCGTATTTCATGTCATCGGGAGATGTTCCAATACCAACAGCGAAATGGGGGCACAACAGAGCCCAGAAGGCAGGGAACAAGGAGGCAGAGGGAGGGAGGAACTTGGGCCACACTCACCCGGGGAGGACCCCACGCCAGCTGCCCGGAACTGCCCCAGGATGAGGCTCTGCTCGCTCTCGGCCAGTGCCAGGAGGAGTTCGTAGGCTTCGATGCACTGCTCACTGGAACAGAAACACACGGCATCCTCAGCTCCGGCAGAGGACAGGGAGCCTCCTCAGTGCCGCGCTGCCCCCCGGGGAAGCAGCTCCGGACCTGCTTCTCGGCCTCGCTGTCCACGGAAGCAAGGAAACACCCGCAAATATTCTTGTATAAAGCCAGGGGCTTGGGCACCTGGGTGGCTCAGTGGGTTAAGCCACTGCCTTCAGCTCAGGTCATGATCTCAGGGTCCTGGGATCGAGTCCCGCATCGGGCTCTCTGCTCAGCAGGGAGCCTGCTTCCCACCCCCCTCTGCCTGCCTCTGTCCTACTTGTGATCTCTCTCTGTGTGTCAAATAAATAAAGTCTTTAAAAAAAAAAAAAAAGCCAGGGGCTTGCTGCTCTGCTCTGTTGCCCACCCCCTCCCCCTTTACTTAACTTAAACTTTTGCTTTAAACTAGGATCTAGGGGCACCTGGGTGGTTCAATCAGGTAAGCATCCAACTCGTGACTTTAGCTCAGGTTGTGATCTCAGCGTGGTGAGATGCAGCCCCGTGTGGAGCTTGCTTGGGATTCTCTCCCTCTCCTTCTGCCACTCCCCACCCCCTCTCACACCCATGGGCACATGCTCTCTCTCTAAAAATAAACAGGTCAATGAACTAGGACCTAGAAAAATACAAGAGAAGCAATAAAAGTGGGCGAGTTGGGGCGCCTGGGTGTCTCATCATTAAGCATCTGCCTTCCGCTCAGGTAATGATCTCAGGGTCCTGGGATCAAGTCCCACATCGGGCTCTCTGCTCAGTGGGAAGCCTGTTTCTCCCTCTCCCATGACCCCTGATTGTGTTCCCTTTCTCACTGTATCTCTCTTTGTCAAATAAATAAATAAAATCTTCAAAAAAGAAAAAAAAAAAGAAGCAGGAGAAATAAGTTTCCTGCTTCTTTAACGATCGGCTAAAAAGGAAAGGTATTATGCCTATGGTAGCCAGCCTCCAAGATGGCCCCCGCTGATCCCATAGGCTAGTGTCCACACCCTTGTGTTGTCTTCTTCTGCACTGTACCAGAGTTAGTCTATGTGACTAAGAGGATATGGAATATCACTTCCAAGATGAGGTTATTTAAAAGCATGGTGACTTCCATCTTGGTCACTCTCTCTCTCTCCCTTTGCTTTCTCTCTTGGATCATCCTCTCTAGAGAAGGCCAGCTGCCATGTCTTGAAGACTCTGGAGCAGCCCCACGGAGAGACCTATGTGGTGAGGAGCTAAGGCTTCCAGCCAACGGTGAGTGAAGGACTCCACCAAACAGCTGTGTGAACGAGCCTTCCCAGAAGCACATCCGCCAGCTCCAGTTAAGGTTTTAGATGACACAGCCCCGGCTGACAGCTCGAGCAGGCTTCCTAAGAGACTGAGCTGGAACGCTACCTAGAGGGGTCACTCCCAGCTTCCTGACCCTAGAAACTGTGCCACAAGAAATAGTTACATAATCATTGGTAGAAAGAAAGAAGAGAGAAAGAGAGAGAGAGAAGGAGGAAAGAAGAAAAGAAAGGAAGGAGGGAGGGAGGCAGGGAAAGCCCCAGAAAGAAGACTATTTTGACCTAGACCTGCAGTAGCCACTAGCCACATGTGGCTATTTGAAGTTAAAAGAATTTAAGTTAAATAAAATGAAAAATTCAGTTTTCTGTGGTGATAGCCATATAGCGTATGTTTACGTGCCACATGTGGCTAGCAGTTACCATACTACAGCACAGGTAAATAATAGGTCCATCATCACAGAAAGTTCTAATAGATGCGTGTAAAATTGCCCCTTGAAACATGTATGAAATATGACAAATGTGGATTTCTAAGAGGAAGAAATCAGTCTCTCTTCTTTGTGCCTGTCATCATTGGACACACCAGGTATAGGATCTCAGAGGGACCCCTTTCCCGTGGCCACGCGTGACCCACAGGGACCCATGTCCGCACAGGAAGTGGAGCATGTGTGTAATGCCTGAGTAGCCCGAGACAAGATGCCTGCAGAGCATAAATTTCCCTGCTAAGCAAATAACCGATTAGCTTCTCTAAGCTAAGCAGGGAAATGTTGCTTTACTCAACACTTAGTCAACAGACCATCTGTTTGTTGATTGTCTCACTTTCATCTTCTTTCACTGAGAGATAAGGAAAAGAGCCCCATCACTAGCCCCGGGTGCTGGCAGCCCCTCAAGGGTAGTCCATCTTTCAGGTTAGACACACAGCGACATTGCTTCATCCACACAGATCAAAGGCAGACTGCAGAACAGCCTGTTTCAAGAGTTATCATAGGTGGATTATCTGCTTGCTTTGGTGTGTCTGTAAACTAGCATGACATGACCAAAGCTCTAGCTTTGGTCTCATGTGTTTTGTTTTTTTAAGTAGGCTCCACTCCCAGCGTAGGGCTCAACATGGGACTGAACTCACGACCCTGAGATCAAGACCTCAGCTGAGATCAAGAGTCAGATGCTTAACGGACTGAGCCACCCAGGCGCCCCTGGTCTCAAAGCTTTTGGAGTTTGATTTTGTTTTGTGAAGAAACAAAGTCTCTTAAAACACATTGATCTTTTCAGAGGACGCTAAGAGTAAGGTACAGTCATTACTCTGGATCTTGGCAAATATGCCTAAGGGGAGCCACTAATAAACCCCTGAAAACAATAACGCATAGCTTTGTCACTCCGAAACAGTCACTTGAAAATAGAGAAATTCCAAAGCTGATGAGACTGGAAAAAATGGTACAATCATACACCACTTGCTCATCGATGGATGAACGGCAGTCATTTAAACTGCCTTGCTTTTGTGGGAAAAAAGCTGCACGTGTGCCTGCAGAGCCACAAAAATATTCATATCCTTTGACCTGTAATTCCTCCTTTGGAGATCTTCTGAGGAAAAGATTCAAAAGAATGAAGGCATTATCTGTATTAAGTTATTCACCATAAAATTATCTTTAATATGCTAAGTCAGCAAAAGTCTAAATGTCCTTTAGAGAAATGAGTAAATAAAACAACAATGTGTCAGCTTGAGGCGGGGGCCACAGCCATCCAAATTGCACCCTACACTATGAAACAACATCACAAAACTACCACAAACTGAAGAAACGGAATGTCCCGGATTTATAACAATGTAAAATACACAGGACAATGAAAAAAGACTGGAAAAGGCAACAAATGGGTATACAAATATGAAAATAAATGCTTTGAGTGATATTACTCAATAATATTCAAGTTCAACATGTTCGCAGAGACATACCAGCTTTCTGACACCATACTCGTTACTCTTATTTTGTTAACTGCCACAAGGTCTAATGGATTTTCAATATGTGTCACACTATGTTTGCTGGTCCATCTCCCCCCCCCCGCCTCGGTATGCGTTCTAAAACCCTGGTTTCCACTTTGAGGCAAGTTACCACGAATGCATTTCTAATTTAAAACGCCACCCCAAGGGCACCTGGGTGGCTCAGTTGGTTAAGCGGCTGCCTTCAGCTCAGGTCATGATCCCAGAGTCCTGGAATCGAATCCCGCATCTGGCTCCTTGCTCAGCAGGGAGCCTGCTTCTCTCTCTGCCTCTGCCTGCAGCTCTGCCTACTTGTATTCTCTCTCTCTCTGTCTCTGATAAATAAATAAAATCTTTAAAAAAAAAATAAAATAAAACGCCACCCCAGCCCCACGCGCGCACGCATGCGCACACCCACGCCCGGCCCGCATTTGCCTACCTGTACTGCAGGGCCAGCCTCAGCGCGGTGGCATTGGATTCGTACTTTCCCACCAGCATGCTCATCCTCTCCGCGTTGCTTTTGCATTCTTCCAGGGTTATGGTCAGGAGGTCATTTTGGGATTTGAGGTGTTCGATGCGGCTACAAAGGGAGAAAAATCTTCCATGACTTCACAGTAGGATTACAACTCATCTGCCAATATTTGAGTCGTCTAAGCGAGATCCAGGCCAGAGACACCTGTTAGGATGTGAGCTTGTCAGCGGTTTTAGCAAATGTAACTGATGTGAATAATAAAGGGAGCAACTCTAAGCACGAGAACCACTAAATTCTGTGTGAACTCAGAAATACACACATGCCCCCAGGTTATTTCCCACCCAGCCCGGGACACAGCATGTGCTGGGTACCGTGTGAGGTGCTGAGGACCCACCAGGGAGAGAGGCCAACCATGCGACCTCAAGCCCTCAGGAAGGGCTACTACCTGTTAAACCCTGTGCTTAATAACCCACCATGGCTCTTTGGATGAAGTATGATTATCCCCGTTCTCAGCGGAGCAAGGACAGGCACAGAGGTGTTAAGTCCCTTGCCCTGGGATTTGAACCAGGCAATTTGACCTCAGATCCTGTACTCTTAACCGCTCACTACAGGGCAGAAGCAACAGATGAATCAGGGAGTAAGAAACTGTCCCTAAGGGCCTCTGTATGGGCAGTGGACCAGGAACTGTGGATTGTGTCCAAAACTCCGTCCAGGTTGGATGGTCCCACAGTTGCTAGCTGCTGGTAGGACAGGCAGCAGGAACCTCAAGCTTTATAGGAATCAGGATTATAAATTCAGAGCAAACGAGTTTACTGCAAAGTTAGAAAAACATAAGCCTTCAGCTTCTCTGCTTTCTGTCCTGGGACGGAGGCTCTGGATGCAATGATTCATTTCCTACGGACACATTCATTTATAGTACTCTAACCACCAAGTCTTAAAGACACAGAGGGTTTCACAAATACACAATCCAAGTGACTCCTGAAATGGTAAGGGCTTTGCAAGCAATTTGCCTTAGGGGGATCAGTCTTAGGACCACGTATCTTAGGGCAGATCGTGGAGACACTCACTCCAACACGGGAGATATCTGGGGAGCATGTAATTCAAACCACGGAGAGGTTTTGGCAACTCTAAGCTCAATTCAACGTAAGGTTTTACAAGAACATGCTTTTGTGTTCTTGTTGACATGAAGATGTCTTGAAACAGTCCCTACTAAGTAGGTGAAACTCTTTAGCTGGCTCACAGACCTCCAATGTGACTCTTCTCAGGCCCCTAACAGGCTGCTCCTTCCTTCTGAAAATGTTCTCTCTCACTTGGGGCATGATAGGTCCCTTTTGGATTTCTTCCTGCCTAAAAGGTCACTTCTTCGGTCTCCTTTGTTTGTTCTTTATTCTCTATGAAATCTGTAGGGGTTGGCATTCCCTCGGGACTCAGTCCTGGCTGCCCTCCTCTATCAGTACTCCCCCTGATCCCCAGGGTGATTTTATCTAGTCTCATGACTTTAATAGACATTTATGTTACTCTGGATCCCAAATTTCTTTGGCCCAGACAGCTCTTCTGAGTGCCTGTCTCACATCTCCAACTGCTTCCTGAGATTTCCATGTGGTATCACAAGGGCACCTCAAACTTAACATTACCAAATGAGATCTGGATTTTACCCAAACCCTGTCCTCCTCCATCTCAGTAAATGCTACCACCATCTACCCAATAATACTGGAGAGACATGTGAGAATCTTTGAGATCATCCCTTCTTCTTACATCCCGATCTAATCCAACTCAAGTTTGCACTGATTCTACCACCAAACCCACTGCCCGGCACCTTCTCCCATCACCTCCACCTTGGCCACGCTGGGCCACTGCACTCATTGCTCTGCATTTTACTCTTGTCCTCCTTCCATTCTTTACACCTGAGTAAGCTCTCAGAATTTAAACTGAAACTGTTCTTCTGCTATATAAACAAGCAAACAAGCCCTTTAATGACTTTCAGTGACACTTAGAATAAAGAGCAAATTTGGTCCACAGCCTCAAAATTCATACCCACCACACCCTGCCAACTCTGCTGCCTTACTGTGTTTGACTTCTCATTCACTCCATTTCAGTTCCATCGGCCTGTGGACAGATCCTACCTCATGTCAACTTATTTTTCCACCTTAAGGTTGTTAATTGCTCTGTAAGAATCTCAATTTGTCATATGGATGCTTCCTTTTCCCCTTAAAATCGCAACTTAAAGCTGCCTCTTCAGAGATGCCTTCCCTGGGGGCACCTGGGTGGTTCCTTTGGCTGAGCGTCTGACTCTTGATCTCAGCTCAGTTCTTGATCTCAGGGCTGTAAGCCCGAGCCCTGTGCCAGGCTCCCTGCTGGACGTGGAGCCTACTTAAAAATCAACACCCCATGGGACGCCTGGGTGGCTCAGTTGGTTAAGCGGCTGCCTTCGGCTCAGGTCATGATCCCAGCGTCCTGGGATCGAGTCCCATATCGGGCTCCTTGCTCGACTGGGAGCCTGCTTCTCCCTCTGCCTCTGCCTGCCACTCTGTCTGCCTGTGCTCGCTCTCTCTGACAAATAAATAAATAAAATCTTAAAAAAAAAAAAAATCAACACCCCTGCCCCCGCTCTATCACACTCCCCTGTTTACTGGGAGTTTTCTTATGCTCTCCTTTTGTTTGCTTCTTGTCCAGCTCCCAGAATAGAACAGAAGCTCCATGAGAGCAGGGACCTTGTCTGTCTTGTTCTCCTTTGCATGACAAATAGCTTAACACAGAGTAGGTGCTTAAAACAGATTTGTTAAGTCAGGAAACACTTCTACCCCACACACAATCACAAAGCTAAGGGCTCTCATTTTGGTGGGTGTAATAGGGCCCCTGACTTCGAGGTTAGGTAGTTTAATAACAGACATGAGGGCACACTGGTAGACTATTTCTAAGGTTATTCCTGCATCTAGTTGTAGCTATGGTCATAGGGAAGACACTGGAGGGGAAGTCCAAGGTTGGGGTGGGGGTAGGGGGGTAGGGGAAGAATTCCAGCTGGGCTATTTAACAGCTCTGGACTCAAGGCAAATCGCTCAACATGGAAGACTTTGTTTTCTCATTTACAAAATGGGACTGTTCTGCCCTCCCAAGCTGAAGATGAAGTGGTTGTGAGAACCCTTTGTAAACTGTGGGACACCAGAATAACGTGAGCCGTGAGCACCAAATGCTTCCCCTTTCTTTGGTGTCTCCTAGGTGCACAGACCGAGGAGAATGGAACCACCTCCAAGTTCAACCACAAAGCAGGCTTGTTAAGTCCCAGAATCTGTGGAGAGGAGATCCTCACTCAGGGGGCCCCTGAAGGCATCTGACTTCATTAAATTGCAAAGGGCATATCTGATTCAATTCTTAAGCACTCCCGGCCAGCACTGAGAGGGCTGCTTCTTTACTGCTACAAGGTAATCATCAGGATTGTCACTCTTAAGTATTTTGGATTTAATAAGGAAACCATTTAATTTCCAGATTTGAAATGACCTAGATTGCTGCATTTCCTTAGTCCTCAAGCACTATATTAAACAGCATCAAATCAGGGAGGACTAATATGATAATTTAATTTATTCAGGTTTGCCAGACACCAGGGGGATGGCATTAAGCAACAGTGGAGGGGGACTGGCATCTGCATTTCTTTCTGGTTAGTTCACAAGCCTTTCAAATTCTGACTATGTTCTCCCACTGAAGATTGGTGGGTCAAGGCCAGCCGCGCCACACTTGGATAGGATTCAGTACTGTGCTCTGCCCCTGCAGGACCCATTCTGAGTCAGTGGTTTACCAAGACTTGGCTCTGGTCCTTCTTTGCTTTTTCAGCAACTCTCATCACAGGGATGACCTACAAGCCAGTCTTTGCCAAGAGGCATGAGTGCAAATTTTAACTACCCCTGTTGTGAGATTTGGAAAGAATCCATCGAACTGGAAAAATTTTCTAAGTAGGACAGTTAGGGGTACTTAGAAAGTGATCTAAGTAGGGCTAAGTGGGATAGAACGTAGGGACAGAGGGTTGTGTACGTTCACAAAGATCATGAATAAGATTGAGCAACCCTCCAGAGGAGCAGGGAGGGCTACACCAGCATGCCTGGTCAATCCCGGAATGCCTCCATCAGACCCATCAGACCCATCAGACCACCTCTGCTGGTTGCTGATAGCTCCAGGCGCCCCTGGGATGCTGACTCAACATTCCAGAGCTGTTCTCTGTGGTTCCCCGCAGCACAGGCTTGCACACTTGGTAGCCATCTTGTCTTTCTGACCTACTTGTCATTCATTACGACTAGCTCCCAGGACTTGCTACATAATTTGGAAGGCCTGGTGCAAAATGAAAAGGTGGAACCCTGCTTCATAAATTATTAAGAATTCATTTTTATTTTTTAAAAGATTCTATACATTTATTTGACAGAGAGAGAGAGCACACAAGAAGGGGTAGCTGCCAAGGGAGAAGGAGAAGCCCGACGCTGGGCTCGATCCCAGGACTCCAGGATCAGGAGCTGAAGGCAGATGCTTCATCAACAGAGCCCCCCCAGGCACCCCAAGAAATCAAAATGGTGACAGTAGAGCAGTAAAGCCAAGTATGGGATTCTTCCAAACACGAGGCCTATGCATTTGACACAGGTCACATAAGGCCCATGAAGCCAGCCCTGAGGGCTGTAAGCACTCTTCTGATGGACAAGAAGGTGGGAACTCCCCACCCACCAGCCTGACAGCACTCTCTGTGTCATAAGCCACAGTTCATAAGCCAACCTGAATTCCTCTTTGAAAGGCAAAGGAGGGCAGTTCCCCACCCCCCGTAACACCACCACTCCAATATACAGGATATCTCTTTACCTATTCAACCGTTCTGTTTCCACCTCAAACTCTCGAATTTTGCTTTCCGAGATGGCAGATCCGTGTGAGTAGAGCGTCTGGAAGATCTCCTGGATGTTGGAGCAGTCCTGAAGAGAGTGGGCCAGGTGTTCCGCCACGCTGCTGGATACCTGTATGGGTGGGCACGAATCCCGCTCTAGACAGGGTCGCTTTAGGGACCGGTCCTCAGGCACACTTTGCATGCAAAAGAATTTATAGCCGATATTCCTCGACAATGAGGCACCCGAAGATGGCTACCCTGATTTTTCTCTGTCTGTATAACATGATTCTATGATAAAAAGCTCACTACCACGAAAATAGTACAACAGGATCAAAACACAGCTGTATTCTCCAGGCTTGTGTTGCCAGGCAGCAGATCTGAGGGAGCACGCCTCTTTAGAGTTCTTCAGTTTTGGGGTATTGAACAAAGCCTGGACTCCTCTGCCCTTCCTGAGCCCCCTGTGCCTCTGGGCCCTTGTCTCTGGGTGCTGCAGCCAAAGAGAGCAGCCGGCTCCTTTATTTTCAGTTTGGCCTTGGCGCCGAATCTGATGCAGGCAATTTTTCTCAGCACAAAATTCTAAATTAGGGCTTTAAAAGTACTATTCAGGCTTTCCCCCACCCCTGGGGATCAAACAGCTAGCTCTTTCAGCCTCATCCCCAAGCCTAGAACAATATTCCTTAGGGAACTAAAGCTACTCCCTGTTCACCATCCATTAGCTCTTATGGCCCCAAGGGGTCTGTAGGCTCTCCAGATGGAAACCCTGGTACTAAGCGAGAGGGTTCCGGTCTCTCCCAGCACTGGGCTGCACTTCAAAGGCAACAGTCATCCTCCCTGGAGAACACGTTCCCTTTTAAGAGGCATATGTAAAGGGTAAGATTCTTTAGAGCTCCCTGACCCACTTGGTCTCGGGGGACTGGGGTGATGTAAAGCAGGTGCTTGAAGACTTTCATCTCCATTACCAGTAATGAGACCTAAATCACCTCTTTCTGACAGTTTTCAGGTAGAGAAAAAGAGGACCTCTCTTATAGCTGAAGAAGTAATTCCCGGATGAAGAAACCACTGTGCCCTTTAATCTGATCCTCTGGAGGGAAATGGGGTATGATTTATTTTATAATTAACTTGTTCACAGGAGGTGCACCTGCGAAGTTCTGCCATCTGTGTGGCCCTACTAGGCACTCTCTTGCCTCGCTTCTTGTGAACACTCACCCCTATGCTACTGATTTCTGATCCCAAGACCGGCCGATCTGATGACGAAGACTCGGACCTGGTCTTCGAGAGCTTCACCCTCTCAGCAATCTAGAAAAACAAAACATTGTCAAAAAATGACGCCCCACTCTCCAGATAAACCTTTGAGACCGTGCATGTACAGGGCTACTGTTCAGCCATGGCAACTCAATGGATTCATCAATTTCCTAAAAATAACTCACTCGCCCAATGTTTCCACCAATTTGTTTCACCCAGGGTTTTCCAACCTCAGCACTCGTGACAGCTTGGGTGGGACTTTCTTTGTTGTACAGGGCTCTTCTGTGCCCTGTGGGATGGTTGGCAGCACCCTTGGCTTCTAGACCCAAGATGCCACTAGCACTCTAGCGGTGACCATCAGAAATGTCTGCAGGCGTTGCCCAATATTCCTTGGGCGGTGGGGGGAGGACAAGAATCACTTCTAGTTGAGAAACAATGGTCTGACCCCACTGATTCAACTGGATGGTTGAGAACCACCCTCCTTGCAGAGACCAGCAGACCACCAGGGAAGAGCGCAAGTGTCGTGGGAACAGTCCCTCTGGGGCACACTCAGCATATGTACAGGAAGGGGCTGCTCTCTAACGGCTATGGCCTGCCCAACAGAACCTATTTGTCTGCAGACAGAGCTGGTGGGCCTATGAGAAGGGCACCCACTGGTTCATTATTCAGGGTCCCTTCCTGGGCTGAATCTCAGTCCTCAAGAGCAACTATCCATCCACCTCTTACTATGGTAGAATCTGACAAAACATCTCACTTTCTACTATGACTGGTCAGCTGTGACCTGCTCCCGTTGGCTGATTAATGAGAGTTGGCATCCAGATCATAGCCAAGACAGACCAAACCAGCAGCGGGTTAGTTAGCATAAGAGGCCTGCGAGAGACTTGAGGGAAGCTCCTCAGGGCTCTGTGAGCTCATCCCATGCCCACACGATGGCCATGCTTGGTAGAGGTTGGTGTGGATTCCAGATAAAATAGCAGGGCTCCCGCCCTCCCCTGGAGCTCACCTTGGCAATGGGAATGTCATTGCTGCTGCTGCTCGTGCTCAGCTCCCCAGTGCTGGGGTTGACTGGGCGGTTGGCCGAAGTGAGGCGGCCAGGGCTGGAGGGCCCCGTGGCCTGCACGCTCTGTAGTCGTGTTTGAAGCTCTCGGACCTGAAACAATAATGCAAACTTTAGACACAGTTGGTGGCTTGCCTGGCCAAAGAGCAAAATAGCCAGATGGCTGGGTCATCATTTCCATGAAGATCCAGGCTTCGCTGAAGAGCTAACTAAAACTAACTTGGTCGAGTCCACATGAAAGTCTGCTGTATTCTTAACTAGACCTGTCAGGCCGGCCGTCGTCTGTTCTTCACAAATAGGATCTAAAAATGTTTTCCGAGGCTCTGAAAGCTCCCAGCCAAGGTGGAAGGACCATCTTTAAGGAGTGTTTATTCATTCTGCCTCACAGGCCTGAACATCTTGGGCCCCGCAGAGGAAGAACCCGGAACGAAACCGCCACTCGCCTGGAACTCAAAGTTCGGAGGAAGAGAGAGCAAATATTTTCAGTGCAAGTGCATGTGAAAGCTGTAAGTATCTACCTAGGGTGTGGTAGGAAGGCGAAAAGGGGAGACTGTGCCTTCATCCCAAGTCGACCGGGAAGGAGGGGATGGTGCTTGGACAGAGTCTTGTGAACGACCAGACCACAATGGACAGGATGAGGAGGGGCTGGCTCTGGGGGTGGCATTGAACAAGCTGGGGGTGGGAGACCAGCTTGCGCGAGCGCACAGGCATCAGGGTGACCCACTCTATCTGAAGGACTGCACGGTGTGGAAGAGCCACGTGCACCGGCAAGAAGGGGAGGCCAAGGGCAAGACACAGAAGCCCCTGCGGCATTCCCCCTCAGGAGACTTCTGGATGGGATTATGCAGGGGACAGCGGGAAGGAATATCTATCCCGGAAGGAATATCTAAACAGTCTTTCTGCATTAAAGACAAACACCGGGTCCTTGGTATTACATTTGGAACACACATTTACCTGCACACAATTTAAAGGCCCAAAGTCTCTTCTCTGTGGTTATGGCTGGGTGATTTCCAAAGTGAGAAGTGTTCCAAGTAAGTGAAAATAATTGTTAGAAATTGGTCTGATGACCTCGACCACAGTTTCGTCATCAGGTGCAACGTCTACCTTGAAGGGCAAACTGACGACAGCACCCGTGGGTCCTTAGAAACAGGCACCAGGAATTAGCCTGGGGCATCTAAGTCAGGGCTTTCCAAACTTGTCAGTGCCCCAGAATGTCTAGAAGGCTTGTTAAAGCCCAGAGCCCAGGGCCCCATCCCCAGGAACTCTGATTTAGTAGGTGGAATGTGCATCTCTAATAGGTTCCCAGGATCTGCAGATGCTCCCAGCGGGGGGCTCACATCCTGAATCCCAAGGGACCCCGGGGCCACACAACACTCTAGTCCCAGAGACAGGAGGAATGCAACCACATCCTTGACACCAAACCCTTCTCTAAAAGCGACTGGAAAGCTTTTCATATTAAATATCTTGGATATCTCCATCCTGCTAAATTGGGAACCAAAAGTAATTGAAGTTTCAATAATTCATCAACATCTTAGAAGCCAAAATAGGAAAATTCCCTCAGAGCGAATTGCATTCAATAGTGTAACAGCTAAAAGTGCCTCACGCTCTCCTGCGGCTTCCAGTAACGGGGGGTTGATGGGAACGCCGGTCGTCCTCATCACACACCAGACACAGGGCAGACCACAGAATAGTTTAAAGACCAGAAAAACACATGCTTGTTAAAGCCAAAGGGTATTGCTGGTGAGAGATGGCAGGGCTCATTCTGGACTGGTCCCCAACAAACCAAGAAGAGGCAGAGCGTGGATGCCTCGTTAGGGCACATGGGAAAGGGGGAGGGCATGATTTCCTGTCAGGCTGGCTTCCTGACACCCAGGAAACCTCCCTGACGGTGACCATGGATTTCCGTTGTTCCTGCTGTGAAAGTCTGATGAGGTCCTGAATAATTAATAATGTTAACACCACTCCAAATTCTACAGAGTATCTGAATCATTCACAAAACAATCCGTGGTCAGTTCCTAGAATGTCAAGTGGCCCACACACCTTATTTTAAAATATATATATAAATTGTCCTGGGGAATTTACAAAAACTGCATTAAAACTACCCATGTTATTGAAAGAAGTTTCTTCTTCTCATCACTCAAGTAAAACATGTCCACTGTGGAAAATTTAGATGGCAGTGAAAAAAACAGAACATGTACCTAACATTCTTTCTTCTGATCTTTCCACGGCTTATTTGTGCACAGACATGCATGCTTAAGACGATTTCTAAATCTAAATATCCATTTTCGTTTAAAAAGTGTTAGACCTAGGGGCACCTGGGTGGCTCAGTGGGTTAAAGCCTCTGCCTTCGGCTCAGGTCATGATCCCAGGGTCCTGGGATCGAGCCCCGCATCGGGCTCTCTGTTCTGCAGGGAGCCTGCTTCCTCCCCTCTCTCTCTGCCTGCCTCTGTGTACTTGTGATCTCTGTCAAGTAAATAAATTCAAAAAAAATCTTAAAAAAGAAAAAGTGTTGGACCTAGAGAATGCCTTTGAAAACTACAGAATAATAAACATGTTTATTTTTGGTCTACGCTTTATTGTTTAATGATAATTTGTTAGGCTGTGAAAAAAATCCGTCTGAAGGGAGTGGAGTGAGCCTGTCATGAAGACAGACAGCTGGCTGGATTAAATAGTCTTCTCTCTTTTCTTGATTGGAGGTGGAGAGGGGTCTTAATTAATTTAAATGAATAAATGCACAGAACTGAAGGCTACAGCCAATTTGCTGATTCCGCTTCGGGGACGCTTGGGAAAGGGGAGAAACTCAACTATGATTGTCTTCATTCCTATTCTTATTCACTCCAGCAGATTGTGTCATACTCTTTACCCCCCAACCCCACCACCAAAAGACAGGTTCAAGTTCTAAACCCGCAGGACCTGTGAATGTGACTTCATTTTGGAATATGGTCTTTGTAGATAAAATTAAGAATCTCAGGGTGAGATCATCCCGGGTTAGGCTGGGTCCTAACTCTAATGACTTGTATCCCTACGTAAGAAAAGGGAGAGGGAAATTTAAGACACAGAGGTATGTGAGGCATCTGGCTGGCTCAGTTAGTGGAGCGTGTGACTCTTGACTTGGGGTTGGGAGTTCAAACCCCATATTGGACATAGAGATTATTTAAGGGAAGGGGGGAGAAAGGCACAGAGTAAAAAGCCAAATAAAGATGGAGGCTGAGACTGGCCTCAAGTCAAAGAACTCCGGGACCTACCAGAAGCTGGAAAGTCAAGAAAGGATTCTCCTCCAGAGCCCTTGGAGGAAGCGCAGCCCTGCCAACACCTGGATTGCGTGGACTCCAGAACTGTGAGAGAACACATTTCTGTTGTTTCAAGCCACTGAGTTTGGGGTAATTACATAATATACCCATCTGTCACTGAAAATATTGTATTTAAAAAAAATATGTTTGTCTCTACAAAATATGTGGTTCGGAGTCAGGGGGTGGTCAGAAATCACGACTACCCCAAACCGATACCTGTAGGAAGGTCTTTCATCACCCTTTCCAGGTTTTCTCAACTGGAGTTTGGGAACAGAATACAGGATGGGATTTGAGTGGCCCTTTTCTCATTTCTCCAGAAGGAGCACGTAGCCAGTCCTCATCTAGGATGCCCTGAAGTCAATCTGTTGCAGGGGCGCCTGGATGGCTCAGTCGGTTAAGTGTCTGACTCTCGATTTCGGTTATCGTGACCGCAGGGTGATGAGACTGAGCCCCAGGGCGGCTCCATGCCTATGTATGATTCTATCCCTCTTCCTCTGCCCCTTCTCCCCCACTCACGTGCACACGCTCTCGCTCTCCGGAAAAAAAAAAAAAAAGGAGTCAATCTCTTGCATATATCGGAAGCATGATAGAGTATGAAAGTAAAATTTTTGTTTTTTAGGGGCTTGGAGTCTAACCAAACACTGCCATGTGAATGCGGCCTGAAAAGGGGTATCAACAGGAACGTCCAAGTCTCAAGGAAACACTGCCTCCGCCTTGCCACAGCAGGAAACACTGGGCCTTAATCTTGGAGGTCAAGTCGCTGCTCACCAAGCCAACGGAAAGGAACAGGCAACAGAGGGTAGAGCAGGGTGGGGGAGGACTCGGAAACGTTCAAGTAAGGAAACAACACTGAAATGCCAGAACTCTGCAATTCTCGTTTATAACTTAACGACTCTCAAAGGGAGTAAAGAATCTTACAAAAAGATCATTCGATTAAAAAAAGAGGATGAACTGAAATGAGCAAAAAAAAAAAGGGGGTGAGTTGAGAGAGACAATGAGGCTCCAACACAGCGAGATGGGAGCAAAAATGGCAGAATACAGCCTATACTGGCTTCTGGTAACACTGGTGATGATCTACAGCTGCTCCCGCCTCGCGTGGCTACACGGTGCCTGCTGGACCCGAGGCACCGCATTTTTCTTCATATTCTATTTCATTTGAATTCAAATATAAGTAGATGCGTGTGGCCAGTAGCTACTGTATTGGTCAGGGCAGTTCTAGAACAATTCAAGTAAGTTCAAACAAACAACCCCAAACTTGGGGGCCCCGGGTGATTCAGTGAATCAGGACCCTTCTCGGCACCATGGGGAAAACATAGGAAGGAGCAGACTTTCCAGAGAGAACTAAAGATGCTAGCTTTGGGCATGCTGAAGGGTAGGGGAGTGAGGATACTCAGCCAGCAGTTAGAAATATAACCTAAGGGAAGGAGATCAGAACTGGTATATAGTTTAGGAATTTTGTTGTGGATGAGGCTGCCCACTGATGAGGCAGGGCAGTGGTGGGACGGGGAGGAGAGCCCACACAGAGCCAGGTGAGCTGAAGGATCCACGGACAGACGAGAACGCGACTTGGCTCCAGGGAAGAAGGGAAAGAGGTGAGGACAGGCAATAAGAAAGATGAGTTTGCAGATGGGAGAGAGGGGATAAGACAACGGCCCCCATCTGACAGTTTGTTTCTCTAAGAGAAAAGAGCTGAGGTTCTCTGCTAGGACTGAGGGAGGGAATAGCAGATGTCAGAAACGAGGAAGGAAGCTGAATGAGGACCGAAAAAGAAAAGAGAAAAAGGAAAAAGAAAAAAGCTTACACAGCAGCACTGAGAACTCAGCTGAGCTCTTTCATTCAAGACAGTAGGCTGAGTAAATGCATGGTTCTCTTCAAACTCTGGAGACCTTGTGAAAATAATAGTAAAGAATAAAAAACAGATTAAAACCGTAACAGTGAAAAACACATGGTTAGGGCATTAGCAGAAAGATCTGGGCACGTTCTGTAAATGCAAAGTGGAAGGAAGAGTACTGATGGAAGGAACAGAATGGTAAAGCCAAATTCTATCAAATATGCAAGGGGAGGTGGCTTGTCTAACCCGGAGAAGGTTGGCAGGGCTAAGACTCAGCTTTGGCAGGTATACGAAGGATAAGAATGAAAAGGAGGCTGAAAAAATGGGAGGAATAACGGTCTGGAAACAAAACAAATGACCGTTTCCAGCATATGACAGCCTCAGCTAAAGTAAACAGGCACTCCTCCTCCTAAGGGTGCATAGAAATGTAGCATAAAAGAGGAACAATGAGAAAGACATTCATTGCCAAGGTTAAAAGAAAGGCAGTGAAATCTCCAGGTGCCAGAAATGAAGTGGGAAAGAAAGCCTCAGAGGTTAGGAGGGAGGTGGCGTGGGGCCAGGAAGGGCAGAGAGGGTCCCCTGCGAGTCAGGCTTTCTGTGAGTGCACCCTCCTCTGGAAGCCTGGAACCTTCCCGCCCCACCCTTCTGTGACCAGTGTACTAGCTAGCAGGAAGCCGGAAGGAAGCCCTAGAACTTGCCTGGGGGAGTCAACCATAAGAACCCAAAATCCCACACCCAGGATGCATTCGGGTGTTGAGTCCAAATCCATAGTATTTTAGTATCTATGTACTGCAGGGCCCTATCTCAGCAATGACGAGTTAAAATTGGTCTGGATTTGGCCAGCCGGCCATTGCCTCAGAGATTTAATTTGTAAATCACCCACATCATGGTACCGGGTTGGGGGGTGGGCAGGAGACAATGCTCCCGTGACCAGAAGGGGCTGGCCATGGGGGGATGGTTGCATGAAGGGTTGGTGACCCAGGAGAGGGAGCAATCTACAGCACGAGAGGAAGCCACACGAGAAGAAACAAACATGAAGCAAACAGCAAACCATGTCATAATCAATCTGTGTAGGGCCCTTTGAAAGACACAAAGATTAATTTCCTTTTTTTTTTTTTTAAGTTTTTCTTTATTTAAGTAATCTCTACACCCAGTGTGGGGCTTGAACTCATGGCCCTGTGGCACGCTCTTCCAACTGAGCCAGCGAGGCACCCCTAAAAGGAGTAATTTCTCTAAAAAGGAAGGAATTAGGAAACAAAACAGGCAGCCATCAAACAAGAATAGGTAGACAAGAAAAACACGCAGCAGAAAATGTAGCCGACGAAACAAAATCAATGTACTTGTTAACCTCTCAACCGGATAAAACAAAAAACAGAACGAGTGACCTGGAACAGAGCGCAGAGAAATTAATTCAGGACACAGCACAGGGAGCCAAAGAGATACAAAATATGCATATGTCACTGGAACCACAAATGACCCACCGAGGCCCTAACATACTTATAAAAGAGTTCCAGAGGAAGACAATGCAGGGAATGATGGAGAAACAGTATCTGAGAAGAGAACAGATGTGTTTTCCAGAAGTGGAGGGGACCTGAGTCCTAACACTGAGGCGTCACCCTGGGTTCTAAAAGGCAGCAGGGTGGCGAGACCTACAAGCTCTTTGATGCACCCTCCGTCAAGGGGTCGAGTCCCAGACCCCTCCCCTTGCCTGCGCCTGGCCTGGGGGGCTGCTTCTAAGGAACAGAAAGCAGCAGGAGCCATACTTCAGAGCCTCCGAGGCCAAGTTAGACCAGGAGAGTCTGTTTTGCCTGCTCCCTCTAGGGATGCTGGCTCTTACAAGCTGGCCACTCCATGGTGAGGAGGCCCACAGGAGTTTCTGACCAACAGTCCCTGCTAAGGCCCCAGAGAACAGCCAGCCTCACCCCACAGACCTACGAGTAAGGACGCCTTCAAGGTAACGCTGGCCTCGCCACTGTCTGACTGTAACCACATCGGAGCCCAGGCGAGCTGGGCTGCCAGCTGCATGGTTCTGAGGAGCCGTGGGCTTCCAGATGGGAAGAAGTCATCGTTTTAGGTCTTTAAGTTCAGGGTGGTTTGTCACGCCACTAAAGCTACTTGGAAAACGAGGATGCAAACGTTATTGCATATGTAGCAACACTGTAAGTCACATGTAGGGGGAAAAAGGAATAATCATCTTCGAGCTGGTGGGAGGCAGAGGCACCTTAGGTTCTGAGAGCAAGCATGTGGTCCGTTCCATTCACTGCTGTGTTGCCAACACCTTGAACACAGGATCAGTCTCACTGTAATTTGCTGGATGTAATAGAAGGGAAAAAAAAAAAAAAAACTTCAAAGACTAAAAATGATCGCCCTAAAATTTAATACCTAGCTCAACTACTGTGGTAGACCAAACCTTGGCTCCCAGAGATGTCTACATCATAGCCTTAGAAAATGGTGAATCTGTGACTTTCCATGGCAGAAGGGAACGTGCAGGAAAGACGGAAGAGCCTTGACAGGGGAAGATTATCCCTGGTTATCTGGCAGATGCCAGCCATAGGAGGCATCCTGGAAGGAGAGGAGCAGGAGTGGCAGAGTTAGAGAGGGAAGTCCGTGGCTGCTCGGTGGCTGGCCTCGAAGCTGGAGGACACAGTGAGAGTCAAGGAGCGTGGGCTGCAGCGTGGCACTACTCTGCTGTTACGGAGCGAGATGTACTTCAGACTTCTAACCTTCAGGGCGGTGAGATCCCCGGTCTGTGCTCTTTGGAGTCAAGCTTGTGACAGATCATCACAGCAGCAACAGGAAGCTATGCAGCTGTTACGCCAGGCGTGGGCAAAAACAAGAACATTCTCCAAAATTGAGAGTTTGCCCCGCGTGGACCTCTACTGAAAGGACTCTTTAAGGATGCATGCTTCCAGTTGCCAGGAAATTCAGCCCAGGAAGAGAACCCTCTGGAAGAGATTGAGGTATGCACAGGAGCTGGCAGAGAAGTAGAGGCAGAAGGAACCTTCTTCCTACACTGCCCATGAGGGCAGGGACTGGCAAGGTGCTCTGCAAAGCCAACCTGTAATGGTTGGTCCAAGGAGAACGCACCCCAGGACTCACTGCTGGACATGTACTGCAGAGGAATTCCCACCCGGGCCCAAAGGGGACGTGGGCAAGGGCCCATGCTCTGTAAGGCTGTCTGTGGCAGTGGGAAGTCTTGTTCTCGGGTTCGGCCCACATGGTGGGGAACCTACACACTATGAGGCGGCCGTGAGCGCGTCGGGCCCAATGGGATACACAGCAATCCGGGCAGATCCAGAGAGCTGAGTGGGAGAGAGAAGCCTGTGGCACAACAACATGTATACGAATTAAAAACAAACACAAAACACCATGTATAAAGACATATGCCAACTAGGGAAAGGGAATGGGATATAAAAGTAAAAAAAATTAAGTGAGGGACCTTTCACTGAGTGCGTTTCTAACAGAGGAACGTCGTTGGCTTATCTCTCTGCCCTCGCAGGCCCAATTAAAAGCCAACGAATGAAAGAAAGTAAATACAAAGATGAGAGATCAGGAACCTATGAGATCATGGGAGCCAGATGGCGAGATGCTGGTGATGAAGGTTCTGGAACTGGAGCTGGCACCCGGCGGGGCGGGCGCAGTGGAGGGTTGCCCAAGCGGTGGGGAGGTCTACCAAAAGAGGCAGCCTAGGACAAGTGTAAGACGGGACAGCTGTAGGGACACAGACAAGACGACTGCAGGATTGATGAAGTCATCTGTGAATGTGGTTCACAGACGGGTGACACGTAGGAATGAAGGGCGGCCCGGGAGTCCTGGGCAGGATTAGAAACACGGTCACCAGCTGGAGGGGTCCGCTCACCTTCTGATGTGCAGCCGTGTTCGCAGGGCGGCTGTAATTTCAGGCTCTTAGGTTGTAGTTCATAATTTCACTGTGTGTTTCGGCCCTACGGCGGGGCAGAATCAGTGGGCCATAAAAGCTCTCCCCGATGGGGTTTGGGCAGTTGGGTCCTTCTGCTTCTCAGAGAGCAGCCTCCTGCAAGTCCAGATTTTGCTAAGAACCGCTCTCTTACTCGAGATTTTACCTCATGTTATTTTTGTTGTCATTGTTGATATTAAGATATTTTTCTTTTAAATTGTTATCTATTATGTGGACTTTATAAGACTTTTTCTTGGAACCCTCAGACAAATGAGGAATCAATTTATTTACAGAAAGGATACATTTGTTCCTATGAATCTCATTTTTACATTATATTTCAGGAAAAGTTGTATTTTCATTGGTCAGGGCAATTTTGTGCAGGCTGAAACAGAATAGGAAGGGGGCCACAGAACAGAAGAAGGTCAACAAACCCAAAGCATTTCCATTTTCTGAAGACGTGCTAGGTGCATTGTTTTCTCTTTTGTTCTACAGACCACTGAAGAACCTGGATTGGGTAATAAAAATGGCCGCAATAGGGAAAAGGTCAGTTTTGGCTGCCTTCCTCATTTCTTACCAGCTTTCCAACAAAGGGACTCAACTACTTTCTTGAGAGCCACGAGTCCGCCTTTGAACAGCCTGACCGGGGATTTTGGAGCAGGGGTTGGAGAAGAGAGGCCAGGGATGGAGAAGCAAACACCAGTGCCCTCAGTGGAGTATGTTACCTCACAATTTCCATGGCACAAATGTGCAGGACTCCCTTTTAGAGTCCCTGGAACGGTTTCCAAAGAGGACATGAAAAGAATCATAGTTCTGTGGGATCTCTGCCTCGGATCCCACACTTCACCCCTCCTCAGAACACAGAGAGGAAGGGTGATAGGTTTTACCAGTGACGCTCTGTTGGGCTCAGATCAAGAGATACACACGTACAGGTCACTTAACCTATGAAACAAACTCCTTTTGCCTTCACTTAGTGTTGTCTTACCACACTAGCAAGACTGGCCTGTAGAAGCCCAAGGAATCTGGTGTCCATGTTACCGTAACAGAGGATGGTTTACTAACTTCAAGCCTGTGTGGAGGCAGGTGACAGAATAGAAGAAGAGAGAAGAGGACCAAGGAAAAGCATCTGGACAATAGGACAATGAAATTGCATCCCATAATAAGGCTACCAGGGCCCAAGTCTTGGCACCAGCGTGGACTAGAACCAAATTATTAAACTTCTGTGGGTCTCCATTTTCTCATCTTTAAGAAGGGTTTATTTTTTCTTTTTAAAATTTTTAAAAGATTTTATTTATGTATTTGACAGACAGAGATCACAGTAGACAGAGAGGCAGACAGAGAGGCAGGCAGAGAGAGAGAGAGGGAAGCAGGCTCCCCGCTGAGCAGAGAGCCCGATGTGGGGCTCCATCCCAGGACCCTGGGATCATGACCTGAGCGGAAGGCAGAGGCTTTAACCCACTGAGCCACCCAGGCACCCCTAAGAAGGGTTTAATACTAGCAGCGGTCTTGTAGAATTCTGGAACACAGGAAATGAGACGTGCCTACATCCTTGCTTGTCACAAGCAAACACTCAAAGTACGTTCAGCGTTTGAATTTAGGCTTTAAATCCTGCTTTACCGTCAGAGGATCTGTTTTTAGTCTGAGACAGGTAATGTTTACTCTGAAAATGTTCAGAGAATTAATACTATCAATATGAATAGGTTTTTAAAAATAAGCTATCAGGATTGCATTGAGGGGAGGAAAAAAAAAAGAAAAGACCATAGTGGTCTTTCAAAGTGGCACCTCGAAAAACTCGTTTCCTTTCCCAGATGTGCATGGGGAGTTACGCACCATGCCAGCCAATGCCTCCTTGCCTCTGGGGGCCCCCGGGTTCCCATGTCCTGCTGGATTCTAGGACAATCACATCCTTCTCTGCCCTCCTTCTTCTAGCTCCTGTGACCCCCCCAGGACTGGAAAGAGCAAGGCAGGCTCTTTACAGCAAGTGGCTCCTGCCCAGACAGAGGGCTCATCCCAGCCACACTGTGGCCCAGAAGAGCAGGCCAGCTGTGAGGAGAAGGTGCCAGAAAGTTGAGGTCCTCTCTTTGATTCGCCCTGCAGGAGCAGAGGTGAAGACACCTGGAAAGGCTCTTGGTCCATGTCCAGTGGGTGACTGAGGGGTACCTCATTCCCTTTCCTGTCCCCGAGCGCTTGCCGGGATCAAGATGAGCAGAAGCTTGCCAGGGTCCTGTGCCCCATCCCTGGATTCGGTGGCTCATGGAAGGGCCTGGGCACATATCCTCCAAAAGAGTCTCCAATGATTCCAACACGCGCGCGGAGAGCCACCGCCAGATGGAGGGGCAGACAGCCCATTTCTTTGGCACCCTGATTCACGTCCAAGTCTATCTGGCGTCACGCTCAAAGCAAACAAACCAGCTGAGTTAGGAACATTTTCTGCTCCACAAATATCCACGTGCTCCTTCACGTTCCTCAGTCCCTCTGTGGTTGCGGGGAGCATCTGTCCAGTTCTGGCCAACCGACGGTGAGTGGGGTGGGTCCCTTTAAGGGACGTTTCAGATGATGGGTGAAATCAGCCTGCCCCGCTGAGGGACTACATGGAGCAGAGCTCTGTGCTATTCTGTGTGCTCGTATTCCCACATCTGTGCGGGACATGCCGTGTAAGCGAGAAATGAGCTCTTCCGGTGTGCCACGCCACTGGAATCAGGGGAGCTCATTTGTAATGGCTGTACAGCCTATCCTCACCCTGGCTAACGGATCGGCCACACCAAAGAAGAGTCACCTGAGACTCCCAAAATAGCGGCTGGGAGGAGAGCCGTGGAGCCAGACCCCACTCCTCTCAGCTCCCTCCTTCGTGGCCAGATTAGGGCTGGGCGTGTTAAGACGGGTGGTCTTTCTCGCTTTCTTTCCCTCTCTTTCCAAACTGTTTATTAATATAAGCTGAGCTAATACCAGCCATGTCTTTTTCATATAAAGAAATGCCTAAGAATAGGGGTGCCTGGGTGGCTCAGTGGGTTAAGCCTCTGCCTTCGGCTCAGGTCATGATCTCAGGGTCCTGGGATCGAGTCCCGCATCGGGCTCTCTGCTCAGCAGGGAGCCTGCTTCCCTCTCTCTCTCTCTCTGCCTGCCTCTCTGTCGACTGTGATCTCTCTCTGTCAAATAAATTAAAAAAAAAAAAAAAAGCCTAAGAATAAATGGAACAAATAAGATATGCACCAAATTCCATCAAGGACAAAGGAGAAGACAGTGTATGACTACAGCAAGTTGTTAAAGCTGGGAGGTGCGGATTGTTGACCATAATCCACTTTATGTTTAATTTGAAAATTAAGGAAAAGTATAAAGAAGAAACATATGCCTAACATTTCATTTCCTGGATTTAGCCTCTGTTAATATTTTGGTATATTAGCTTTCCTTCTATGTCTACGTACGTATTTCTACCTATTAAAAGTTATACAAAAAGAATACATTCGTTTAAAAAATAAAATCAGGGTCGCCTGGGTGGCTCTGTCAGGTAAGCGCCTGCCTTCAGCTCAGGTCAGGATCCCACGGTCCTGGAATCGAGCCCCACGTTGGGTTCTCTGCTCAGTGGGGAGTCTGCTTCTCCCTCTCCTTCTCCCTCTGTGCATGCACTCTCTCTCTCTCAAATAAGTAAATAAAATCTTAAAAAATAAATAAAATCAGAACACTGTGGAAAAGTCTGAGTAGCCTTTGACTGGCACTCCCAGGTACTTGCTTCCCCTCCTCACCATAACTATTTTGAGATTTTTTTTTACATCGTCCTGGTCTATTTTAAATACATGCACACATAGCCAATGTAAATTTATACACATACAAATTCATAGTAAATATAAAGTACCATTTCGCAGCCCTGCATTTTCCATATCCAGACACTGTGGTCAAGAAAAGCATCATGGAGGGGGAGGCAGAACGGAAAAGAGCTCAGAGGAGACTCAAAGCCAAGGCAGGCAAATCGGAAATGAATCTTTATTTAACCTACATAAGGTCACAACAGTTTCACTTCCAGAAATATCTCCACTGTCACTGGTTTTTAGTTAAAAATATCAAAGAGATACTGACTTAGCATATGACAGCAGACAGTTGAGACCAAGGAAATGGCTGCTTCAGAGACAGACCGTGCTCGGGACACGTCAGTGTGACCGTAGAAATCTCATTTCCTGGTAGAGGTGGGAAGCCTACTAGTAAATAGATATTATAAATGAATGAATGAGTAGGAAAAACTATGCGGTAAAACACACAGTCAATTTATAAGGTGATTACTCCTGCTAAGAGGCCCTTTGGCTTAATTCGGATTCTTCTTTCCAGCTTCTTTAAACGTGACCACTGATGGGACAAGCGCCCTTGGAGATAACAGCAGGTGAATATGAATACTGAAAGCGGGATTGGCGTGTGGAACCAGTCCTGTATTTAGAAACCCGCACCAATGGGATTTAGAACTAATGGCTCTAGGGGAGGGCCTTGAGGTCATAGAAGACGATGTTCTGTAAATGGCCCTGGTTGGTGAGTTCATGGGACACACTCTTGACCTGTGTGTTGCATACCTGACTGAGCTGCACAGCCCTGGACTGTTCCATTCTCCTGGATCTCCAAGAGAAGGACGGGGCAGACACCATGCAGCCCCAGCCCGCTTGTCAGGAGCACAAACCTAAAAGCAGCCTACCTGATCTCAGCCTCATCTCCCTGAAGCAGAAGGGGCTGGAAACTGAGTTCAGCCACATGGCCAATAATTCAATCAATCATGCCTACATTGTGAAACCCCAATAAAAA
This sequence comes from Mellivora capensis, assembly GCA_004024625.1. Classification (NCBI taxonomy): domain Eukaryota; kingdom Metazoa; phylum Chordata; class Mammalia; order Carnivora; family Mustelidae; genus Mellivora; species Mellivora capensis. The sequence continues at coordinate 51,142 of PISX010001002.1, read as the reverse complement.
CTCTGGATACTGAAGTTTGGGTGAACTTCCCTGGTTGGCAATACTCTTGTGTTGCCTGAAGAGGAGGTAACGCCATCCAGGTTTCTACCTGGAGAAGACAACAGGAACGTCTGCATTTGGACCCCTTCCAGATCTGTGCCTCCTTATTTTGGCTGCTTCTGATTTTTTGTTATAATAAAACTATAATCTTAAATTTAAAAAAAGCAGCCCAAAGGAATATATGACAGGATTGTTACTTGGAAAGCTTCAGTGTTAATGGTCCTCAGAGAGTACAATGTGTGAAAGAAATTTCTCTCTTTTTACCTGTAATCCTCCTTTCCCAGCTTCCCCTTTCTTCCTCCCTAAAGGTGACATTACTAGGGATTTGGGGCTACTTCCTGTTTAGTAAGATTGGGTTAAGGTAGAGGAAATGGGCACTGTAGCATTCTAGAAACTTACTTGTCCTTTTTCCTGGCCAAGGAGCCACATTAAAAAATCTGGAGCTGAGTTCTCATTTATATGTTAAAAGATTTTAGCTAAACTGGGGGATTCCATTTGTATTACATGGGTCCTACCAACACAGAACAATGAGATCCCTTCATAAAAGTTAACACCACAGTTAGGTTTGGAAAAGACCAACTATCACTAGTGGAAATACTGCCCACTTCCCCTGCCCCAGACAAGTCAATTAACTAACACTAAGGGTTTTTAAGACATGTGGAGGGAAAGCAGAAGAAGTAGAGAGGGAAAAATTTGAGATTAGAGTGACTTTTATTTAGTCCAAGACAGTGTGTCTTCTAGTCTCTTGAACTGACTGTGGTGATGGCCAGAGACTCAAAGCAGAAGCCAGATCCCAAGGAGGAAGGAAGCCCAGGAGAAGCTGAAGAAATTCATTTCCAGATATGCTGAAAATACCTAGGGGGGATGTGTGTACACAGAACGAACTCCCACAGTCACCCTAGGCCATGAACTTGCAGAACACTTTGAAGAATTTGTACAAAATCTCAGAAGGAACTTGTGTGGCCTAATTTCGATTCAAGTCTATGACTCAATGGGTTACAGAACCATGAGCTTGTGGTCACAGATTTACCAAGAACTTTACCAGACTATGCTTTACCCAGCTACCTGCGGAAAGCCCTGATCATTTTTGCTACTTGGCAGTCGACCTAAACTACTAGGTAAGAGATGAAAACAGTGTAAAGAACCTGGACCTACTATCCAGTGTCCCTCCCGTGGACTACCCGGGCGTCCTCTGTGCTCTACCCTCCCTACAGCACTGGAACAACCTGTTGACCTGCCTGTCTCCCCAACATTCTTCTGGCCAAGGACTGTGTCCTGTTCATCACTGCAACCTCTCTACCCAGCACAGAGGAGATGGCCAATCATATTCGTGAAAGGGATCAATGAATGAAGAGCCGAGTGCTTCCTTTCTAGGGTAATTAATTCTACCTTGCCTAAATTAAGCCCTCTTCTTCAAGTGTGAGGAAATGAGTGGCTATATTACTGAGCATGCAGAAATAAATGATCATCTCATTTAATAACGAGCTGGGGCCAATAATAAAAATTGCTTGTTGCTCCTTAGTTACTGCTCTGCCAAGTAGCCCAATCTGTTAACTGACATTAAAGATCTAATTTAATTAAATCTTGAGCAAGGCTTAGAAAACCTACCGAGAGCACTTTGTTTAATTACAGGCGATGGGGGTCAAGCACCAATCCTATTGATCTGGTCAGTTCACATTCTATACAGTGAATGTGGGTAATGAAAAAAAAAAAAGTGGCCCTAGTTGCTTTTCAGGCAACTCTGATGAACTATGAATTCAGACCTGCTCTAAAACCAGCAAGGGCCAGTAAGCCATGTATCATGTGGTGTCACAGAGTTGGAAATGAAACTGTACCTCAGTCATTCCACAGAGCGACACATCATGAAGAACAGAAGAAAACGAACAACAAGAGACAGATTCCTCCTCAGGGAAATGAAATATACTGGGTGGTGGTGGGTGGAAGGGATCCAACACTGAAAGTCTAGTAAACTGGCATTCAGAGGCAGGTAGCAAATTCCATGAGACCCACAACTAATTCTGAAATACAGAAAAATGAGCCATGGGTAGGTGTCCACCTTCCTGAGGACATTTCCAGTCGAGGAAGAGATGCAAGTTCCTCAACATTTTATGATGTGGATGTAATGGAAATCCAGATTATCTAAAACCATATTAACTACAAAACTTAAAAGGTAGTAAGTGTGATCAGAAGGAAGGCTGTCTAAGTGCTTTAGGAGCGTCAACTGATTTTCCTGCCTTCGATACCATTCTTATTCCCACTTCAAGGCAGAGTCAGTTGAGGCACAGAGAGGTTAGTAACTTGCTCAAGGCTCACAGTGACCTGGCAGGTCAAGCTATGACCCCAGGTACATCGAAACAGTACCACCACCTTGTGCTGTTCTTAACGCTGACCTCCAGAGTTGGAGAACATTCTTGGACAGAAGGGAGACTGGCTTTTCATCCTTTGCTTGTCCCCATGCAGGGCTGTCTTCTACATTAGTAACTCAAGTTGAGAGGAGGACATTTATTCTAAACCACAATGTGCAATTACGCCTAAGACCAGCATTTCCTTCACAAAATGTGCCATCAGAATGTGCACGCTAATAGCAAGCATAACCATCAGAATGTGCACGCTAATAGCAAGCATAACAAATTAGGGCATTAGTCATAACAATCAGGGAGTGTAACCCAGGAAATTCCAGGCAGTGTGGGCCTCAGCCCTAAGTACATTTCATCAGCTTGCCCAGATAAAGTCTTTGCTGACTAGGATGATTTACACCTGCTGATGCCAGCCTGGAGAAAGGCATTCCGTACAGCTGGGGGCTGAAAACCAGGTTAGGCACGTGAGTTCAGACAAAATCATGCTCTGATAGGAGAGGTGCGAACGCTGGCCTTTTAACTATGACATTAGCCACAAATGAGGATAAGAGTTGGTAATGTCCAAAAATTTTCATTTCTTCCATATTCATGCATATTGGCAACCAAGAAAACTTGTGTGCACATTTAGAATAGACTGGCGTACAGAGGCTGACCTTATGGTCTTTAAAAGTAAGGGAGCGGGGCGCCTGGGTGGCTCAGTGAGTTAAGGCCTCTGCCTTGGGCTCAGGTCATGACCTCAGCATTGTGGGATTGAGCCCCGCATCGGGCTCCCTGCTCGGCAGACAGCCTGCCTCCCGCACTCTCTCTGCCTACTTGTGATCTCTGTCTGTCAAATAAATAAATGAAATCTTTAAAAAAAAAAAAAAAAGTAAGGGAGCAAGAGCGATGGTGAAGGACGAGGGGTCTACTAGATGTCCTTTTCCCCTCTAAGCTGGCTTTATCTGTGCGCAGAATGGCCAGTCAGAACCCCTGGAAAGCAAGCTGCTGATATCGCCAAGACTAGTCATTCCAAGTGGAGTTCAGAGGGCATGTTTCTGATGGAAGAACTCATTGTTCTCCTCCAGACTAATCACAGAATCAAATTCACAGCAAAACAAAGAGGTACTTGTGGGTTCCTGAGGCAAACAAACAAACAACCAAAAAACAACCAAAAAACCTCCGTCTTTAGAAAACAGAGGGCTCTAACAACTCTCCCAAACATGACTCTGCTGAAATATCAGCTCCTCCTGCAATGGGTGTATTTCCTAGGCAAGTTGCTCTGGAAGCTGCTGCAGGCCACAGAACCATTTGGTACGTTGGGGTGATTGCCAGGAATGACACACGCGTACACACATATACACACACATACACGCATATGTGACTGTAACCTTCCTACATGCCCCAGAGGAGAGGACATTTCGCATTAGACTCACTTTTAGTGAGAGCAGGTACTATAAATTTAGAGAAAACTTTATAGAAGAAACTGCAAAGGGGAAAATTCTGTATATTTCTGAGAACTATAAAATATTATTAGTCTATCTTAAAAGAAGTACACTCTGAGCTTGGGGAAGACGTGCATATCCTGGAGAATGGTGTGAGGATCACTGTGCTGATAGAATTTTACCATCCACTTAGACTTGGGACTCCAGATAAGAGTGTTTTTTTGTTTTGTTTTGTTTTTTTTAATCTGACCTGCACATCTCAGCACTTTCAAACTACTCCCCTCTGGAGAATGACTTCCTGATCAGAAAGGGCAGGAGATTCCCAAGACTATGAATGCCACAAAATTCTTGGGGTTACCCTTGGCTCTATATGCTTGTTTGTCTTCCAGTCCTACAGCCCAGGGGAAAGGCCTGGCCACGTTGGACTTGGCACGCTCACCCGCCTTCGGAGCCGGTCCCGCTCCTCCCGGATGGCGTTCATGGTGGCCTTGGTCCTGTTCAGCTCCTCCTCTTTGCTGCACAGCATGGCGGTCAGGCTCTCATTCTCTTCCCTCAGCCCGGCCAGCTCCTTCTCCCAACGAGACCGCTCTTCGGCCAGGTTGGGATACAGGTCCCGGCCAAGTACCCCTTCAATCTCCTCGACTGTCTGGAAAACACAAAGCCAAGTCCGGTGGGTCCCTCTGGGAGAAAGGAGAGGGTAAGAAAATAGGCAGGACAGGGAGCAAGTGTCAACAGAAGAGTGGCTTCTATGATCCTTTCACTGCTAACAGCAGCCATGACTACACCCAAACCACCCTCTCCCCATTGTCAGAGAAGGCTCTGTCACTTGCTTGGGTCACAGTCTGTGTCTCCTAACAGTCCCCAGAGTCAGAATATCACAGTCCCTATATGGTATGTTTATCTATCTGTGGATCTAATGGCCACGTCCACACAAATGCTTCAGTCCTCCGTCCATGTTCCGGAGTTGGTAAACACACAGAACCAGACAGAAAGCCCGTTAGTGGGCTTCACAGTGCTTATGAGTGTGAAGTTGCAAACAGCATACAAAAGCTAGCTTGAGGTTTCCCAAATTACAGGCCTCCCGTGTTGCAGCTCCGGGATGGCAGAAGTCACATCACCATTTCCAGCTTTCGGTGTCTTATCAGAATTCAGAGGGTGTGAATGAGGTTCAGTCCCAAGATGTAAAAGACAAAAATAAACCTCAGTGACACAGAAAAGAGGAAGCTCATTGTGGATGCTTCTAAGACAGCAGGGATTTCATTAATTAATAAAGACAGCTATGAGCTAGAAAGAATAGAATCTTAATAGTACTTGGAGAGATTTTTTACAAATTCATTTAAAATGTAGTATTAATGGAGAAGAGGCAAGCATAAAATTAGGGGGAAAAAAGGAAGAAGTAATTCTGCTTGGTTTCAGAAACTATTCGTTCCCATCCGCTGCCCTTTGGCATAGAAGGCATAAGCCAACTGATACAGAAAAAGAGAGGGAGGAGTACCATGCAGGGCAGAAGGCAGATGTGAGGAGATGTGAGGAGAAACAGGTGGTCCCCAAAATGTAAAAATGTGAGGGGATGACACCCTTGGATGCCTGAGTTGGTTCCATGATGAAGATGTTAGGCAAGTCTTGCCGCCACTTTCCACATGTGGGGCTTCATCCTTCCCCTCAGATCTGAAGCTCTTCTCCTCAGCCTTGCTCCAGGCCCACTCTGTCCCTTGCTGGCTGGCAGAAACCCCTGACCACCTCCTGCTGAGGGGGCTGAGGCCAGGACTTAATGCTGAGTCCCCAATGCTGAGACCAGGACTAACACCCAAGGTGACATTACAATCAAATACAGGGCCTGGGGGACTCCAACGAAAGAAACACCAGTGGTTGCCTCCCCAAACCACATCAACTATATATTTATAATTGAGATGAATAAGATGGAAAACCAGCCGTGTTCTAAATATGAATCATGGTTTACCTTGAGATACCACAGCTCTTTTGTGAAATCTGGGATTCCTATGGATAGAAACTTGGGCCTAGTGTTGAAGGGTTTTTCAATTAATGTGTCACATTTTTCCTTTATGTAGGCGCCTCCCAGACTTTTCAGTCTGAACTGCCGTGTCTAGGTTACTAAGCTGTGGTGAAGTCATATACAGATACCAGAGGCCCAGTATCAATAGGCCTTGGCATTCCCATTGCTCATGAGGAGTTTGGGCAGACGCAACCCATTCCTCTCTCGTGCTCCTGAGACACCAAGATGGATGGCTGTGGAAGGGATGACTCACTCAGGCCCTGAACTCCCTTCCCCCTTATTGGCACCATGAATTGGTAACTTCTGAATTAATATACTAGAGGCCTCAGAGCTCAGATGAAACTTCCGAGTTAATCCTACAACTTGCGAGCGCTATGCTAAAATGATATGGTTCAATCCTAGGAGTCTGAGATTTTAATCAAATCGTCATTTTTGCTAAAAAGCCAGTGCGTGACCTTGACTCTCCACAAAAATTTACAGGGCTCCTACCTCTCCTTGGTGGTCCCGGTATAGCATGGTTTTCGTAGAAACACTCATTCCTAACAGGTATTGAAGAAAACCACACTTCAAAAGAAAGAGACCTGACCGTTTCCCTTGTCGGCCCTCACAGAGCCAGCCAGGAGGCGGGGGGCGTATACCTTGATGGCCAAGTCACAGTGCTCACTGGCCGTGGTGAGCTGCTCGATGTGTCTGTCCACCTCGGCCACGGAGAGGCTGCAGCTGCTCTTCTTCCTGCAGCAGACGACATTCTCCAGCCCCGTCAGCACCCTCTGCAGCTCGGAGTTCAGGTCACTGCAATTATCTGGGAGTGGAGGTGGACACGGTGAGGTAAGCAAGCAGCCGGGCAAGGAACGCGCTCCGTTTCACCATGAGGAACCCAGTCGGGTAAAATGGGATGGCAATGGAGCTTGATGTTCTAGACGTTAATGCGATGCAGCCTCATGTCACAGGCTGCTGGCCCCGCCTCTGAGGTTTAGAGCCAAGGTAAAGCCTTTATTAAGGAGTTTCAGATCACGGCCATTTTCTAGACAGCCACGCCGCACTAAATGCTCTAGTCTTTCACTGGAAGGGAGCTCTCTCTCAAGTTCTTTGGTAAGAACGAGGAAGGGTCTCATAAGAGGCTGCTGGGACTTCCGAAGCCTTCTGGTCAACCTTCCTCCCTAGCCATTCAGACAAGTATGACTCCAGAAAGAGTTTCAGCAAAGATCTCAGAACTTTACTCAACAAAACAAAAAGGCCCAGAGTGAGCAGAGACACTAAGCATTCAAAATGAATGAATAAATAAATAAATAAATAAATAAATAAATAACTGTAAGAGACAGTCCTTGCCTTCAGTGAGCATATAATCGGGACTTTTTCCTGATATGACCAACCAATGTACTCTACCATTGCAATTTAACCCACTTTTCCTTCAGGGGAAAAGCAAACTCTTGTAACGAAGTTCAAACTGTTTTCCTCATGAAGGTCTTGTGAGTCATTCTAATGACATGATTCTGAATTTAAAATCCGGGTTACTTTTTTTTTTTTTTTTTTTTTTTTAAGACAGAGAGAAAACAGTGGGGGTACGGGGAGACAGAGAGAGACAGAGAATCCTAAGCAGGCTCCGTGACTCGGGGCTTGATCTCACATCCCTGAGATCATGACCTGAACCAAAATTAAGAGTTGGATGCTTAACTAACTGAGCCACCCAGGTGAAAACTCTTGGTTACTTTTAATTTCTGGATCTAGGGCCTGGTCTGGGAAGAAAAATTAATTATAATCTTAGTATGAGCTACAAATATTTTAGAAGATAATTCTGCTGCGGGGCGGGGGGGGGGGGGGAGTCAAACACAAGTAACTTTCTATTTTGGGTTACAGCAAGACAGGTTGTTAAACTACCTCTCCAAGTGCATTCGTCCCCTACACCCAGTGTGATTCCTAAGTGAAAGAAGCTCAACATCTTCAAGTTCTTGTCTTCGTTCCTCCTCCCTTCTCATCACAGCTTCCATCACTAAAACAGTCCATTGCTTTTGGTGCTTACCTTTGGAAGACACCAAGAAACTCACTACTATAGTAACAGTATATGAGAATCTTTCGGTCAACCTTATTTGACTGCTTGGATCTCTAAGCTACCTGAATCTAGAGAGAAGAAAGCCTGAGGCTTTCAGAGCAACCAACGGACCCAATATACTTTTTTTTTTTTTTAAGTCTAGATTTTGCTCCTCTCTAGTGTGAAATGAATTTATGTTAGGGAGGATATCTTTTTTTAAAATATTTTAATTTTTTATAAACATATAAAGTATTTTTATCCCCAGGGGTACATGTCTGTGAATCGCCAGGTTTACACACTTCACAGCACTAACCATAGCACATACCCTCCCCAATGTCCATTACCCCACCCCCCCTTTCCCAACCCCCCTCCCCCCATCACCCCTCAGTTTGTTTTGTGAGATTGAGTCACTTATGGTTTGTCTCCCTCCAGATCCCATCTTGTTTCTTTTCTTCTTTTCCTACCCCCCCAACCCCCCATGTTGCATCTCCACTTCCTCATATCAGGGAGATCATATGGTAGTTGTCTTTCTCCAACTGACTTATTTCACTAAGCATGATACCCTCTCGTTCCATCCACGTCGTTGCAAATGGCAAGATTTCATTTCTTTTGATGGCTGCATAGTATTCCATTGTGTATATATACCACATCTTCTTTATCCATTCATCTGTTGATGGACATCTAGGTTCTTTCCATAGTTTGGCTATTGTAGACATTGCTGCTATAAACATTCGCGGACCCAATATTCTGCTCCCCTTTCACACCTGTTCCTTCCCATCTCTATGAATGGCACCACCATCCGCTCAGTTACTCAGTTTACCTGTCAGACAAGCTTCATCTCCTTTTGTCTCACATCCTAAACCCAAGCCACCTTGAGAGCGCCACCTCCAAAACTTATCCCCAAAGGGACCTCTTCTTACCATCTCCACTGATAACACCACAGTTCAGGCTACCAACGCTTCTTCGCTAAACCACCCAAACAACCACCAACCTCCAATCCCCACACTGCAGCCAAAGTGAACCTCTCCAGGACATAAGTCCAATGTTACTCCCCTAGCCCAAACCACCTAATGGCTTCCCACTGTCATGCAGCTCAAGTCCAAATTCCTCACCAGAGTCTATAAAACTCTGCATGATCAAGACCGATGATGTTCTCAATCCAGGTTGCACCGTGGAATTTTCTGTGGAGCTTTTATAAATTACCCATGTCCAGGCCCCACCCCAGACCAATTAAATCATAGTCTCTGGGGGGGGTGGGGCTTGACACTGGGGAAATTTTTAAAGATCTTCAGATCACTCTCATATGCAGCCAGGGTGAGAACCACAGACCCTGACCTTGACTCATCTGCCTACCTCCCCCTCCCTTGCTCTGCTCCCTTCAAGCTCTTGCCCTTTTCTCCATCCCTGGAGCATGTCAATCCCCTGTCTGCTTCAGGGCCTCCTTCTCCTTTGCTGTTTCCTCTGCCAAGACTGATTTCCACCCAAGTCTCCGCTTACTCAGCTCTCAATCAGAAGGGACCTCCTCACCAAGCTCTTCCCTATTGAAGGCATGGTTCCACCCTTCTCCCCGCTCAGTCCCTACTCCATTATCCTATCTTCTTGGTGACAGTTACCACTATCTGACCTGGCTTACATGTTCCTATCTCTTTTCTACTGAAATGTGCACTTCCTGAAGAAACTTTGATCTTCCTTGCCACTGTATCTCCAACACAGAAGAGTGTAGGCAATCAAGAAGTATTTTCAAGTGCGCAAATATGAACCTCACATCAGGTATTTAAGAGACAGACTGGAAACCCAGACTGCCAGCAGCAGTAGGTTTTATGTCAACTTTATGCTTTTTGTCCTCATCACAGACCATGCTCTGAGCTGCTACCCACTGGGGGACAGTCCTCACTGCAGAAGGCCCTCTGGAGAAGGGGTACAGGTGCCCACCATCATCTCAAGGTAAGCAGGTCCAGCATGTGCCACTGGAACTCTCTCTGATCTTGGATTTGATGATTAATTCTAAGTAATAGTTACTTAGAATTATTACTTAATTCTAAGTAATAATCAGAGAAGTTTCTCCAAATGATCATTTACCTTGAGCTGTTGGGTTCCTGGTCCATGGAGCTGGAGTTCACATACACTCCTGATTTATTTGCATTATTAAGTGCTTCTGAGCAGGATGAGGAAGAAAGATGGCTCTATGCAGCCATTCCATCTGGATTTCCCTAGTACAGCTCCACCTGCTACAGCGATCCCACCAGACATGTCCGCTCTGGGCCCTTCTGGCAGGACCTGAGAGGTGGAAGCAGGCTGTATGCCAATGATGTTGGGCTCTCAGGAACAGGAGGAAGGTGTACAAATCTGGCAAGTACTTCGTTCTCATTGCTTAACCAGACAGTTGCTGAGTCCTGGCCTCAGGCTAGCAGCAGGGTACAAAATGAGTAAGAGAGACTCTCCTCAACCCTGAGAGGTCCACAGGTGGATGAGGAAATGCCAGTCTCTTCTCTCAGCTGTTCTCTAGCATCCTGGGGAAAGGGACCACAGAGAATCGGGAGATGAGGAGTGTGTGTAAATTAACATCCAGATTGAAAACAGCTGAGCTTCTTCCCTTTGAACCAAAGAGGGCCATTGGTGCTTTCTGTGGTCTTAGGAAGCCAAAATTCCAAGGCACAAGCTGGATGATGAACTCCACACACTCCTGCCTGTTATCCACCGAGTTCTGCCCTGTGGTTTGACACAAGTCCCACTAGTGATTGGGTGACGTGTGGCTGTCTTTCTGTCATTCTTCAGCTTAGGAGGACAAGGCGGCTAGGCTGGCAGGAGCAGCTATCCTGGGTCCCCTGAGTGCCTCCTCCTGGCACCAATCACTTACCACCGTTCACCCCGAGCATCAGTGCTGCTCCACACAGGGTGGAATTAGCTTTCAGAGTCTGTGGCAAGTTCCTCTAGATACTGAGTCAGAATAAATTCTCAATCCCTCCTCCTGACCTACAATGCTCTGCCTGATCTGGCCCCTGCTACAGATGAGCGCATCAACACCAAAGGCTGAGGCAAGCGGGAGTCCCTACAACAAAGATTAAGGGACCTCTTGTTAAACCAAGGAACCAGAGGAGCAGGATAAACCGAGACAGGGACCAGGTATTCTAGACTGCGCACAAGGTGCCTCATTTACAAATCAAAGCCACAATGAGATACTACCTCACACCCATTAGGATGGCTACTATTTACCACAACAACAGCAACACAAAATAAGGTGTTGGTAAGGATGTAGAGAGAAAATGAGTGCCCCTGTGCCCTACTGGTGGGAATACAAAATGGTGTAATCGCTGTGAAAAACACTATGGCCGTTCCTCAAAAGTTAAAAATAGAACTATCCTATCCTCCAGGAATCCCATTTCTCAATCCGATTTCAAAAGAGTTGGAAGTAGGGCTCAAATAGATACTTGCACACCCATGTTCACAGCAACCTTACACACAGTAGTCAAAGGACGAAGCAGCCCGAGTATCCATTGGCCAACGAATGGAAAAACAAAATGTGGCACAGAAACACAAGGGAATGCTGCCCAGCCTTCAAGAGGAAGGAAATGTGGACCCATGCTCCAACATGGACGAACCCTGAGGACATTATACCAGAAATAAGCCAGTTCCAAAAGGGCAGATGTTATATGACTCCCCTGAAATGATGAGGGGGCTAGAGCAGAGCTTACCGGGGGCTGAGGGAATGGGGCAACTGCTTAGAGACACACGGTTTCTGTTTGGGAGAAGGAGAGAGTCCTGGAAATGGATGGTAGTGAGGGTCGCACAACTCTGAGTGCACTCACTGCCACCGAACCCCACACTTGTCATGAGGGGACGCGCAGGCTGACCTGCTAGGAGCACCTAAGGCCATGCCATGCCTTGTTTATTCCAGAAAGGTGATGGCTTGGCCCCACATGCCGACGACCAAGAGGAGGCCCTTCATATAGGATACACATGCTTTTAACAGAGGTTATTTTTATCTTTCTAAAGAAGAATTTGAAGTAGGCTATAGCAAACACCCGCATGTAAGGGGGAAACAGAGTGACCGGACCCAGGGAAAGGCCAAGGATGTCGACAGAGGCTCACACAGCTCCTGGGGCTGACTCTTCCACTTATCCCTGAGCTTCCTGGCAGCCAGAGCAAAAATGAAACCTCTCCTGACAGAGAGGAGGAAACATGCTGGTTTCCCAAGACAGACAATGGGTGTTCAGCGACAGATGCTGAAAGAATTGAGGTATTTGGGACTTCATATGTGGTGTAAAGCCATGTAGTTACCAAGCTCCTCAGACCCAGTTTCAAAGAGAGGCAGATTTCATATGGCTTCTTCTTATGCTAATCTTTAATTAAAATTAAGCAGTGGTCAGGGTGCCTGGGTGGCTCAGTGAGTTAAGCCTCTGCCTTCGGCTCAGGTCATGATCCCAGGGTCCTGGGATGGAGCCCCACATCGGGCTCTCTGCTCCGCAGGGAGCCTGCTTCCTTCTCTCTCTGCCTGCCTCTATGCCTACTTGTGATCTTTCCCTCTCTCTGTCAAATAAATAAATAAAATCTTTAAAAAAAAATTAAACAGTGGGCCATGAAAGTACAAGGTGAAGAGATTTCTGGGAAGAGTAAGTTCACACGGTCTCGAAACTGTGCCTTCCAGTGGTCTAATTTGCCGTAAAGATGAGATAGAGGACACAGATGAATAAATGGAACGAGCACCTCCCTTTGACCAGAGGAGGCCGCCCAGCCACCTGCAGCCCAGGAGGATGTGTGTTGTTTGGACGGCAGACGTGGAAGTCTGGCACGGCCTTTTTGGTTTGTTTTTTGTTTTTTTTTGAAGCAGTTTTGAATTAATCGTCGGCATTTGGAAGTCATTAGAATTTATGGCTCTTCTTGTCGAGTCAGGTCTGGCAATACCGGGCCTGGCTCCTCACACGACCATCTGTGGAGCGGCCGGCAGCTGGCCCCTTGGGGCTTGGATGGCCATGGCGCCCCTCCACTTCCCTCACCACCGCTCGCTGCCCCCGTCCATCAGCCACCCTGCCTCGGCTCTCAGTTCAGATCATGACTTCTCCCAGAGAGGAGCTGAAGACATGACAGCTCGGGCTAATTGTACTAACAGACCCCAGAGGCTTAGGATTTTATGTTGCTGTTTGAGGGAAGACCCCAGTACTAGGGGAACCCGGAAGAAGGGTCAGAGGGCATTCATGGCTATGAAAATCAAGCCTAACCAGTGTTCTTGCTTCATTCAACACATACACTGGAGTTTTCTTCTCTCTCCCTCAGGATCAACTCAGCCTACCCGAGCTCCATTCAAGAAACTATGCCACAGTTGGTTCATTTGGAATCAGGTGCTAGAGGTTGCCTGTTCTTTGTTTTTTTTTAACCCACTGTAAAAACCCTAACCCCAATAAAGCATTAGACACTAGAAACACTCCCCTGGTTTACCTGATTCTGAGCTATGTACCTGTACCAGAATGGATCTGTTCCTATAATTAACTGACAGATCGACCCCACCAAGCCCAGCCCTGGGGACCAATGACTGTTTATTATTCCTTGTGTTCCCAGATGCTCCCAATAGTGGGCACGGGACCGTTGAACATGTAAAAGAAAGGAAAGACTTTCTGTACATCAACTTTTATAAGGAGCTGGATTTTGTCAGTCTGATCACTGCTAAAGAATCATCAAATCCAAGACCCGTCTTGGGGCAGACCACAGCTTGTTCAGAAAGCAGAAAGCTTTCTGTTGGGTGGATCCCCGAGGGGGATGTGTCCGCTCAAGCTAGAGCTGCCAGGCACAGTGAACCGGAGCCCGTCTGAGAAACAGAAGCAGTGGTAGGCTTGCTGTACACATAGTCCAAAGGCCTTCCCTGTGCGGTGCAACAGCTCAGGGCATAACCGCAACCCCCACGGCCTTCCAAGGGCCAGCACACGTCCCCCCACCTCTGTTCTGATGGGCACACATCGTGTGCCTTGTAACACAGGTCAAGTAGAGGAAAGAGCTACAGATTCTTTCAGGGGCAATGTAGGCATTCTGCTAAGAGGCCAGCAGTGAGGGGCGCCTGGGTGGCTCGGTTGGTCGGACGACTGCCTTCGGCTCAGGTCATGATCCCAGAGACCCGGGATCGAGTCCCGTATCAGGCTCCCAGCTCCACGGGGAGTCTGCTTCTCCCTCTGACCTTCTCCTCGCTCATGCTCTCTCACTGCCTCTCTCTCAAATAAATAAATAAAATCTTTAAAAAAAAAAAAAAAAAAAGAGGCCAGCAGTGATGTTGTGCGGACCTACGATCCTGGCCCCTGTTGTAGCTCCAGGGCTGACACGAGGAGGGCTGTGGCTTTCCGGCATAAGCAGTTTCCTCCAGGCAGCACGCAGCAAGGAAGAAGCCAGAGCAGAACCACGCAACACAGAAAATGCAAAGCCAGGAGGAGACTGAAGGGTCTGCGAGAAAGGAACAAGGCAGTATCCACGCAGGCTGCACCCTGTGTAATAGGCCCAGGGCCTGCGTCTCCTGGAGGCGAGAGGACGCTGAGGAACGGGGCTGTTACAGCTTGAACACACCGCAACATCGCCGCTGACGGTCAAACTGCCATCACGACCTTCCTGTGGCGACCCTGTCATGAGGGCATCTCACCGCCCCTGTGAATTCTGGTGGAAAATGCTAACCCCAAATCTAATACCAAGAAAACAACCAGACCGTCCAGACTGAGGACTTTCTGCGGCAACACAAACCTGGCCTCTTCAGAAATGTCAATGTCATGAAGGACAAGAAAGGTGGGGGAACCTGTTCTAGATGAAAGGAGCTTAAAGAGTCGTGGTAACTAAATATAACGTGTGAGCCTTGCCTGGATCCTGGATTAAACAAAAGCAACAAAAGGCATGAATGGTACATTTGGGGGAAATTTGAATATGGACTATATATAACGTTCCATCTGGGTTAAAATTCTCGGGTATGATAAAAGTGCTGTGGTTAAAAAAGAGACGCTCCCCGTTCTTAAGAGGTTTTGCTGATATATTTAGGGTGAAGCATCATGAGGTCTGCAACTTACTTTCAAATAGCTCCGGAAAAATATTTCCGTGTGAGCGCAAAATCAAATGTGTTGTCACCTTAATGACTCGTCAGTCTAGGCAAAGGGTTTACCGGGGTTCATTCTACCATTTACGTAAGTTTCAAGTGTTTCAAAATTAAAAAGTTGAGGGGAAAGAAACACCTTATCCTTCAAGGTCAGAGGGTCTGACGGAACATGGGGGCACTGAGTCTGGATGTGACGTGGGGACCCCAATGATGACCCATTTCTCAGTGCAGCCATGGTAACCGGAATGCTCTCCTGAGGAAGGGTCACGGCCACACCCAAATCACCCCCGAAGGCCACAGGCACGGGTGAGGGTGGGAGCCACCAGCCACCACCCTGGTCGTGTCCTAACTTTGCCAGGGGGGATGGGTTTCTTTTCCCCCAAGAAACGAAGCTGTATTTTCAGGACTTCCATGTCAGCCACATCTTAGCAGCCTGCATTTATTTTCATTTTTTGCTATTGTCACTTTGCTTTTCCACAACATCACCTCTGACGGCTCTCCCAAGGCTCACTAACCTCTGGTCCAAAGAGCCCTTCTTCTGTGCCTGGTCTCCCGTCTCAGCCCGAGGGCCCTATTCAGACAGGCCCTTGCCCCAAGCCCTCGAGAGTGAACAGTGACAAGTGCAGAGTAGGTGGTAGGTACTGGGAGAATTTCCAAAGCTTCCCGAAGAAGGGGGCCGATGAGCCTCTGAGAGCCAAATATTGTCAACACAATCCTTTCCCCCAGAACAATGGTTAGGATTGTAGTAACACTCATGAGATCCCATACTTTGTTCCCATTACAGATAAAAATAGGCTTTCACGGGCTAGGCTGGAAGCAAACATTTCTTTTTTTTCTTTTTTTTTTTAATTTATTTATTTGTCAGAGAAAGAGAGAGTGAGCACAGGCAGACAGGCAGGCAGAGAGGCAGAGGGAGAAGCAGGCTCCCCGCCGTGCAAGGAGCCCGATGTGGGACTCGATCCCAGGACGCTGGGATCATGACCTGAGCCGAAGGCAGCCGCTTAACCAAATGAGCCACCCAGGCGTCCCCAAACATTTCTTTATAATGCTGGCTTTAAGGAATAACATGTCCTTAGTTTCAGATAACCAAAAAACCCATCTAACCTGAAGGGACGTGGTGTTTAGAAAATCAAGACTACTTATATTATAAAAGGAGTTCCTGAATCCCAACATTTATAGGAACTCATTTTGAACAAATGTGATGGATCAATCCATTGCCATTTGCATCTTATACCCCAAGTGTCTTTGAGGGGCTGAAAAAAACCATTGAGTACAATTTGAGGGAAATATTCCAAAATAACACAAACTGATGTGGGGTAGCGACCTTTCCTGCCTTCAAGCTTGATCACTCTAAGGAAAGTTCCAGAATAAGTTAGATGGACTCCTTAGTCACTCTGCCTTGGTGACGTTCACAGACAGGTCTTGTCTGACCAGGCTCAGATCCCAAGGAGAAAGCACACAGTCACCTCAAAGAGTCCTCCGGTGAATCCATGTTCAAAACTTCAAAGTCTCCTCTGGGCTTGGCTCTCAGGGATGCCCAACACTGTGAACCTCTTGGGAGAAATTAAGCTGCCCAATTAAAGTAAGGAGAAGGGGAAAAAAGGCAACAAAGGGCTCAGCCTATTCCATCCACTACTCAAGGTGCTGTTTTCAGCCCCATCTAATCTTTCCAATCTATGGACTGGTTCCTCAAAGTTCCAGAATCAAGTTACAAGTAATCTGATTGTTTTTTAAAAATTTTTTGCTGGAGAGTAACTGGCTGTCTAGTCCCCTCGCTCCTAACAAAATGCAAATTTTCTCCAGACAGGCTCCTTTTGCCTTTGTAACCACTTCTCTCCCAACCCTGCAGAAATCCTTTCTGGAGGAGGGAGGGCTGCCTTTCCTTGCCCGAGCCCCCTTCTCCTTACTGGGAGTGGCTGCTTGACACTTTGGAACATTTTTCCTGGAGCCATTAAGCCTCATCCGCCATGAAGCCAGGAAAATCTGGCTTTAACGTTAAACATATCGCATAGTCACCGCCGTGCCAAAGAGTCAGGTCTCATGTGTAAACTCTTCCTTGGTTGTCCTCCAAAAACGATTCATAAGGAGGAAATCTCAATCTCAATGATCCCACCAGCAAACAAGGTATCATATGCTTCCTTTCATCCCTAAGGGGATAATAGTTGAGCATTGCTAGATTCCAGAAAAATAAGAATTTCTCACCTAAAACCAGAGAAGAGCTCAAAATAAGGAACAGAACCCAACACAGGCTGTGCCAAGGTCCTTTGGACCGAGGATTTTGCTCTGTGAGCAACTGCTCTGGATGAGCCCTGCCGTACCACCAACAGCAGGGAAGCAGCCGGAGCACACATGCCTCGATGAGCCCATGCACACACATCTGTGCTCTGCTCTATGGCAACCCCCAGAATCACTTGGCCTTAAAGTGTTTTCTAAGATGGAGGTCTGCAAGATCTCAATTAGCAACAAACACTCTGCTATGAAGCTAGGCACAGCTGCTCCCTCACCTCCCCCGTCAGCACTAGAGATCTCCAAGGACTGCAGGGAGAGAGGCCACTAACCGGAGGCAAGTTTCGCTGTTTAGACAGTGGCGGGTAAGAGCAAAGCCACCGGCAGGGCCGCAGGAGCCAGCAACAGCAGCAACTGATTAGCTGTGTGGCCTGAGGCAAGTGACTCACCCTCTCTGATCCCTGTTAGCCCAATTTTACAGAGGAGGAGCTCCACAGGGCACCCTCTCAAATGTTGAGGATTACACACCAAGATGCATGTAAACGCTGGACACTAAGTGAGGGAATCGTGTTACCCGTTACAGCCAGCCTCTCTGAACTAGAGCTCTTTTGAGAAGTCCCAAGCTACGATTCCCATCTTGTCTTTGTCTATTTAATTCCCTTTATTTTCCAAACTGTGTAACCAGGTTTGAACAGAGCTACTGTTTGAACAGTTTAGGATGCCCTGTGACACTGCCGGGACCTTCCTCCTGCCGGGGACTGGTCAGGGAAATCAAAGCACTTTCTAAATTGCTGATTTTCATCCTGGGCCCGAGGACAGTATCCAGGAGCCAGCTTACTGCAGGAGTAGCCGGGCTCTCATGGGTGGGGCTTGAAAACAAAAGAAAAGTGCTTTCTGATGAAGGGACTAGATGGGACTAACTCCTCCTATCGAGAATGAAGATCTGCAAACACACCGCAGCAAACTCGGCATATGGAATCCAGCTCCAGAAAACCTTCAGGCTGCTAATGCAGGTTTGCAAATACAGCAACCATAATGAAATGGCTGCTTTTTAATGATTTCCTATAATGGTGTTTATATATGGAAGCTTTTTCCCCTATTGAAGCAGTTTAATTGGAAAATGGCAGAGGAGTACGAAGAGGCAGACGTCCAGTCCCGATGAACACACGTGGGGAATGCACTCTGCAGCAGCCTTCCTGCGCCCCGCCTCCTTGCTGTCCCTGCACCTGCGGGCCCTCTGCCTCCCGAGCTCTCCTCCTGCCCCTGCTCTTCAGCTGTCTCACTCCCACCTGTCCCCTCAGCGTTCAGCTAGATGCGACCTCAGGGATGTCTTCCCCGAGGCTCCTGCCCCCAGGGTGTGGCTAGGAGCCGCTGTCTACCTCCTGTCACGGGCCTCATGTCACTGTGGGTCATTTCCTGTTGCAGGTCTGCATCTCCAGAGAACCGTGAGCTCCAAGCCGGCATTCGCTGCTCCCCAGTATCTGGGTGCCTCCCCTGCACGGGCGCTGTTGCAACTGGCAGCCAGGACAGCTGACGTCCCTGCCCTCGTGGTGCCGGCTTTCTAGAATCTCGCGTGAGAGACTGGTAACAACTAACAACACACGGTCAAAGAAAGGCACGTACAGCACATCACCAGGGAGCGCTAAGTGCTGTGAGGAGAAGCGAACCCAGAAAGGGAGAAGAGTGCCTGGCGGTGAGGGTGAGGGGAAGCCAGCGTACTCCACTCCACTCGGGCCTAGAGGGAGCGGAGGGTCGGCTCAGGGAAGGAGCACTGGGGGAAGGAGCAGCTGGTCAGGTGGGAGAGACCGCATGGAGGCCAGCGTGGCCAGAGCTGGGAGAGAAATGGGGCTTGGGTGGGGAGGACGTGGCCCGAGGTAGGGGACACCTAGTTCTGTGGGGGCCTACAGTCTGGGGCCAGGAGTCGGGGCATCATTCTCGGTGTGAGAGACGGGAGCGTGCGATGACAGCGATCTGAGGGCAGATCCTGTGTCTCACACCCCTGGTCCCTCACCCAGCACCCAGTGAGTTGTTGAATAAACGAATCAAGGCCGCCTCTGTGGGCAGAGAACACACGCAGACATGGGGCAGATGGGATCCCCTCCCTCCAGGAGCTCAGTCTCGTTGGCAGAGATGCTCTCCCTGGCTATAATGAATGTATATTTATAACGGGAAGAAGGATGGAAAGAAAGGATTGGAGAGTCATCATTTGGGAAAAGGAAGCCAGCTCACAGCACAGACAGGCAGACACCAGCTCCTGGGTCGATGGCCCGAGCCACTGGGCGCCCTGTCAGGAGCTCCGAGAAGTCCCACAGTGAAGATGCCCGGCCCGCTGAAGTAGGTTCATCCCTCTACTTCCCAGCCTTACTTGATTGATAAACTTTATTGGAGTATGGGGCACTTATTTCATAAAATATATGTTCAGAGACATGAACGGAGGGATCGGCGTAGACGTATCTCTCTGCTTGAGTGGGAACTCCTGGGCTGTCTGCACGGGTCCCACTCCCGAGGCTGGAAGGCAGAAGCAGCCTGGGGACACTAGGGTTAGAGACTGCGGGGTTGGTATATAGCAGCACGTGGGACTTGGGCCTGCAGCTGGGATGGTCCCCGAGGTTGCATGTGTTCTGACTCGAGGCCCGAGAGAGGGGTTCAGGTGTGTTCAGAGAAGTAGTTTCAGCCTGAAGCCTAGAGCCCGAGGACCTAGGAGAGGCCTCCACTCCTTATACCATTCCTGTTGGGATCACATCGCTATCAGTATACAGCTCTCCATGACTTTGCTGGCCTCAGTGCCCATCCCTCCTGCTGACCCTTTCCTTTCCAGAGCTTTCTCTGGCCCACTGACTTCCCAGACATGGCTCTCTTCCCTTCCTCCTATAGCTCTGGCTGGCCGACTGCTTGAAGGACTTGCTGACTCTTTCACTTGTCCACCCCAGCTAATACCTCTGAACCCACGCTATGTGCCAGGCCCAGTGGTGGGCTCTGGAGATCTGCTAGTAGATAAACATACTTCTGCCCAGTGGAGTTTAGGGGAGAGTCAGTCAAGCAAAGAGCTAGAAATACATCATTTATTATTCCAATGCAATAGTAGAAGGAGACAAAGGGGGTAGTGCCAGAGTGAACATAGGAAGCTGCAGGCTGATGCCCATGAGATGTTTTCAGAGGGGGTGCATTTAAACTGAGACTAAAATGATGGGGGGAGGGGCATCCCTGCCAGGAGTTCTGCTTTATCTCCTCCTTGGCCGGTTGCCCTGGTTCTCCACATTCCTCACTCGACCACAGCCTCCCACTGCTTTAGTAACTGCACATAACCCAGTGTCTCCTCACTGCTTTTCTTCAGCCTAGACCACCCCCCGCCAGCTTCTCATGGATACCTGCTGCCTTTGGAAGCATCTCCCCCCAGACACCTCGAGATACCTCAAACTTACGCCCAAATGAAACACAGGCGCTCCACCCTGCACTCCCACTTCCTTCAAGTACAACAAAACAAAACTCGAAGCAAAACCACCTGGCTCTTTTCACTGAGCTCCCATGTTGGTGCTCGGCGGCGCCATCCACCCACTGCGTCGTCATCTAGACACTGAGAGAACATCTCCACATGCATACTTCCTTACCCCCTCTTTCTCTAATTGCCCTGAACCTAGCAATAATCATGCCCACTGAGACTAGCAATGGTTTCCTAGTTGGCCTCCCTCATTCTTTTTTTTTTTTTTTTTTTTTAAAGATTTTATTTATTGGGCGCCTGCGTGGCTCAGTTGGTTGAGTGACTGCCTTCGGCTCAGGTCATGATCCCGGACTTCCAGGATCTTGTCCCGCATCGGGCTCCCGGCTCCTTGGGGAGTCCGCTTCTCCCTCTGACCTTCTCCTCTCTCATGCTCTCTCCCACTCATTCTCTCTCATATAAATTAAAAAAAAAAAAAAAATCTTAAAAAAAAAAAGATTTTATTTATTTATTTGACAGAGATCACAAGTAGGCAGAGAAGCAGACAGACAGAGAGGGAAGCAGGCTCCCTGCTGAGCAGAGAGCCTGATGTGGGACTCGATCCCAAGACCCTGGGACCATGACCTGAGCCAAAGGCAGAGGCTTTAACCCACCGAGCCACCCAGGCACCCCTCATTCATTCTTGATACACTGATTCTCTTTATCACAGAATGTTTGATTCAAAATGCAAACCTGCTCATCACATCCCCTTCCCCCACTACTCGAATCTTTCAGTGGTTTCTTGTGCATCTTTGATTAAAGGTCAAACTCTCTAACATGGTCGATGAGATCTTGCATGCTCTGGCTCCCGCCTACCTCTCCAGCCTGCATCTCACACCTCTGGGCCCTCCACGATCTCTTTCCATCTCCTTGAAGGCATCCACTCCCCCCACCCTCCCCTGAATGCATCTCCTCCTTTAACAGGTTAATTCCTATTTACCCTCCAGCTCTCAGCTCAAATGTCACTTCTAGAAGCTCTTCTAGAATCTTAAACTGAATTAAATTCCTTTGACAAATTATCAACTCAAATGTCACTTTTAGAAGCTCTTCTAGAATCTTAAACGGAATTAAATTCCTTTGGTGAATTCATGGTACTATGCTCCTTAATGTTATAGCACTTTCAAAATTAATATGTGAAAAAAAATTAATATAAATGTGTATTATATTTCAAGTCTCTCTCCCCAACAAAATTTTAGAGTCTAAGAAATTTACACTATGTTTATTCCCCCTTCTTCTAGTCCTTCTATCTTCCCTACATGTGAACATTTCCTAAGACATGGTTGCTCCTCCCTCTCTGACTCCACCCCCTTTTGACCACAGAGATCTCCTTACCTCATAACTTCAAAGCCTTTATCCCCAACCCTAATCTCTCCAAAGATCCGGTTAAGCATCTCCAAGTAGACCTGTGATTTTGCAACATTTTGTGGGTTGACTGCAGCGCACAGCAGAAACATTTCATTTGGCAACTTTCTACATACACACATAATTCAACAAATAAGTCTCATGAAGTAATACTGTCATTTCATTTTTTTTCCTATTTGATTTCACTTAAAAAATATTTTTCATTTAATCTCAAGACCCACTAACAGGTCCTGACCTGTAGTTTAAAATACACCAAACCAAGTATTCCCAGATGGACATTTCTCTACAACCTCAAACACAATATATTTATTTCCCAACTCATTTCTCAACTGGACATCCTTACTAAGAACTATTATCATTCTCTTAGTCACTCAGGATCAACAGGTTAGAGTCATTTGGGATTCCTTCTGAGACAACAGTTGTTAAAACCAATTGGTTCTTCCACCACAATGTGTCGCCACCCACTCCATCCTTCCCATTCCTGCCCTCGTAGCGCAGATTTTACTGGAACTCGGAACACTGCAATAGCCTTTTCAGCTGGTTCCCCATCTCCAGAATGTCCCAATAGAGGTGATCTGTGTCTGAATCACAAACATCAGGACGGAAAGCTCATTCACCCCTTTAGTTCCGACACAGTGGCATGTAAGGGACTCAAATGGGTGTGCTTCCATCTACTCACCAAACTCCTTGACTAATTAAATTTTACTTCAGGCTGCCTATTTCTAAAATTCCCATTACAATCCAGAAACCAAACTCTGGCTTCATGCAGTGGAAGGCAGACTCACCCATGTCAGCAGTGACCATGGTGGATTGGTTTTCGGGGATGGAGACAGAGGTCTGGTCTTGGTCCATGCTTCGAGAGTCTTCATTGACCTCATGTTGACTCTGGCTGAGTTCTGATCGCAGTTCCGAGTACTCATCTTCCTCCCTGAGAAAAAAGGAGAGTCAGCCACCACTGGCAGAGACAGAAGACAAATTCCTAGAGAACATGACTTCTAAAGACAAGAAAGATACTCAGAGAGAAAGATACTCCCCCTGCCCACCCTCCTCCTGGGCTAGGACTCTTTCCAGGCCAAACATTCAGTCATCTCTATGGTCCACATGTGAAACTGAAAGGTTGCTCCTGTGGCCCCATACCTACCCATATGGTGAACAAGATCTATCTAACAGCCTAGTAGAAATTTTTTTGCTTTTAAGATTTCCTCAAGAAATTAGTTTTCTTCACCTCCTCAAATTCTGATGTGAGAAGGAACCCAAGACCTGAAAACTGGTGTGAGTACTGAGGCTAGAGTGAGCAAAGTAAACAGGAGCCTGGAGCATGGGAATGTCACATCCCATCACCTGGAGGGTCCCACTGGTGGGCGTTCTCCTTGGAAGAGGATATAAGAAGGCGTTGGGCCTGGAGCTACCAGAAAACCAGAACCTCACCTGTGCACATCAACCTGGATGCTTTGAGAGGTAAATGCCACACTTACTTTCCCTAAAGTAAGTCAGTGGAGTTGGGGATAGGAAAAGAGGATGGGCAGAGGAGAAAAATGGACACAGTGCGTGAAAGCATGCCACTCAGTGGTGTGTTTCCATCAGTTAGCACTTGTAACAAGAAGTCAACACTTAAATCCTGCCATGTTGTATCTGCACACACATGCCCCCAACAATCACAATCCCTCAACATTTGGTCCCTGAATTAGCTATGGGCATGTGAAGGGAGCTTATGATTGTAGTATGTCTTTCAAAGTGCATGCATAACTCTTCCTCACACCACCACCATCACTACACACACTGAACATGGACAGGGAGAGGGCAAAAATCAGCCACGCTGTGAAGCATTGATTTTGCAAGTGAACCAGAGGAGAAAACCGTCAGGGGATTTAATTGAGGCTGTGAAGTCCATGGATGTCTGAGAAGAAAGCCAGGAAGAGAAGTCCTCTTGGCTTGGCATTTGCTTGACGTTGTGGACACCAGCAGGGCCGAGAGTCTACAGCCTTGGGTTTGGGGTAGACCAAGATGGTAATGGGTGACCACTGGAACTTGGGGAAGAGGCAACCGCCATTTTAAGGTGGGGAGACACATCTATAAACTAGAGAATGTGAAGAACTCTCCAGAGTTCTTCTCTCAAGAAATCAACATCATCTCAGGGAAGGAATTCCGCTGAGCCCCTGCTTTATAAGGGGTTTTTACTAAAAGCCATCCAGAAATCTGGGGAGACTTTTAACAGTTATTAGGCCCCCAGACATGCAAAATATGAATTAGAATGGGAGTGGTGAAGGGGAAAAATATAGGTTAATGTTCTCTGACTAAGTTAATTATGAGACCCCTGCAAAGCTAACAATAATTAGGTTTAGGAATAAAAACAATTAAAAAGTACCTTAAGAGTAGCCTTTTCGGTCTAGAGGGTAATTGTGCCCTGATACATCAGCTCTCTTTTCCATCAGCACTTACAAAATCTGATTTTAGTTAACAGGTGCTTTTGTGTATGATGAATAAATTACCTTTGTTGCATGGCCAATGTAATCAGCTTCAGCTTGGCTGAGTCGGGTTTTACAGCCAAGAAAGCCAGATAAATGCTGCTGTATCTTTGTATAAATGGCATTTGCAAAATCGCTCATAGCCACCTTAAACCATTCCGGCTCAGCAGGTTCCAAAACACATAGGGCCTGCCAAATCTCGTGCTTTGTAAGGAATTACTTCCAGGGACTACCAGGATGAACTGTATATAGCAGCAAATAGGGAAGGGCTAGGAGGGGAGATTGTCGGTTGCAGGGGCCATTCCTCACTGCAGTCAGAGCACGGTCTGAGGGACAATCACACCACCCTAGAAATGTCATCTGAGGCCAAAGACTTTCAGGGTCACAAAATGCAAACTAAGGACCCGTGGTCAATGTATTTGAGCACCAAAATAAGAACAGGAAAGCAAACACCAGGTGGGTGCAGTCTTCTAGGAGTGTGTTCACAACTCATTCGAGCCCAAGAAGCTGTGTGTGGACACAGGTGGAGCATCTGGGCTGCAGGTGAGTAGTAGCCAGGAAAGACTTTTGGGATGGAGCAGCACTCCAGAGAAGTTCCAGGCAAGAGACTTTAGATAGGTCATGAGGGTGGAAGGGCACAAGCAAAGGCTCAGAGGAGCCTCTGAATGTGAATGAGGAATGGAGAGGAGTATGTGGTCGATACCGCTGAACCCATGGAGGCCCAATGGAAACCATAAGGCTGGAGGGGTGCTCAGGCCCTGTGATCAGAAGGATGGCACTGAAGGGGCAAATCATTGGAGTTAGGAAAAAAAAAAAAAATGACGAAGTCTAGGAATTCAGGGGAAAAAGCACTGCCGAGCTCTCATATGGAATCAGAGAAAATAAGCAGGGGCAAGTGCCGAAGGTCTGTGTTCTTGACCCCAAAGGGAAGGGCTGAGCTGAGCACACAGAATTCCTGGTTAAGATGCCTCCTTGCGGTAATGATAGTATTAAAGTACAAAACAACTCGTGCAAACCAAGTATATGGTAATATAAGGCAGAAACAACCTTGCGAGATCAGGCAGCATTCTGTACCACGAAGAAGGAGTTAGAAAAATGGTTCAACTAAACCCAAATGTTAAAGTATGTGCAACCCTTTTGTTTCTCCCACTGACTCTGGTTAAAAAATTCATAGAGTTGCATATCCTTATCATCTCCTGAACATCAATATTGGCATCATTCCTAAAAAGAGGCTGGCATCTGGGACTGAGAGAGAACAAAAGCCAATTCTCCCAGAGCCTTTTTTTTTTTTTAAAGATTTTATTTATTTATTTGACAGAGAGAGAGATCACAAGCAGGCAGAGAGAGGAGGAAGCAGGCTCCCCGCCGAGCAGAGAGCCTGATGTGGGACTCAATCCCCGGACCCTGGGATTGTGACCTGAGTTGAAGACAGAGGCTTTAACCCACTGAGCCACCCAGGTGCCCTCCCAGGGTCTTTTGTAATCAGGATGGTCCATCTGCGATTGCAGTGCGTGTAGACAATGGGAGCACGGGCTTTTCTCCCGACTGTGTTATCCAGGAGCACCGGTTCCCACAGCAAGGGAACAAGAAGCCAGAAAGCTTCTACCAGTCCCAGCAGTTTTACAAAAGCTAGAACTTGAGGTGTGTTTTCCAGGCTGCTCTGTGCAGCAGGAGTCACCTGGCAGATGAAGATGTCTAGCTAACACCACAGCATCGGCATCTCAAAGTGACTTCATTGCCAGCTTCTTTCTGCTGTGTATACAGTAACTCTCGGCAAATGGTAACTTTTGGGGGGGGGGGGAAGGATCTCCCCAAAGAATGCCAGCTGCTAATGCTGGAGATGAGAAGGAAGAAAACATGAAAAGATCCAAGAAGTGATCATTTTAAGCCAAAAATAACAACAACAAAAAAACCCAGAAGCTTGATCGAGTGATAAATGTTGGTAATTATACATTATTGTGGCAGTTTCATAATTATGGAATTACAAAGTGCTCAGGTGTTTCTCTTTGGAAGATCAAGAATCATCTCACAGGATTCTGAATGTACCTTATTTCATTCACCTAAAAGCATTTGTAAAGTGCTTCCAAGTGGCTCTTAGAGTGGCAATGGTGCAGACTTGCTACGAGCTTAAACAAAAGAAAAATGCTCCCAAGGATGCAAGCGTTAGATTGTACCCACCACCTATGTAACTAACAGTGACTGACCAGCAGGGATCTTAGGGTTCACCAAAGCTGAGATCAGTGCCTTTTTTTTTTTTTTTTTGCATATAAGATTATCCATTTATTTGACAGAGAGAGAGCACACAAACAGGGGTGGCAGCAGGCAGAGGGGGTGAGGGAAGCAGGCTCCCTGCCAAGCATGGAGCCCGACGCAGGGCTTGATCCCAGGACCCTGGGATCATGACCTGTGCAGAAGGCAGAGGCTTAACAAGTGAGCCACCCAGATATCCCAATACCTTTAATTTACAAGTAAGACGACTGAAGCTTCAAGGGGCTAGTGATTTACGCAAGAGCTGGCAACTAGTGAGTACAGCCTCTTTCCTAAATTTAGGACCATGAAACAACAGTCAAATATGGTGATCTAAGGAGAAGGTTTCGTGGTTGTTGTTGATGACAATTTTTAAAGATTCCTTCTCATAACTGGCTAGGGGTGAAATGATCTTATCCAAAAAGGGAAGTACTTCCAGACCTGAAGCTAAAGTACTACAGAATCAGTAATATTTGGTACAAATATTATTTCCTCAGCAATCCCCATGTCTCTTCTGTTTTGGCGCAGACATTCATGCCTTGTCCCTGGATTGACTGGTGAACAAGATCCAGATGGACGTCTGCCTGCCTTGGCACCTGTCAGCCAACTACGTCCAGCTAACCCCGCCAACCTGACCTGCTGAGGGTTTTGCTGAACTACATCCTTCCTGATAAGTAAAGGCAGATGTGCCCTGAAATGCCATCATTGTTTTAAAGAACAAAGGTGTGTGTGTTTTTTTTTTTTTTTTTAGATACAATGAGGAACTGTATTCTTTCCAATTCTCTTAGAGGCTCTAAAGCAGGAAATCGGTGTTAAGTCTCAATTCTTCCTGCAATTACACCTTTTTCCATCTAGCGCAAAGGATGGACTCATCTATGAATCTCCTGGTGAATAATAGGGCAAATGGAAAGGTCAGGCTCATGGGGCAGGTATGAGATTTTAGAGACTGGATTATGTCAGAGTAGATGGGACTTTGCATATTATCTTTGTTGCCAAAGGAGCATTTTGCAGACAGAGCAGCAGAAGGGTGAAGGGCCAGAGTAGAGGGAGGTAACTCCGAGAGGAGAGGTCAGTGCGGTAGGGTTGCAGCCATTTGAGGTGAAAGGGAAGGGGAGAGCCCAGGGGTAGGAGCCAAGGCTGAAGGTGAATCTCAGCAACAGAAGAAAAGATACAGGGTCCTAGAAGTTCAAGAAAAACACACCAGGAAGGAATATTTGGAAGCAAATCCTGTAGAAAAGGACCCGAAATAAGAAAAGGTCGCTGGATTTTTCAGTTAGGAAGTCATTAGTGATTGTCAAAAAAGCCTCTTCGCTCAGGCTGCTGTAATAAGACACTGTAGACAAGCTAGCTCAAGCAACAGGATTTTTTTTTTCATTTTGATTCTTTTTTATTTTTTTATTTCTTTTCAGCGTAACAGAATTCATAGTTTTTGCACCACACCCAGTGCTCCATGCAATGCGTGCCCTCCCTAATACCCACCACCAGGCTCCCCCAACCTCCCACCCCCCTTCAAAACCCCTCAGGTTGTTTTTCAGAGTCCATAGTCTCTCATGGTTCACCTCCCCTTCTAATTTCCCTCAACTCCCTTCTCCTCTCCATCTCCCCATGTCCTCCGTGTTATTTGTTATGCTCCACAAATATAAGCAACAGGATTTTTCTCTCAGTTTTAGACTTTGGTCTGAAGTCCCAAATCAAGGCAGCTGCACGGTAAATTTCTGGTAAGGGCTTTCTTCCTGGCTTACCAACGGCTGCCCTGTCACCACCGGCTGCCCTGTCACCACCGTGCCCTCACACAGCAGGGAGGGAGCACGCCCTCGAGCAAGCCCTCTGGTGTCTCTTCTCAGAAGGGCGCCCGCTACACCCACCATGCGGTCCCCATCCTCATGACCTCAACGGGACAGGTTTAGCTCCCTAAGGCCCCAGCTCCAAATGCTGTCCTATTCAGTGGTAGGGCTTCCACATACGAATTTTTGAATTTGGAGACACAATTCAGTCCATAGCAAAAGGAGTGTCTGCAAACTGCTGCACTCAGAAGCCAGACAGCTGTGGGCTCACAACCAAGCAATGACACAGAAACATGACTACTCATGACAGCCAGCAGTGAAACGGTGGTGTTCGGAGAGTAGCTTTTGGGCAAAGAAAATAATCTCCTCAGGGGCACCCGGGTAGCTCAGTCTGTTAAGCGTCTATCTTTGGCTCAGGTCATGATCCCAGGGTCCTGGGGTCGAGTCCTGCATCAGACTCTCTGCTCAGCGGGAAGCCTGTTTCTCCCTCTGCCTCTGCCCTTTCCCCTGCCCCACTCATACTCTCTCTCTCTAATAAATAAATAAAATCTTTAAACAAAGAAAAGAATCTCCTTGGGAAACAAAAGTGATCGTGTTTAATTTGTTTAGAAACCCACCCCCCCCATTCCAAAGTGAGCTACAGATGTATTTTTCCATTTCCCCATCCCATTATATAATCTCCCCAAGTCAGATGAGCATTAAAAGAAGCCACTCATACTATATAGTTAAGTTAAAAAGCCTGCATTACAAAACATTGTTTGCTATATGATCCAATTTATTTAAAATATTCATGAATAAAATTTTTTAGGAGGCCATATATACAAAATGTTCAGTGTTTATTCCCAGGAGATGGGATTTAAGATGCATTAGGCAGGGCTCAGTCAGGAACATAAACTACACTGGATATTTCAAGTACAAGAGATTCAATTTAGGCAGTTCCAGGCTTGCGTGACTGTTGGAAGGACCAGAGAAGTGTGGGTGCAGGCCACCGGGAGCTGTGACATTTGCCATCACAGGACCCCTCAAAGGTCAGCAAACTGCCACTCCTTCACACCTGCCTACAGCTCCCGGTTCTGCGGTGCAGGACCTCATGCCCACGAAAGTCTCTATGTCCGCTGCCACCATCATGGCCTGAGGAACGATGGCCCCCACCTGCCTTCTGCTTCCCAAACCCATTCAAAGGCACCTCACCAGCAGAACCAAAACCATCTCCAAAACCCAGCTATTTAGGCAATCTGGGAAGCAGTCCCACGGGTCCAGCCTCTCTGATTCTGGGGAGAGCAGAGAGAAGGGGTGGGAATGGTACCAGATGTTAGATGACATGTCATGGGCCACCCTCTTTGGCTACTCAACAATGATACACAACCTCTCACACACACGCTGAAATTTCCAAATGGCACCAGCCATGACCCCAAGCTTCTGTAACCATCCCTCATTCAAATGGGAGGGGACTCACCTTCTCACCAAAGTGGGAGACCCCAAGTCCCATCAGTTATTGTCTCCATCGTCAGGCACCCACTGCTCTTCTAGCTCAGTGGCAAATCCTCCTAGATACCAGCTAACCTGACCAATAGATAAGTTTCACCAAAACCAGCTCACCTTGTGTAACAGGAGAAATTAAGAAGAGGAAAAAAAAGAAATTGAATATATACGCAAATAAGCACCAATATATGCACAGGCTAGCCGTCTTTTCTACAACTGGCCCTAAGGCTATGGTTGGTGTTGCTAACTTTCTTCTTTCACTCGGAAGTCCCCATTTCTTTTATGTATGGCCAGCATCGTAGTTGGTTAGAGTTCTTCACCGAGTGAAAGAATTAGCAATCTTTATTCCTGAGGGACCTAGCCATGAGTGTATACATCTGGCACCCCCTACCTGGGATGAGATTGCTTACAGAGTCTCCAAGCAAAGTAAGACTAGCTTTATCAGACAGGGAGGGGGAGTGCTTCTGCAGGATGGGGGTTTGTAGGCTCTAGGTATTTCGATTCATAGAAACCTACCCGGGTGTCTCGATTCAAATTCTCACCAGTTCTTCTTTTCCTATCAATGCTTCATCTTCATCTAAGGGACCTGATGTGGCTGGGATTTCAACTAACATTGGAGTTCAGCCCCTTGCAGTGTCTGATTCTTGGCTGCCTTAGCCCTGTGGCTACAGGAGATGAGAGAGTGTGTTCTAGGGTGGCCACAGAAGGTCCCCATTCTGACTGCAACTTGATAGGAAAGTTTACAACTATGAGATTATTTTTTTACTTAAGCAATGTAGAATTGCTTACATATGGATAGATCATAGCTTACATACACTATTCCCTTACTAATGATTTTTCAGCACTTCTAATAAATTCCTAACTCGGGCCCAAGACAAAGTGACAAGAAAGTCTGTCAAGACCAGCATTGTGCCTGACTAGTGTGACTCTCCATTCTCTACATCCTGGATCTTCAAGGGCCTTTGGGAGTTCCTCCGAGGTACGTGGCTCCCGCTGCACTCAGTCTAGTAAGCATCTCAGGACCTGAGGGCAAACCAGTTTCCTGGAGTGCAGGGGGCAGGAGACTCACCCCTTAGCCGAGGAGCTCAGGGGACCAGAAGAACCCTGTCTTCCTGGCCCCCATGTCTGCGTGGCCTGCAGGGAGTCCCCTCAAAGAGGGGCAGCTCATTTACATAATGAAAACTGGCAGAATTTAATGTGACATCTGCGCAGACACAATCTCACTTTAAATAAGAGGCACCAATAAATGTTTATAGTCAAGAAGCTCACTATATTTTAACATGAAGCTCTTTGGCCATTATACTTAATTTAAACATCCCGAAATTGAGTTTTCCAGGTGATGTGTGATGCTTTTTTTCACAACTCACTTAGCCCATTTGCCCTCACCTTCTCAAGTGTTTCAAAGTGCAACATGTTTTAATGGAAATTACAAATTTGCCAATGTACTCTGTCAGCCTCCTTTAAATCTGCCATAATCATTTCTTTGGTCTGAAAATTCTCCTCTGCTCATGCGTTTCTAACCTACAATCACTCTGAAGACCGGGATACAATTTAAAGGCCTTGAGGTTCTAAATTGGAATATGGAATTTCTTGTGTGGCTCCAGTCAGTGCAAAGTTTTCCATGATTTTACCCGGAAAAACCAGAGGCCCATCAGTACCCTCATCAGATAGCCCTGTCATTACTCTCGCAGACTTGGAACAAAACCACCCACCCAAAGTTTCTTCTAACCCGGGACTTCTGAAGGGAGAGTTTAAAGTAGTGGTCTCTACAAATGCCCCGATTGTGGCTTGGACAGACATTCAGTGGGCAAACCCCTCTTTCTCCATAAAGGTGGAGGACAACCATTGCTTTCCTCAGGGCTGTTCTCTGAGGACAGGCAGGGAGATGAAAGTTCTTGTCCTTGGCTAAGTAGCTCAAAGCGAACCCCTCCTCTGCACAGCAGGGCACACACACCCATTCAGCGCTGCATGCAGGAGCCTTAGGGGTTAAGTGAAGGATAAGAAAGGCAGGACCCCCAGGACTCACTTTCATGGAAAGAATATTAAGTAAAAGCAGAGACCATGGGTTCTAACTCCACCTCTATCCTCTAACTAGAACTTCAAAGTAATCCCTTAATATATTTTTTTAAAATGTTATTTATTCATTTGACAGGCAGAGATCACAAGCAGGCAGAGAGGCAGGCAGAGAGAGAGGAAGGGAAGCAGGCTCCCTGCTGAGCAGAGAGCTGGATGTGGGTCTCGATCCCAGGACCCTGGGATCATGAACTGAGCCGAAGGCAGAGGCTTTAACCACTCAGCCACCCAGGCACCCCAAATCCCTTAATATTTTTAAGCACCAGACTTTGTGCCAGTAAACCATGTATCCAATCTTGTTCCCCACCCGAGTTTGCAAGAGGCCACATCCATGTTGGTAAATCAACTTCAGGTGAGCTCAAGATCATCTAGAAGCAGACATACTCCTTAGTCCTAAGCCACACTGATAGATCTCTCAAAATTCCCAAGGGAGGCACAGTCTGCACATTGAACAGATTCGAGAAGTGATAGGGATACCGGGAGGGAGATGGAGGGGTGCCCTTCAGAACTCGCTAAACAATCATTTCACCCACTTGCAATTCCACGCTCTTATTGGTAAATGGAGGATTACAACTCCCACCCTGGCTGTCTTCCAGGGGAGCCCTCATGACCATCCAGAAGGGAATAGAATAGTGGAGGGGAAGGGGCATGGTTAACAAGGTGAAGAGAGAGGAGTAGATATCAACTGTAAAAGTCTTAGTCGCAAATAAAACATCAAAATGATATAAATGATAATTTATATCATTACCCATCGGGACCACTTCAGCTCCAAGAGCCAGCTTAGAGCCCAGAGGGGCAGAGAGAAAGCCACGTCTGG
This sequence comes from Mellivora capensis, assembly GCA_004024625.1. NCBI lineage: Eukaryota > Metazoa > Chordata > Mammalia > Carnivora > Mustelidae > Mellivora > Mellivora capensis. Next base: position 18,294 of record PISX010001002.1, on the reverse strand, counting down.
GAGCTCTCTACCTGATGGTGGTGCCTTGCAAACGGTCTATCTTCTTATTGAGCTCAGCAATGATGCTGTGGAGTTCCGTGATGCGCTCCTCGTACCGAAGCGTCGTCCGCTCCTGGACATCCTCATGTTCTCTCATGAGGTGGGACTGCTCACACTGGGATCAAGAGAACAACACAGAAGTGCCAATGAGTGGACGTGCCAATGGGTGAGTGATGCTAAATTTTATGGTCTCGAACCGCCACAACCTCAACATTGAGCATGCTCCAAATAAACACAGACCCCGGCACTGGCCAGGAATCCCAGAAGCCACAACAGCGGCTGAATTTTAGAATGCATCTCCTGCCTGCGCCACCCCCCTCTGCCCCCGCCCCTGTGGACAAAGTCTTCGCCTTTGTAGCATTCATTCTGTCTTTGGGAGAAAGTCTGTCTGCCATTGCTCACAATCTCTGGCATTATCCAAGTCTCTTGCTTTTCCCTCACCACGAAGTAGGCAAGTGCCGAAGCTGGATCCATCAGTTACCTTCTTTTGGGAATGTGAATCTTGAGTGAATGGACTTAAGATTGTCTGGAGTTCGCTCACTTGACTGAGGGGCCTGAAAAGACTGTCCCTTCATTCCCGACATCTATATCCCAGAGCTTCCCTGCCATGTTTCCTTGTGGCTGTTCAGTTCTCTTTGTACCAATTCATTCCTTTTTTTTTTAAATTTTTATTTTTTAAATGAATTTATTTATTTAAATGAATTCATTTAAAAAAATGAAAATTTATTTTTAGTTCATTCCTTTTTTGTTGACATTGCTGAGGTATGTTTCAGCCACTTTTCAACCAAATAATCCTAAGTGGTATGACAACATTTCTTATCTGGCTGGTGTATCTGTAGACTTCATTCTTTCCAATATCCTTTTCTACCAGACTATGAACTCTGGGATAGCAAGAACTAGGTGTTTTCATGATCGAGCCCTAACACCTGGCAAACGGCTTGCTTCACTGTGGGTGATCTAGTAGTGTTATGGAATGAATCAATGGCAATATATCACACCGTCAAGGAGAACACTTCGCAGAAACAATGACAGGAGAAGCTGAGGCGCTTCCCTTGCTCAGCATTTGATGGTCTCAGAGGCAGCAGATGCTAGAAAAACATTTTCGTAGCTAGAGTTTAAATCTTAGGGAACCTGTTCATCTCCTTCACTTCTCTGCTCCCTCCTCAATGCCCCACCAGTCACTGTGCATTTAGTCTCATTTGCATAACAATAAAACTCATCAGTGATGGAACAAGGGATCCAACTTCTATCCCTGTCTACTGCATTCAGCCCTGATTAATTTCCTGTCCAGCAGAGGAATTTTAATTCATTTTAGTGAGGTTTTCCTAATGCCAAGAGTGATACATACTTGCCAGCTTTGCATTTTCAGGGCTGGTAGCAGATGGACAAGGGTAAGACTTCTCACCCACCATGTCCACTGTCCTCCTCCCACCCTAAATCTGTTGCTTCCTATGGCGGCATAACCCAGAAGCTACAGGACGAATGCCTTCCGAGACGAGCACAACACCACGCTAAGCCCCACTCCCTACTGACAGATGTATGCAGCAAGTAAGTCTGCGCAATGTGGTGGTACAGGTCACGCGGAGACCACATCTACAAACCACCTTCATGTGTATTAACGCAGTAACGTCCTGGGGGTTGCTCAGAGCTCCAGGAACAAGACTGGAGGCAAGGAGGTGGTGGAGACTGTGTCCCAGACCTTCGTGAGGTGGCTGCTTTCAGGGAGACAGCGATGGCAACTTCTGTTCTCAGGGACAACCTGCAACATCAGATAACTTCCCCTCGAGGTTGAACACACTAGAAGTATGTGGCAACTGAGGCAAGGATAAAGTCACATCTACAGGGAAGCTCTCCTAAACAAATCAAAACCCTAACAGGCCACAGATACTCTTTCCATGAAGTTATGCCTTTTCATCCATGATCCATCATATTTTATAGGGAACAACATAAACCCACAAAATGACCATGTGTCAGAGACCGTATGTGTCAATCAGTGAAAAAGGTTCCTATTTCTCTGGAGCATACTCACAGCTGAATACTGTTTCTCTGCATTCCTGCAAAATATCTATGAGCTTTTGCTATTACGCTTTATTCCCACCTTCAAAGTGTGTGTGTGTGTGTGTGTGTACACACGCGCGCGTGGGGTGTGTACATGTGTCAGTGTAGCTGGCACTCTTATGAAGACCACCAATTTTAGATCTTAAAATAATTACAAGATACTGCCCAGCCTGACCTGAATCTCATTTATGCTGCGACTCCTACTACGCTGCACTCTTGCTGGCTCCTCCTCTTTGGTTTTCCATATTCAGCTCTCTAGGGCTACAGATCACTGTGAAATGGGGCGCCTGCATGGCTCAATGGGTTAAGCATCTGCCTTTGGCTCAGGTCATGATCCCAGGGCCCTGGGATCGAGTCTTGCATTGCGATCCTTGCTCAGGGTGGAACCTGCTTCTCCCTCTGCCTGCTGCTCCCCCTGCCTGTGCTCTGACAAATAAATAAAATCTTTAATTTAAAAAAAAGCCACTGTGAAATGCTTCCCTTTACATACTCAACAGCTCTCTCTCTCCTTTATCTTTTTTTTTTAAAAAGATTTGTATTTATTTGAGAGAGAGAGAGAGAGAGAGAGAGAGACAAAGCGTGAGAACAAGCACCAGCAGGGGGAGAGGCAAAGGGAGAAGCAGACTCCCGCTGAGCTGGGAGCTCAACTGGGGCTTGATTCCAGGACACAGGGATCACACCCTGAGCCGGAGGCAGATGCTTAACTGACTGAGCCACCCAGGTGCCCCTCTCACTCTTCTTTAATTCCCCACTTACAGTTCCTCCTTCATAGCCTTTAGAAGTCAACAGTCCACCACCACCACCGAGGCAGACCAGAAACCACAAAATTCACATTAAAATTGAGGTGTGCCAATATTCACACCAGAAAATGGCACACAATCTACTACTGATAACCACCAAGACAACTCCTGGTGACTCTTGTGAGCTGCCTAACAGGTAAGACCCAGGCTGGGGGCAGGGGGAGGAGTGCCCAGGTTGCTGGGAGAGCAGATGGCCGATGCCCAGATAACGAGCGCGTGCTTTCTGGTCCTGTACCACCTTCGCCCCTGCCTGTAACTGGGAAGTCTGCCTGCAGGGTATGAGTATGAACAAGAGACAACAGGAAGCCTGATGATTCAGACAGAGCAGCACTTGTAGCTAAAAGGAGACAAAAGACTCATAATGTATATTTGGAACTAGGGGTTCATTTGGGAGTAGCAACAAGACTATATCGGAGGAAGAAAAGCTCTTAGCTCAAGGCGAAGATATCTGGTTTATGTTCCTATATTTTTTCCATAAGTATGGTTTCTTAAAATAGTGGAAAACCTCTATAATTTAATTCTTCCTAAAAATAATAGATACAGCTTGATTTCCCATAACATTTAAGATACCACCAGGCTGAGTGGCACAGAGTGGGGATCACAGGACGTGTCCTCCGAAGGGAACTGTAGTCACAGCTTCCAGGTGGAATTCTCTGCTGGAGAATAAGAAACGTGGATAGAAATGGGGTGGGGGGAGGAGAGATGGTAGAATGGTACCTTGGGGACCCTTTACACAGTGAAGAGAGAACACTGGAAAATAATTATCAAAATGCCAAGCCTCAAGGTGAATGGATGGCTTGAGAAGATATTGCCCAAAGCTCATCTGTACAAATCAACATCCCCTTGAGGTATCACACTGAACACTTTACCCATTCTGCACACACTGGTGGGACCCAGACAAAGATAGGTTAAAGCCGGGATCTCCACGCTGTAGGGCGGGGCGGGGCGGGGTGGAGAAATGGGGCAGGAGAAAACAAGCCATTACCTGCCAGAGCCCGAAGAACCCAACAGAATACCCTTGTTCAACGGCTCCCACTGAACTGCACAAGACCAACCCCGGGAAAGGGGCACCTCAGTGCAGGAAAAATGGGAGATGAGTGGTGGGACCCAGGACAGACAGAGCCATTCTGCACGTGATCGGTGCGTTCCTGTGCTGGCCAGCTCCCGAAGCCACAGGACTGTCCCTTGCAGTCTTGCCTGGTTTTATGAGCACACTCCAGTACAGTGACTGAGCCACGCCTCTCACCACCCTGAGTTTTCATGACCGGTGAGAGCCTTGTTTAGCTTGGGAGGGCATGTGGTTTCAAGTGTTCTGTTTCCTAGGGGCACAGGCTAGGTCAGGCTGGATACCACAATTCCATCTACGAGTCACCTCTGGGCAGGTATCCCCGTAAAGCCTCAATCCAGACAGTACTAATGACAGCTAAACCGGATAAAGGAGTAGGACTTCTCCAATTACTCCTTCATGTTTGTACACATTTCTTGATTTTTAAGTTACAAGTCGAGATACTTTATATACACATTAAAAAGTGATAGATGGGGGCGCCTGGGTGGCTCAGTGGGTTAAAGCCTCTGCCTTCAGCTCAGGTCATGATCCCAGGGTCCTGGGATCGAGCCCCGCATCAGGCTCTCTGCTTAGCCGGGAGCCTGCTTCCCTTCCTCTCTCTCTGCCTGCCTCTCTGCCTACTTGTGATCTCTCTCTCTCTCTGTCAAATAATAAATAAATCTTTATTTAAAAAAAAAAAGGCGATAGATGTCCACTCTGCATAATTCATTAACAAAACCCTTCCTGCAATGGTGTTCGCTTTTCTCCGATACACACAGGGGGCTCTGGCAGGACCATCATGTGGGGTATGTGCCTCGTAAGCATCAGCACCCCTGATAGATAACAGGGATATTCCTCAAGACTCTGGTTCACCTCCATCCAAGCACAGTGGGGGATATTTTCTCTCCCTCCTTGAAGCTAGATATGGCCATGTGACTTATTTCAGCCAATGAGGTATGAGTGAAGTTATGTCACTTATGCCTAGAAGCCTTTAAGGCTCCTTCAGGTGATTTGCTACATTCCCTTCCCTGGCCATGGCTGCTGGCAATGTTCCAGACAGTAGAAGCCCCATCAGCTTAGGAGGCTGGTAGAGGACAATTCAGAACAGTTTCCTGCCAGCCCTACCGGACTCCTAGCAAGAAACAAGAAATAAATCTCTGATATGTTAAGCCGCTGAGGTGGTTGGGGGGTTATTTATTTGGGCATATTCTGATGACACAATCATTTTACAGATGAAAACAAAATGTAAAGTGACTGATTTGTTATATCCTAGGCAACAAGCAGAACCCTCTGAAAAACCGTCTGATTCGTGTTTACACCCTCAAAGGGGAGACGCTGTCATAGCCACATCTTCTCCCCCCTACTCCCTCCCAGCTCCTTGACCTTCGGGCTTGTCCCCATGTGATTTGCCTTAAGATCTCCAAGGACAGCAGAGTCACCCTCCTTGGTCTCCTTCCCCGACCCACCTCCAGTAAACTCCAGGAAACACAAATATTACGCCTTCCCATACCAGGTGAATGTAGGAAACCCAGACAACTCTCTCCTCAGCCCCTTGGAGAACCGAAATATAAAAGTAGACACAAGGGGTTTTAAGACAGGGAATTCTAGGTCCCTCTGGTCCCCATCAAGCCAGCTTTAGCTGCCAAAGTCAATTATTCAGCGACAACTTTCTTAACAGGGAGGAGTGGCAGCTTCTTCCAGCAAAACTTACAAGTGAGGGATGAATTTCTTCTCCTCACCATACCGAAATACCCCATAAAATTTCAGCTGAACAAAATAAGAAATGGTCTCAAACAACACGCTGCCACTTTCTTCCTCTTATCACAGGGAATCGCATCCAGGGCTCTCCCTTCTCCCAGCCTATAGTCAGTTTTTGACTGATCCTATATTTTAGCAAAGAAAGCAAGCCTGTGGTTGCAGCATCTTGCCTGCCATGAATTTCTGCCATGAGGTCAGAATTACTAGGATTTCTCCCACAACTACAAACAGTCAATGTGAAAGGCAAAGAAAAAAAGATTAGGATCGGATAGGAGAAATTTTTCTTCCTGACTTTCGTCTGGGACTTAATGTATCCTTGGAGCATTTTCCTTAGGTTTCAGCTATCATGATGAGGAAGCAACTTTAAAGTCTACATAAATACCTATGTCTAGCCACATAAATCGGTGAAATTGCCTGTATGCAAAAATGTGTAATAAAAACAAGCGGTATCATTCCAGGCACCAAGAATATCTCCGCTCTTGGTGCAATCCTGGGATGAAGCCATGAGTCAGCCTCCAGACGGACTGGTCTGAGAACTTGAGCTCTTGGAAAAACCCTGTGCAAAGTGGCAATGCTAAGGAGCTTTCTGGTTTTATTAATGTTCTTCACTGGGTTTTATCTTACTCCACAGAGGCCACGGATCTTTAATCATCACATTAGTCTCAGCTGTCAAACCTAAGAGCATTATGAACTCCATTCTTGAAAAATGCAATGCCATCATTAATCTGTTAACCCTTTCAACCATCCTGGTGAAGGGAGTCAGCACCAACCCCTTGTAAAATATGCAAAGAAGTCATGCTACTTTCTCAGGGTCGCACTGAATTGGTCTCAGCAATATTACTCGGGGTTATTTCTACCCTCATTCTAAGTCCTTGCCCAGGTTCTCCCAGGGAGAAGATGGGAGGAACCAGGCCAACTAATCAAAGAGGCCCGGCACAAATGGAAATGCCCTTAATGAGGAAAATAGCCAGCGCAATTTACCAAAGAAAAGTAGAAACAAGTAAGGAAGGAATGGAGGACATTCTTGACCAAGAGAACACAGCCAAACTGTACCTTTAAGTATCTCATACAATGAGAAAGCACCAAGAAAGTGCTCTCTCCATGACATTTAATGAAAAGTATTTATGTCTTCTTCCTAAAAGCCAAGAGGTAGAAAATTCAGAAGCCTTGCTATCCAAAGATAGCTTAAAAATAGAAAGTGTTCTGTATTACTACTGACTGATTTCGTGGGGAGTCATAGATTCATAAGCTTGTTTGAGATATATCATTCTATAGCCCTTTAAAAAATGCAGCAATGTAAAACTTTTGGTCCTCAATAAATAGCAAATATGCCGAAAGCATCAAACCAGTAGCATATAAAATCTCTGCTAGTTTCCCACCAGGCTGTTTAATGTTGGTGCATGCATGTGTCTGTGTACCTGTTTTATGAGGACGGTAGGGACGTTTAAACCAAATGGACCCGTGCGTCATGCTCCACCCACTTTGGGAACCCTCTGGATGCTAAGGGCAGCCCAGGCAGCCTAAGAGACAATTCGGGATTAGTACAGCTGTGGATTCCCACAAAACCTGGATGCAAATTCTAACTCTTGGTACTTTCCAGCCTCATAATCTTCGGCAAGATACTCAAATTCCCCAAACCTCTCCTTCTCCACTTGTGAAATGGCTAACAGTACCTGCACCAGAGGCCATTATGAGAGCTCCCTGAGATAAAGCAAGCAGGATGCTTGTCACAATGCCTGGCACAAAACAGAGCTAAAGGAGTGTGGTGATTCTCACTACCGCTGCACTACACGCTAACAGTGGTGCTGCTGATCAAATCCCCCAGGACAGTGTGATGAGTGGCCTCTGAAATGCCCCCAATGATCCCTGTATCTCCTCTGTGTGATACCCTCTCACTGAGCCTGGGTGGGACCTGTGACCGGCTTCTAACTAGTGCCATGTGACAAAGGTGATGGGATGTCACTCCCAGGACATTAGGTAAGATTCTGTCTGATCAGCAGACTTATTCTAGAATCTTTCTCTGCATTGATGGCCTGAAAAGGCAAACTGTCATGGATCCTACACGCATAAAGAAATAAATTCTGTCAAGGACATGGGAGAGTGGACTCTTCCCTAGTTGAGCTTTAGAAGAGCACTCAGTTCTGGCAGCACCTCGATGGCAAACACATAGAGGAGCCCGTTACCGCCATACCTGAGTTCCTGATGCACAGAAGTTGTGAGCTGATAAATGTGTGTTAAGCCAGTAATTTTGTGGTAACTTATTACACAGCAATAGAAAATGAACACGGAAGCACTCTACCTTCCTCATTATGCTGATCTGGGCTCCTTTATTCAGCATTTCCCTTTCCATCGCTATTCTTAAAACTCTACTGGCAGGTTGACCTTATGACTATGTATAATGAACCTTTTTTTTTTTTTTTTCAACTAGTCCCAGTGTCACCATCAATAATTACTCAACAGATGTTGAAGCTCTTTTTGACTATTTCTGACGAAGACAGCCACCATTCACATTTTAGGTTAATCATAGCTCTGTAATATTTAGAGAGCTGGTAAAACTCTCTAAAGCCACAGAGCATAAATTTATGCATGAACTTGCTCTTCCACAATCTGGTCAAGCTTCAAACATGAATCACTCACACAGAAAGCATGACACTGCCATTTCATTGTTCTTATTTTTTTCTTGCATAAATCTCATCTTTGTAAATGGTATGAGACTGGTGAGTCTGACCTTCCCCCCCACCCCCATGTTCTCTCTCCTGGGTCCCAGTATCTGCACTGGAAAGACGTCTTCATTGAAAGGAACAGAGAGTAATCTTTAAGTATATTTAGTGTAAGAATGCAAAGGGAATGGAGTCAATGAATGCCACTATGATGTAAAGAGCCACCAAACATTATTACATAAGAATGTCTTGACAATAAGTTAAAAGGGGAACTGATTCAATCCTTGACACAGCACAGAAAAAGTTTTCCATTATCTTCTACCATCCTCTGCACAAGTTGCTCTGTCCTTGTAGGCTTAAAATTTTAATAAATACCCTCCTGGTCATCTTTTAAAAATCCAAGACTATAGTACATGCCAGCTTTTAGTTAAGAGCTTTCACAATTTCTTTCCTCTTAAAAATATTCTCACAGGGGCACCTGGGTGGCTCAGTCTGTTAGGCATCTGCCTTTGGCTCAGGTCATGATCCCAGGGTCCTGGGATTGAGCCCTTTGTCAGGCTCCCTGCTTGGGAGGGAGCCTGCTTCTCCCTTCTCCCTCTCCTTCCTACTGGTGTTCTCTCCCTCTCAAATAAAGAAATAAAATCTTTAAAAAAATTCTCACTGTTAAGAACTATTAACAATGGTTGCCTTTGATGGTTGCAAATTAGAAAACTCACCTAACGTTCTTTTATATTTATCATTAATACAAAAAATAATCACTTAAAAAAAAAAAAACTCTTGTGAAACAAAATTTTAAAAAGCATTAAAAAATGTTGTAATTCCCCAGGGTCCACTACTGAAACATCATATTGCTGCCTTTCCAGCTTTTCCTATCACATTTTTATTACTTTTATAATAGAAGGAAAATATTTTAAGTTTTCTTCCAAGTAAAAACTGAAAGTTTTTGTCTGTATAATAGCCTATATGAGAAAAGAACACTGGGGATCTTGTCTTGGCTCTGGCGCTAAGCTATTCATTTGGCCTTGGGTAAGCAAGTTAACCTCTCTGGGATATGCCTGACAAATGTGGAAGTAGATGATCTCAAGTATAAAGGGTCTTTCCTCTCTACTCAAACAATCTACAATTATGAGACCTGAGTTTTCAAAACTTTCCACAGGTCATCTAGGCCAAGGGCTGCGGCAGCCTGGTTTTCAGAGCTCTCTGAATTCTCATATAAAAACAGAATACCTTACTCAACAGAACCAAATGCTTGAGACAAGGTATTCTCTCGAACAACAAAATACAAATAAGGACAAACCCACACCAGCCTCGAGCCCGAAAGGGTTTCTGAGTGGGCAGAAGCAGCGAGAAGCAGTAAGGTTGGTGGACTCGAGAACTGGAAAGCCCCAACATAAACAGTCAGCACCCACAGGAAAGTGAGGGGCACCAATTGGAAAGGAGTGGCTAAAACTAGGAGGTATTCTGCCTGAGCCGAGAGAAAATGGGGAAGGGGCCCCAACAAGATCTGGAAGACCTAAAGCAGCTCGTCCCTGAGAACTCTCAAGATTGGCCTCAGGACTCGCTTCCAGGAGGAAAAACTGCTGGGATCAGGATTGAACAAGATGAAGTGACAGAGACAAAGGAAAGAATAGATCCAGATAGAAGTAGGTGAGGGGAACAGAGTCAGGAAGTGTCCAAAAGCAGGCGGTCATATTTTTGACAAAATGAAAACAACAGAAGACTAAGCTTTATGAACTTATAAAACCATCTTAAACCGGGCCTCCTAAAAGTTCAAGGAAACTATTTTTTCATAAAAAAATTGAAAAATGAAGTACTGAGTTCAAATTCCATACAAAGTTATAAGAAGGAAGGAAAAAAGAGATATCTCCTTATATACTATGAAAGCATGCCACAAAATGGAACATCCCACCCCCAAGCCCAAACAAAGCCTACTATTTCAAAATAAGCTGAAAGACCTTAAGGAAATAAAATGACATAAGACATGAAAGGATATAAGGCAGAATTAGAAAACTCTTACAGTAACAGAAGACAGGAAAGAATTAGAAATAAAAATGCATTTCAGGGGAGCCTGGGTGGCTCAGTGGGTTAAGCCTCTGCCTTCGGCTCAGGTCATGATCCCAGGGTCCTGGGATCGAGTCCTGCATCGGGCTCTCTGCTCAGCGGGGAGCCTGCTTCCCCCTCTCTCTCTGCCTGCCTCTCCGCCTACTTGTGATCTCTGTCTGTCAAATAAATAAATAAATAAAATCTTTTTAAAAAATGCATTTCAGGAGTACAAACTAAACTAGAAGGCACATGGGAAGAAATAAATACAACATATAATGCCCCAAAGATGAACAACAGGAAAAACCAAGTAAAAAGGGAGAGACAGGATGTGTATAGTGAGATACTGGAAACAGGCAAAAAAGATCTAACATACAAATAATAACCATCCTTGAAGAAGAGAATCAAAGCAAAAGAACTGATATTAAACACTGTAGTTTTTTATACTTCCCTGAAATTAAAAGATTAAAAGAGATAATCAAAAGAATACAGAGCAAACCTGAGAATATCCAACCAGAATGACTCAGATCAAGAGTTACTCTAGTAGGAGCACCTGGCTGGTTCAGTTGGTGGAACGTGCAGACTCCTGATCTCGGGGTTGTTTCAGCCCCATGCTGGGTGTAGAAATTACTTAAAAATAAAGTCTTTTAAAGAAAAGTTACTCTAGTAAAATTACTAGATAAACAAACAGAAAGAAAGAGAAAAAGGAAATGGAAAAGAAAAGACAAAGACCAAGACAAGACAAGACGTGCTACAGACATCTAGAGTAAATGTCCGTGAGGTTACATTATCAGACTTTGGGAGCAGCACTCTACACCAAAAGAGAATAAGGGAATGCATTCAAGAAAAGATGGACCAAAGGTTTTCTATCCAGCGGCAATGTCTTTCAAGTATGAAGGGCAAAGAACAGACAGACTGTTAATAATGAGCAAGAACTTGGTGAAGATGATCCCGAGTCCTCCCCGAGGAATCACCTAGAAAATCCGCTTCAGGCAATAAACGAATAAATAAATGGAGGAACGCTAACATAAGGACCACGGTAAACACTAAACATATAGGTACTTAGAGAAGCCTAAATGAGGACGAGAGCGGGAGAGTGTGAGTTGCAATGGCCAGATGGGCAGGCAGGTGCAAGGAAGACAACTTAGCAAAAAACTGGGGGAGTGCAGAGCGCGTAATGCAACATCAACAAAAAATTACATTCTTCTCAGGAACTGTATCTGTTACGGCAGTAGTAATATTATCCTGATACTGTACGTAATATGGAATGAAGCAAGTAATCATGGAGTATTTTCATTCAATCGTCCTCTGTAGCATTAAGAACTAGGATTCTTCACGTGAAAGAAAGGAGATTCAGATAAAATACAGAAGAAGCTAGGTATAAAGTACGCTGTAGTCTCAATTTAAATTGCGGCTATTTGTATGAACTCCTAATGTATTTTATCTGAAAAGTTATATGTACATGCATATGTAGATAAATAAGGATATAAAGAATTTCCTGGCTACGTCTATAAAAGGGGCCTGGAAACAATGACCGACCTAGAAGCCATAAGCACTCTTAGCACTCAGATTGTGGTCTTAAGATACTAATCTCTGGTCAGAGATGTAAGAATTACTCAGAGGATAGTTACTACCACATTTGGGGGGGAAAAAACGTACTATTTGAGTCTGGACTCGCATCAAAAGACTCAGGAGCCAACCTGAAGAGGCTCATACTGGCCAAAGGTAATACAATTTGAGTTTCTGTAACGAAAACAGTTATGGTGGAATGAAAACCCAAATGTGTTTAAATCTATAATTTCTTAATTATATATTTTTTAATTATTGGGTAACTTCAGAGGATCAGAGTTTGTTTTCTTAAAAAATGTTAATAGAAAGATGAGAAATTTTGCTTTTCCTCGATGAACCATTGTTTCACCAAATCACAGATGATGGGAGATGTCTCTATAAAAGCATTCCAATTAATGAGAAATGGCAGAACTGAAATATCACCATATTTATAAGTCCTAATAATTCAATGAATCAATGAACAAAGGCGTTGAGTATCAACAGCTGCTAACATCATAGAAAATGAGACAAGCAGACCCTATATTGCCTCCCTTTGAAACAACAAACACCCCCTACTGGTCTGGCCAAAGGGACCAGACATGAATTTGACTGAGCCTCTGGGTCCACCTGCCGCTTCACAGGAGCTAGAAGGGACAGAGGGATGCGGTAAGCTGTACAGTGAGTGTCTAATGAGCAACATGCACACTGCAGGGAACTCCACAAGTCAAATGGCAGGTTTCTAACAGATTAAAAAGCAAACCAAGAATGGAAGCCAAACCTATAAATTAAGAGATTCAAAGGAAACCCAGAGTTTTTAATGAGCAAGACTAACCTTCACTGTCTAGGGATATATAAACTTCAGGGATAAAGGGTAAAGAGACAGGAAATAGGACTATAAAAGTCATGGTGGCGGTCACCTTGGTGGGAGGGAGGGTGCGACTAGGACGGGACATAACGAGGGGCTTCTGGGATGGCTGGCAAGTTCTACTTCCTGACCTGGACAGTGCTTATGAGAATGTTTGCTCATTACCCCGTAACTCGATCTGCTGGAATTCCTCAATCTAGGTTATATCTTTAAATAAAAAATATAAGAGTTTAAAAAATAAAAATAAAAAACCTCTCCAGATCCCTTACCTGTGCCTTGGCTAATTTCTTTTCCAGAAGGTCTCGCTCCCGCTCCGTTTGCTGCAGACGTTTATTAAGTTCCACTATATCTCCCTTGAGTGATGCCAGGGCTGCCAAGTGGAGCTGTGGTGACAGAAGGAAAGGAGCATAAGGTTAGATCCTTTGGCAGAAACTCGCTCCTTCCCTGTAATTAGTGTGATCATATTTAAAAAAAAAATGCCGCAACCCCAATGGGTGCTATTAAATCAGGTGTCGGGCAGGCAAGCCGGGTTATATGGTGGTCACCGTAAACATAACAGGGAGAAAACTCACATGTGGGCAGCAGGACCTAATTTCAGGGGTCCCATCAGAATAGAGAGCAAAGCTCCTCACTCTGAGGGCTTTCCCTCTGTTACTCAGCAAGGTTGCGATTCATTGCTGGTGTGGGGTTGCCTGATTCTCAACCCGAGCCACGAGAAAGAAGGAGAACCAGATCAGCTTTGAACTCACTTTGGAACATATGAAAGTTGGAAAGGGCAACTCTGTGACCCATCCTGCTGCGTGTACAGACAGATCGTGGGGCCGAGTTTAAGAAAAACTGGGCGAGCTCATTTTTTGTCAGATGGTCTCCCCATAAAGTCCTTCCTTTATTTCCTTGCCAGCTCATCTTTCCTCATTGTCCTCCAGGCACACTACATTGCCCAGATGCTGCTTCTGGGCTAGCAGGCCCTCTTGCAGAAACAGAACAAGAACTCTGATAAATGATGCTCAGAGAAGACACACCAAGAATCCCTCCAGATCCCCTTCCCCAGCCAACTCCCTCAGGTTAACTGGAGCTACAAGGGAAGTTCTTCAACACATTAACAAGGAGTACCCAGCACCCCTAGGATCTCAACGTGCCCAACTTCTGAGCCCAAACACTGAGATTTGGCAGCACCAAAGCTACCCCAGGAGCCTTTGCGGCTTTTCAGGGCAATGGACGGAGCTCAACACTCAGGTCCCAGAGCAGCACCCTGCAACCTTCTTTGTCTTCTGAGTCACTGCTTCTCATCTGTCTTCACTGGCAGCTCCAAGGGGGAAGTGTAGACCATTCCCTAGCCAAATTCCATGCTCCATTTGGGTAAATGATTAGGATCAGAACAAACCCTCCCTTCCTGACAGGTTTTTAGTAGTTTCTGCCAAGAGGGATTAAAGTAAGGAGTAGACAAATAAATGTGATCTTTAAAGATGGACGTGGTTGGACGGTCCACAGTTCAACTTTGAAGATTTTAATTGCAGGTTTAGAAAATGCTTTTCTGCAACTGCATGTCGGCTGGGAGGCTTGTTGGGGTGTGAGTGAGAGGAAGGGAGAAGACCCAGGGCAGGGTCTGGGCTTTCAAAGCAGTTGTGTATGTTAGACTATAACGGCAGTGACTTTGCTTCACTGCATCAGGGCTGCAAACCAACAGATCAATAGCTCATCTGAAATCAGGAATGCCTGAAATTTAAAAAAGGAAATGTCAGGCAATCTGGAGGTATTTGCCTTCTCATGTAGGGCTAGGGCTGCTCAGAAAAGGTCACTCTGGGTTTCAGATACAAGGTTTTGTGCAAGGAATTCTCAGCACAAATACCACAGTGGTTCCACTGTAGTCTTTCAGGCCATTCTGCTTCCAATAGGGTGGAGAGGGACACAAATTCACTCCTTCCTTAGACAGCTGGGCATCCCCCTCTGCCTCTGAACTGTCCATCTGAAGATTCTCCTTCAGTGTCAGACATTGTGGTCTCTGTTAGACATTATGTCAAGTCTTGAGAGAGGCTTTACTGGCAGAAACTAACATCAGAAGGTGGGAAGTAGAGTGGGCAAAGCAGGCGAGTCACAAGACATGTTGCTTAGGAGGGGGCTAACGGCACTCCCTTCCTACCTGATGACTGAGCACGAGGGATGTGCTAAGTTCTCACGAGAAGTTCCCCCATTAGTAACCAGTAATCAAAAGCTAGCTTGACCTCCCTTCTTTGTGGGCTTCGCTCCCCCTCATTCTGGCAGACCTGTGGTAGCCCTGGGAATTCAAAGGCTGAGGAGTGTGAGCGCAACACTCCAAGTATTAGGACACACTCTGTGCCCTGTCAAGGCAAGTATTAAAAGATAAGAAGGATAGAGGTCTTTGGGGTAAATTTGTAACAAGAGTAACAGTGGACTTAAATCTGGAAAGACAAATTTACCAAAGCAACTGAAACTGTTAAATATCTGTAAGAGGAAAATTATATGTATACCCGTTTTTGAGATCTCTTTACTTATTTCCTGGTTTTGGAAATGGTGTCTGACTTGAGTCAGAACTTCAGGCATATGACCCATAAAGAACCATGAAAAGAAGATGTTTCACTAACCAAAGAGAAAAAATATATATGATGCTTGGAGTCTGTGCCAGCGTCCTCTCCAACTCATTTTTTTTTTTAAGATTTTATTTGTTTGTGTGTGTGTGTGAGAGAGAGAGAGAGATTGAGAGTGAGTGCACAAGCAGGGGAGCAGCAGGCAGAGGGAGAAGCAGGCTCCCCGCTGAGCAGGGAGCCTCCCGTAGGTCTTGATCCTGGGATCATGACCTGAGTCGAAGGCAGACATTTAACCAACTGAGCCACCCAGACGCCCCTCCAACTCATTTTTCTCTTCGTGCTCCACAACAAGACCCCAATTTTTAGCCGGTCATATCACTGCTGCTCGGCTGAACAGTCCCAGTTCCTAGCTCTCCCCCTGCAGGTGGAGCCAGGCATCACCATGTGACCAAGTTCTGGCCAATGGGATGTAAGTAGAAATACTACATGGGAGTTCTAGGAAAACATCCGAAAGAAGTCATACCCCTTTTCTCTTCCTCCATCCTTGCTGCTTGGCACATTAAGTGACAGGTGGAGCTCAAGCAGCCACTCTCCTTCATAAAGGTGAGCTCCACATTCTAAAGGGCCAAAACTTGCCTGAGCCCTAGCCAGTTTGTAGAGTCACCCCGCCAGCTTTGGACTGTTGGCGCCAGACTTCTGGAACAGAATAGCCAGCAACAGACCTCCACTGTATAGGCCACTCTTACATTGAGGTACTCTGGCAAATGAAGTTGATCTACCCCTACTTCGTAAAGAATCATATATGCCTGGCTTCAAATCTCATTTAAGCCACTTGCGGGAGACTGGTCTTTAGATGGCTAATTTAATCACTTTGTCGTAGGCTGCCGCAGAGACAAATGAGACCACGGCGATACTGTAACTCGCCGGGTGTCTGGAACCCGGGAAGCATTCAACAAAAGCCCACGTCCTCTTTCCCAGTCAAGGTTTAAGTCAACGAGTTTCAAGTCAACAGCCTTCTTAGAAGAAGCCCCATCAGAGGGAGTGAGTGGGACATTCAACCGAGTGAGTAAGCCAGTCGTGTCTCAGAGTAGCTTCCTTCTCCGTGGGTATCAGCATGGGAGCGGGAGACCAGAGCTGGTCCGTCTGATTCTGCTGATGTCCTAAGGTTTATCTTAAAGAGCTGACTGCCAAGGCTCTTATAGCTCTGTGCAATTTTCACCCGAGGCCTAAGCAAGGTTGGGATGGGACAGTGACACTTCCTAAACAGATGTGGGTCTCGTGCATGAAGGCCATAAATCCATACTTAACTCATCACTCTGAGGACCGGAGGCACGACGTCCCCAGGCTGCTTGGAGACCGGCCTCACATCCATTTTACAGTGTGTCCCCAAATGGAACTAAACCACCTGGAATTTTGACTGCAAGGTAGCTGTCAACATGGTTGTTATTTTTGGATGAAACACTACTCACTAATATTTCACTGCTCAACTGTCTGTCAGAATAGGCTCGCTCGGCCTCGGACAGATAAGGGGTCCAGCTGCCAGGGACCTGGGTGAGAAGCCAGCAGTGCCTTTGTGATGGCCCCTCCCAGGATACGTGGATAGATGTTTCTCCCAGTACACCTGAGCCACGAGACAAAGGGCTTCGCACTTCCTGAGATGCCTTGTAAGCCAGCAGCCCAGCGACTCAGATGAGTGCCCCAGACACCACGGTGTGTTTCCGGCTATAAAGCGCTTCTTCTTGCCACCACTGGCAGCGACAATGAACACGTGGCCACAGCGCCCAGGCTGCATGGCACTCTCCCCTGCATCAGCCCACTCCATCTTCACCATCGCACGCCAGCTCCGTGGCCTACAGACGTCGGCAGAGGGCAAGTACTTTATCCCAAGACCGTGGTTGGTGAAGGGCATCTGGGGCCTGAACCTAGGCTGCCAAATTCTAAGTCCACCACTCCACCTCACCTCTCTGGAACTTCGGTCTGCTCTTGAATAGCACTGTCTTCAAAGGGGCCAGAGGCCTCCACAGTCACACTTAGGGGAATGAATTCATTCCCAGAATCTCCAACCAGAGACAGGCACCATGCGGGCACGAATGGTGTGATGACAGAGCTGGCCTTCCCCACGTTAGCGGCAGATAAGCTCGTCTAGGGCAAACCGTGCTTACTCTCTTTCCTGCTTGCTCTAGCTGCTTAAGGTGTTCCTATAAGTCATTCGCTGCCAGAGTACCTCTATTCCCTTCCCACTGTGTGATGAGGGGAATTACCATTCTGTCCTAATGGAGCCGCATGCCATCCAAATACAAGGTACACCCAGTTTCCTCTTAGGTTTGAGTGATGACAACAGGTAGTGCCAACTTCTTTCACGGAGTGAGCTTTCTTCTTCATGGAAGAGCAAGAAACAAGCACGACTTTCCTGAACACACACATTCTTGACAGGTTCTGCACTGTTTTCTCTATATTACCAGACTGAATCAGCTGCAGAGTCCTGCAGAAGAAAGGCGGTGCCAAAGCCCCAATGCCAACGTCTAGGAATATTCTGAGAATTCCAGACAACTTGATAGTAACAATAGAAGGCATAATATTTTTTTTTAATTTTTATTTTTTATAAACAATTTTTTATCCCCAGGGGTACATGTCTGTGAATCGCCAGGTTTACACACTTCACAGCACTAACCATAGCACATACCCTCCCCAATGTCCATTACCCCACCCCCCTTTCCCGACCCCCGACCCCCAGTGACCCTCAGTTTGTTTTGTGAGATTAAGAGTCACTTATGGTTTGTCTCCCTCCCAAACCCATCTTGTTTCTTTTCTTCTTTTTCTGCCCCCCTAGTCCCCCATGTTGCATCTCCACTTCCTCATATCAGGGATATCATATGATAGTTGTCTTTCTCTGATTGACTTATTTCACTAAGCATGATACCCTCTAGTTCCATCC
>PISX010001001.1:0-221453 GCA_004024625.1 Mellivora capensis | reverse complement strand
AAGAAAAAATTAAATTAACTGCAAGACTAAAGAATCATGGGGAGAAAGCCATGAATTCCGTGCTTTGCTTTCTCCTCCTCTGGAATTCCGCTGCTCTCCTTGGTAAGTGAACTTGGTCTTGGCTGGATTTCTTGTTGATCTTCTGGGGGAGGGGCCTGTTGTAGTGATTCTCAAGTGTCTTTGCCCGAGGCAGAGCTGCCCCGCCCTTCCCAGGGGCCGGGCTATGTAATCCGCTCGGGTTCGCTTTCGGGAGCTTTTGTTCCCTGAGCGCTTTCCGTAGAGTCCGGAGGACGGGAATGAAGATGGTGGCCTCCTAGTCTCCGGCCCGGAGGAGCCGAGAGCTCGGGGCCCTGTTCCTCAGTGCGCCCTCGGAGAAAAGCCCCAATCACCCCTGTCTCCGGGGCCTCTGGCCGCGCTCCGCGCTCACCCAGCCTGCGACCAGTTCAAGGTAACCCCGAGCTGGGAGCTCACTCCTCGGCTCTGTCTCTGTAGACACTCAGACACCCCCATCCTTCTGTGACCCTGTGGGACCTGAGGCCATGCTGACCCCACGTGGGCTTCACCCCGGTTTAGCCTCTGGAGCAATGTCCCTCCGTGGAGCAGACTTTTAAAAGTCCTGATTTTGTGCTCTGTTGCTCCGCCACTTGCCAGGAGCCGGCCCCTCCCCCCATGGTCTATCTTCCCGTTGCTTCGGACTCACTTCTCCGCAGGTCCTACCTTTCAGAAAGTGGTCGATTTTCTGTTTTTTAGAATTGCTGTTCGATCTCCTGTTGGTAGGTGTTTGCAATGGTTTGCAATGGTTTGATAAGCTATCTAGCTGATCTCCTGCTACCTGATGTCTTCTCAGCTGCTACTTCTCCGCCATCTTGACTCCTCCCTCTCAGATTCTTTTTTTCTTATAGGTGAGTTTTGATTTACATAACATATATGGATTTTACTTTTGTTGTTTTGTGTAAGAAGACTTTTTGTAATGTATTTATTTTTTAAGACTTTAGAGTGAATCTGTTGATTCCCAACTGTGACCAAAATGAAATTTTTGAAATCAAAGATGAGTTTTTATTTCCTCCCCTCTGTCATTCCCCATATAATTTTAACTGATTACTTGATGAAACTTTATGCCTTTCTGTTTGTATTGCAGTTGGCCCTTGAACAACATGGGTTTGAACTGTGTGGGCCCAGTTAGACATGAAATTTTTTCAGTGAATACCATAGAGTACTATTAGTGTATCTTCTCTTCCTTATGTTGTTCTTAATAATGTTTTCTTTTCTCTAGCTTACTTTATTGTAAGAATATAGAATATGATACAAATAATACACAAAATATATGTCAATTGACTGAGTCAGTAAGGCTTCCACTCGACAGTAGGCAATTAGAAGTTAGGTTTGGGGGACTCAATAGTTTTATGCGGGTTTTTGACCACACAGAGGTTGGTCCTCCTAATCACTGTGTTGTCAAGGGTTTACTGTACTCGATTACTTATTAACCCCTAAGTTTTAATACTGATGAAATCAATGTCCTGATATTACCTTCCCTGTTTTCTAGTTTTTGTGTTCATTTTATCATTTCTATATTTTCAAAATTTATAATATTTCCATTCAGTTCTGAAATAATAATCATAATAATCTTCAGTTTCCTTTATGTCTTAGTTCTGTATCAAGCTAAATTCACTGCATATTGCCATGTCTTGTCTATTCATATCTAATTGGGTTAAAGTTCATTTTTTGTTAGTCTATTGAAGAAGGGAATCACATTCCTTAAATTCTTTCATGTTAAAAAAAAATGTTTGTTACATTCACTCCAAATTAAACTCTGGCTGTCATAGCATTCTCATGCCACAATGTTTTCCTCAAAGATTTTGGAAGCACAGTTCCATTGTCATCTAGCGTTGCTATGGAAAGACAAAGGTGAGCTGAGTTTTTTCTTCTCTTGAATAGGTTAATGGAACATTTTTTTTCCTTTTCCTGGATTTCCAATTCTTTGTCTTTGAAAATCAGTAACATTACTGGGATATAACTCACCATTGTTTGTCTTAATTTTTCTGGGGACATAATCTGCTTTTCAACCTGTATAATCATGGAAAGTTTTATTAAAATTTTTATTGAAATATTTTCTTCTCTTCTGCCATTTTGGTTCTCTTCCTTGGTGATGCCAATTGTCTTATATTCGGTCTCTTTTAAAAAGTCTTTCTAGTTGACGCGATCTTGTCCTTAGTGCTCCTTATCATGTTTTAAGCAATGTTTATTTTCTTCGTACTATTTCTGAAAGGCCCTTTGGTTTTGTAGAATATTTTTTCACATCCACTCTTTTCTCCTAAATTCTTATATCTCTATTTTGAGATCATATTATCTAGACAAAATTGTTTCACTAAATTATAAAGTCTTTTCATCTGTTCTATGAAAATAGTTTTTAAAATTATGTAATTGTAATTTGTTTTTATATTACTTTTCTGTTCTTTTTTCTTGTGAAATCTTTGTTTACATCCTCTATTGATTCCTCTTTAATTATTACTCAGTATTGAACGAGGTGAGCTATCCTCAGAATGAATGTTTGCTGGCCTTTCACGTGGAGGAATTCCCTTCCTGACCTAGAATCATGTGTGTGAACTGCTCTTTTAGAAGCCTTATTCTTCTCCATTATTTGATCCTGGTGACTTCAAAGCTACAGATTTTTTCTCATCCATCCCGACCCATCTGCAACAATGGCTTATCTTTGTGACTCATCCAGCCACACCAGCTGATCCTGGGTTCAAAACTAGAACCAAAGATTATTCGTTCCCAGGGAGGTATTTCTGGATCCAAATATGTGAACAAAAGGTTCATTCCAGAGATGATGTATGTACTCATAATTTAGTTCTTTTTTCATTAATGGAGTATTTTCAAATGTTTCAAACATTTCATATTTTACTCAGTGGATACTGCTACTCTACCCTACCAAAGGCTTTGCTTTAGCAAAAATTTGTTCTTTCAAATTCTCACAGGATTAAATGCATACATGAATAAATTGTAGGACAGATCCAGAATTGTCACCTTGATACAAATTTTGTTATCCTGTTTCTGTGTGTGTATGGTTTATTTTAATAAAAAAATTGTGATTATCATTTTTTTTGATGCCAAAACTATTTAGTCCCAAGGGCTTCTTACTACCGGATGGATTTGTTTCCTGACCCCTTGAAATCCAATTTTAGACTTTGAGTGCTTGGGGTGGGACCAAACTTTGGTGAATGTCAACTGATAGGTGGTTTAGATGGCCTGAGGTAACATAGGTGCTCAAATGCCTGCAAAGCAGGAGAGATGTGGGTAGATGGTGGAAAAGATGATAGACATGAAATTGGGAGGTCAATTAACAAAGATGAACTCTTCCAATTGGCAAATTTGGTAAGAACTTTAGAAGACAGTGTATGGTGAGGTAAAGTCTAATAGGCCCACAATTCTTTCTTTTAACAACAAAAACTAAGAAAAGGAGTCATGTTAGAAAGAAGACAGGCTTTGGGTGCCTGGGTGGTTCAGTTGGTTAGCCACCTGCCTTCAGCTCAGGTCATAGTCCTAGAGTCCTGGGATCCAGTCCCGCATCAGGCTCTCTGCTCAGTGTGGAGTCTACTCCCTCTGACACCCCCCCCCAATGCTCTCTCTCTCTCAAATAAATAAATAAAATCTTTTAAAAATATATATTTAAAAAAAGAAGACAAGCTTTGACTGCCTAGAGGATTTGTAGGAGAAAAAGTACTTACTTGTGTCTAACTTCTCTGTAATTGTCAGTAAGGCACAGTAGTGAAGAGAAACTCAAGGGTTTTATCTCTTAGTCAAAGGTAAAATGCTCTAGCGACTGAAGGAATCCTTTGAGATGTTGTCATTTGTCATGGTAACCATATATTTCAGAGGTTCCATTCTGGAATGGATGTGGTTCCTGCCTAGAAAGTACTGACATGCCCAAGTGGCTGTTAATGCTCGCCTGTTGCTTGAAGAGGGAAGCTTCTGGTTCACTCATTACCAGCACTGAAAGGGAGTTTTGCAAACCACCAGCCCAATAGAAGGTGGGCAGTGAGTATGAATAAAAATTCGCAGGAAGGGAAAAACGGATCAATAAATATTAAGAGATGCTTAAGCTGCCTTGAAGTCCTCAAAATGCAAACCAACGAAATACCATTTCACAACAAAGAATTAAAAATAAAATGTAAGATATAATTCATATTCCATAAAATTCATTTTTTAAAAGTGTGCAATTCAATAGTTTTAAAATATGTTTTAAATAGAGTCGAGCAGCCATCCAAACTATCTAATTTTAGCATATTTTCATCACTCCCAAGTGAAACCCTATGCCCATTAGCAATTATTCATTGTCTCCTTCCTCCAGCATCTGCCAGTCATCTATTTTTTGTCTCCATGGATTTGCGCATTCTGGACACTTCGTGTAGATGGAATTACATAGCATATAGCCTTTCGTGGCTGCCTTCACTTACTCAGCACAGTGATTTCAAATACATCCATGTTGTAGCATGTCAGCACTGCCTTCCTTTGTGTGGCTACTATTCCATGGCATGGATTTGCCACACTTTGCTTATCCATTTATCGGTTACTGTGCACTGGGGTTCTTTTGTCCTTTGTGGCTATTATGACTGACACTGTTATGAACATTTATGTACAAGGTTTTGGGCGAGCATGTTTTTATTTCTTTTCTCTTCTGAGAAGAAGAGTTGCTGGTTCATATGACAACTTTATTTTTAATGTTTTGAAGAACTACAAATTGCTTTCCAAGATGGCTTCACCATTTCAGAATCTCATCAGCAATGTCTGAGGGCTCCAGTTTCCCCATATGCTTGCGAACAATTGATATTGTCATTTTTATTATTATTATTATTATAGCCTTCCCAGTGGGTGTGAAGTGGTATCTCGTTGGAAGTTTGATTCGTATCTCCCTAACAACAGATGATGGTTGGCATGTTTTTTTTTCTACTAATTAGCCATTTGTGTGTCTTCTTTGGAGACAAGTCTACTTATGACCTCTGCTTATTTTTAAATTGAGTTACTTATCTCTTTATTGTTGAGTTGTAAGTGCTTTTTCATGTATTCTGGGTACTAGACACTTACCAGATATATGATTTGCAAATATTTTCTCCCATTCTGTGAATTCTTTTTTCTTTAAAAGATTTGATTTATTTATTTGACAGAGAGATAGAGACAGCGAGAGAGGGAACACAAGCAGAGGGAGTGGAAGAGGAAGAAGCAGGCTTCCTGAGGAGCAGGGAGCCCGATGCAGGGCTCGATCCCAGGACCCTGGGATCATGACCTGAGCTGAAGGCATATGCTTAACCCATTGAGCCACCCAGGCGCCCCAACTGTGCTTTTTAGTAAGCTTTAAAGTCACTCCCTATGAGTCCTCCACTTTTACCTCTTTTTTCGAGATTGTCTTGAGCATTCTGGGTCCCTTCCATTTCTGTATGTGTTTCAGGATCAGCTTGTCAGTTCCTACAGTGAATACAGTGGGGATTTTGCTAAGGATTACCTCAAGTTGGGGAATGTTGCCATCTTAATGATATTACATTCTGATACATGAACAGGGGATGTCTTTCCATTTATCTCCCATTGCTTTGTGGTTTTCAGTCTACAAGTCTTGTATTTCTCCCATTAAATTCACACCTAAATGTTTATTCTTTTTAATGTGATTCTGAAATTGACTTGTCTTCATTTTATTTTTGGATTTTTCACTGCTGATGTGTAAAAATATAAGTGAGTTTTATATACGAGATCTTTTTTATCTGCAGGTGGGAATAGTTTTGCTTCTTTCTTTCCACTCTGGATGCTTTCCTTTTCTTGCCTAATTATCTTGGTGAGAAGCTCCCATACTATGTTGACCTTGTAGATGTGGATGGAAGTAGTGAAGGATTTCAATCTTTTACCACTAAGTATGGTATCAGCTGTGGGTTTTCCTAGATTCTTTTTATTAGGCCAAGAAAGTTCCCTTTTATTCTTAGTTTGTTCAGTGTTTTTAACATGAATGAAATGGTGTTAAGTTTTGTCAAATTTTGTGTGTGTGTGTGTGTATGTGTTGATTGAGGTGCTCATTAAAGTTACTGTTTTTTATTATATTAACATGACATTTTGCCTTAATTGATTTTTGGATGACAAATCAATATTGTCTTTACAAAATAAGCTCTGCTTGATCATGGAATATAATCCTTTTTATATGCTGCTAGATTTTACTAGCTACTGCTAGATCGCTACTATTTTGTTGAGGAATTTTACATCTATATTCATAAGAGCTGTTGATCTATAGTTTTCTTGAGAGGTCTTTGCCTGGTTTTGGTGTCAAAGTAATGCAGGGCTCATAGAATGAATTGGGCAATGTTCAGTCCTTTTTTCTTTCTTTCTTTTTTTTTTTTTTTTGGAGAAGGGTTTATAAAGAATTGATGCTGATTTGTCTTTAAATACTTGGTAGAGTTCACCAGTAAAGCCATCTGGTTCTGAGGGTTTTTTGGTAGGAGGGTTTTGATTACTAATTTAGTCTCTTGTTATAATCCTATTCAATTATTTTCTACTTCTTGAGAAATTTTGATAATTTGTGTCTCTCTAGAAATCTGTCCCTTTCATCTATGTTATTTTGTTGTCACACAACTGTTCAGAATATGCCCTTATGATCCTTTCAATTTCTATAAGGTTAATAGTAATGTCCTCTCACCATTTATTTTAGTCATCTGAGTTTTTCCCTTTTGTGTTGTGCAATATAGCAAAAGGTTTATCAATTGATAATTATCAATTTATCAGTTGCTATCTTTTCAAATAATAAAGTTTTGGTTTCAATTAGTTTCTCTTTCCCCCCACCAACTCTTTTTCATTCATGTTCAGCCTAAGCTTTATTGTTTTTTTTTTCTTTCTCCTAGTTTTGGAATAGTTTGCTTTTTTCTTACTCTAGTTTTTAAGGTACAAAGTTAAATTGTTAATTTGGGATCCCTTTGCTTTCTTAATATAGGTATTTACTCATATAAATATAGCCATTTACACTGAAGGAGTTTGAGTCAGGTAAAGACAAGCCCTGTGAATGCTAATTTTTAGGGGGATAACAAACAAGAAAAACAGTGATGGCTCCTTGCAGCATTTGGGGGAAGCTATAAACCTATTCTGCCATTTCTAGCGAGTCTAGGTTGCTGATATTTCACAGCCAGTGTGGTTTTGAGGTTGGTTTTCAGCCCCTCTCCCTTTTTTAAAATAAAATCTCCTTAGATATTGCAAATCTTTGACCAGTTCCCCAAATTCTGGAAAAAAAGGGCGATTTTGACAATTTTGTCTGTGTTCTTGTTGCTTTTATGGAGGAACGGAATTTTAGAAGTCCTTCCTCCAAACCCTTATAAAAGTACTTGCCCTGCTTTATTTTCAGTGGGAAAAAAAGTTGGAAAAAGTTTCTTGCAGTAAAGAGAATAGACAAATAAATTATGATCTCTTCATACAATAGCATTCAGCAGTTAAAATAATGTAACTAAGATTATGTATCCATACATGAATAGTTATAAAAAACAAAGTGAAGAATGATACCTACAGTACAATAATATTTATATAATTAAAACACACACTGAAGGGGCACCTGGGTGGCTCAGTGGGTTAAAGCCTCTGCCTTTGGCTCAGGTCATGATCCCGGGGTCCTGGGATCGAGCCCCGCATCGGGCTCTCTGCTCAACGGGGAGCCTGCTTCTCTTCTCTCTCTTTGCCTGCCTCTCTGCCTGCTTGTGATCTCTGCCAAATAAAAAAATAATAATAAAAATCTTTAAAAAACCCACACACTGAATAATATTTTGATGGGTGCATATATTGAGAGCGAATTGTTTCTACAAAACATTGGCTGGGAGGATAAATACCATATGCATGATAGTGATGGGGAACAGGATTGGAATGAAGAAAAAGAAAAAGACCAACTTTTTCCATAATATTTTCTTTATTTTATTAAAGATGATGGGGACATGTGAGTGTACGCTATATTATTTTTGCGCCTTTTTTTCTATGTAAAAGTTAGGAAGAAAGAAAAAGTCATAATGGATTGGATTCTTCTGTTGTCCGGGAATTCATTTAACTCTAATTTTTTGTAATCTATGGGTTTAGAGAAAACAAAAGACAACAGTAAATTAAATAACTGTTGAACCACAATTGTGTCTGTAAGAAAATGATTTTGAAATGGCTTTCAAATCTGGAATGCCAAATTCTGTTTTTCATTTTGCTTTTAAATAATTACAAGTTCAAGCCAGACAGAAAAATGTGAATCGTTGGATGTCTTTCTTTCTAAAAATCTCCATAGCCTGTCTCTGCTCCAGCCAGGGAGAAGAAACTTTTGGCGTTGCTTCTCTTTTCCCCATAGTGTTAATCTGTAACCCCTTCAGAGCTTCCAAAGGCAGGAAAGGGAGCGGCTTGACAATTAGAGCCTCTTGAAAGAACACAGCATCTCTCTTCCAGAGATTTCTGACATTCGATCAATGATGTGGGAGCACAAACATCACCTGTTTTACTAGGAAGTGGAAGAATTTGAATTTCCATGATACAAAGACGTTTTTCTCACATCATTATTTGATGAGGTTAAAGGTGAAAGACCAACCACAAGCCTATCTCCTTCCGGCCTGGGAATTCAGAGAAAAAGTGGAAATGTTCTCATTACACTATGGGACCACTAGGTGTCACCAAAGATAAAATTTGTAGCCAGGAGCGATTACAGCAGCACCAGCAAGAGGCTAGTGAGACTCACCATGCTAGTGGAGAAATAAATCATACTTTTAGGTGAGAAAATGGAAAGAGGCCGCTCTCCAGCCCAGTACACCCAAATGGTTTTAGACCCTCCCTTTCATATCCGTGTGTGGACTCATTTGGGTTGGTGTAATCTTTTAGCAGAAAAATAACTCCACGGGCTCACAACTCAACAATTATGTTATATGATGACTGTTAATAAAACGAGGTTAAAATTCCAAGCTTCAAGTGCTGGAGTTCCTCCTGGAAATTGTGTCTAAAATTTCAACAGCAGCCCCCAGGTGGCATGAGGCAGATCCATCAAATTCTCTTTAGACAAGAGACATGAGATAAAGACTTTTCTTTTTCAAATCCACTTCTACTGTTTGCTTTGATTTTTTTTCCCCTCTTACGTCTTTATTCTGAAAACCATAACTGGCAAGCAGTATGAATTCAATGCATATTTGTGGAAGGAATAGTAGGAATCGAGGGAAGAAAACCGTTTATTTAGTGCCTCTCTAAGCCCTGGTCTCTGCAACTTTCTTATATTCCAGTCTTACATAATATTCCTGAAAAATCCCATGAGGTAGTTATTGTAACTGTTGCTTTATGCAAGCAATACTCATGGGATATAATCGCAGATGATCTTCTCTTTTATTCTCATTGTTCCTCCAAACACTATTCAGAAGAAAAGCTCTTTCTCTGCTTTTGAATAAAATCCCCAGGTGCACTGTGACATTTCTGATCTCTTACATAATCTCTACTATCACGGCTTAGTAGTAAAACTGCCCGATTTCATGTAATAACTTATTTCAATCATAATCACAGCTTTCTTCTCCCCCAAACTAGGGCTGGTGTTGGTCTGGCCACCTCTAAGAGGTGGTATGGTATGCTGCTTCTCTTTCTCATTGAACTCCTCTGTGACCCTGTAATGTGGGTTGGTCAGGGTGGGGAAATAGGAGAGCTGAGGAGGGCTGCCAAGTCCCTCTCTGAGAAGTGCTTTGGAGGCATTCAGAGGCTCCTCCTAGAAACAGCTGACCGCACTTCCCAAGATGTGAGCTAAGCATTTTCTTCGGGTTGGCCATTCTCCCTCAGTTTTTTATAGACTTGATATTCTTTAACATTCTTTAAATATTTCATTTATACACTTTTCTTTCCTTTAATGTATTAAATGCTATGGCATTTTCTCCTGTAATAATAGAACTTCCAAATTTTAGCTAAGCACATGGCGGCTTGGAATAAGGACTACATTTCCCAGCCTCCTTTATCATGGTCCATGTACAGATTCTTGGAGCCATCTGTAAATTAAGAAACTCTCTTTGTCTTTTTTTCCTGATTCCTACTATCGGTATGATAATTGCAGACTGGACAATGAGGTGGAAGCCCTGTGCTGAGGGCTTTGATGGTCATGGAACTGACTTAGTAGCCTTGCTCAGTGTACCCTGGGACTGTATTCATAAACACAAATATTCTAATCTTCTGTTCTAAGTTTTGGTCATATGCACACAAACAAAATCCTAACTGAGAAAAATAAGCAGTGAAGTGAGATTTAGTTTGAGGAAAGCTTTTGCTAATAAATTAAGTCACCAACTGAACAATGAAAGTGTTTTCCTAATTTGCAGATAAAAGGTAGAGAAAATTTCCCTAGTTTTAAAATTATTCTTTCATAAACCTCACTTAAATCTTTGGTGTCATTATTGATTATATGTTTGACAAAATAAATGAATAAATAACAGGCATTATTAATGGAAGACATTTAAAACAACCAATCATACTTAGACTTATGGCTTATTTTTCCAAAGTAACACTTTCGTCTCTGTAATTTTATATTACACATTGTTGTAACATGGATTTCTTAGAAAATTGTTCATAGATCTTATGGTAAAATACATTTTGACACTATTTCATGGTGATTCTCAAGAGTACAGCCAAGGAACAAGAGAACCACCACTTTTTGGGTTGAATGGCGGACATCTGAAGGAGAGGAAGGCAGTGGGGGAAGGGAGGGGAGCAGAGGGAGAAGAGACATTGGTTTCTTATTAATGAAAACTTTAAAAAGTCTTACCCATCCTATGTTTACAAACTTTCCCAAAGAAACTTCCTTGTTTTCTCCCTCCATGTTCCCCCCTTTTTTCCTCTTTATTTTCCTTTTATTTAATTATTTACTTTTTCGGGGGTCATGTTTCAAAATAGAAAGGACATGGTTTGGATGAGCAGGGAGTAGTCTGATTCTTTTATTCCCTAGCATTTAATTATAGGAATGGCAAATATATGAAGCTAAAAATAATGCCTAGTGGAAAACCATACCTAATGGAAAATCAACAGGAACGCAGCACATTGGCACCATTCGTGGCATGAACATTATAGTTTAGTCCCGTTGTATTTGTTATTTTGTTATTTCAGACTTTTCTTTTAATTAATAGGAAAATTTCTTTAAGACTGTAACAGATAATTATGCAAGTTTTGGTAGATCAAAACAAACAAGCAAAGAAAACCTTTCTACCTTCACACTGAAGAAAATTCCCCAAACAATAGGCCTTACTTTGAAAGGGGGGAGGCTAGTTATATAGCATTTTCATTTAGACATGGTAATTCTTAGGACAGATTATTGAATTTAGAATGAAATTCTTGTACTGGGAAATGGGGAAAAAAGAGGGAAGTCCTTAACACTTATAACCAGTTTATTACATCCCATTATATGGCAAAGTTTGAGAAGTGTTGTGAAGGGACTCAGGATTCCACGCAAGTCTTTAAATATGAAAAATCGATAATATTCTTGGAACCAGGTATTTAATTTTAAAAGACTTTGTAAAATGTAGGGCACAGAACACTGTAGAATATTTTTTTGGCCTTTTATACTACCAAATTTCAGAAATAGATAGAAAACCTAGAAACTCATTTACATTCAATAAAAACAAAGAATGACCTCAAAAACAGGATCTACTTAAACACCCGGAGCCGTTGTTGTTTTCTGAGCATTAAAGGAGTGAAAACACAGAAGAATACTTTGATGGGATTATAAGTATAAAAACATAGAAACTGAAGATTCATCAGTGAAAAAAAGGAAACATTATTACTCTCATAGTCCCCTTTTACTATGGGAAGTCAGACAAGAAACAAGTAAATGAATACAAAATGTAGTGTGCCATATAGTTATAAGTGTTACAAGTTAAAACAAAGTTAAAGGAGGGGCAGAGATTTGGAGCATAAGAGGAGTGAGTGTAATTTGCAAAATACTATGGTTAGCAGATGTTTCGGTGAGAAAGTGATGTTGAGGCAAGGACCACGGGTAATGAGAGCAGAAGCCATGCATCTACCTGGCCAAGGGGCATTCCAGGAGAGGAAACAGCAAGCGTAAATGCTCTAAGGCCAGATTATGCTTGCACTTCCCAAAGACCATCGGGGAGATCACTGCAGAAGGATGTAAGTGAGATGGGTTCAAGCATTGGAAGAGGTAATAGGACGATGTCATTAGAGAGATCTCACCATCACTGTGCGTGAGAAGAGAAGCCACTGGGAGTTTTGGGCAGAGGGAGGACACATTTTGACATACCGTTCTGAGGCTGTTTTGGGAACAGTAACTCAGTAACTCAGTCTGAAGTTAACCTAATGCAAAAGCACAGCAGGTGGTAGTAATAATTTAGGCAAGAGGTGGTGGTGCTGGGCCAGAGTGGAAGCAGTGTGTGTTGGAACATAGGGCTTCTGCGGTAGCTGATGGATTCGATGTGGAGGGGTGAGAGAAAGTCGTGACGCAAACAGAAGGATGGACTTGCCATTCTGTAAAATAGGGAAGCCTGAGGTGGAGGGGAGCCAGGATGGTGTAGAGGGAAAAGAGATCAGTTTTTATACAGGGATTAGGTGGATGTTCTCATAGAGATGAGCAGACAGTTGGATCTGAGAAACTAATTTTATGACCAGGAAGCATCACAAATCTCTGGAGATGGTATGGATTAGACCACAAACAGTACAGGCAAAACTGGTTATTCGGGGGAGAATTAGGTTAGAACTTAAACCCACACAGGACAGCAAAAGAAATATAAGTTAGATTAAAGAGATAAATGTCTAAAAATATAAGAGTAGAAAATATGAGCAAATTTCTGACCTCTGAATAGAAAAAAGATCTGAGTGTAAAAATGTTGGGAAAAAATCAAAAGTGAAAATATCGATAGATTTGGCACCTATGGATTTGATATATCAAAAACCCAAAATGTGAATAACACACTTGGAGGAAATGTATCAGATATGACAAGCATGGGTCGATAGTCAAGGGATAACCCTTGACAGATCAGTGTTCAAAGGACTAAGATCCAGTATAAAAAAAGCCAAAGTTCATGAAGATACAATTTATTGAAAAAGAGAAGGCCAAGAAAGTTATTCTAAGTGCTCAAACTGACCAATAATCAAAATGCTGAAAATTACACCAAGTGCTCTCCCTCCCTTCTTTTTTTTTTTTTTTGCTTATCAAGACGTGAGTTCCCAGCAACACTGCAGGGGACTACAGAATGGGGCTGCGGTCATAACTTGTCAGGCAGTGCTGGGGGGACATGTTTGGACCTTCCTGTCACTAAATTAGGTGACATAAATCTAGACCCTTGGAAGAGTTCTTACTTTGTGACACCACAATCACACTTCCAAAGATCTAAAAGAGATAGAGACTCATTCAAAACCTTGTCTACAAAGGTCTTCCTCCTAGTGTTATTTATATAGTGAAACATAGGAATAATGTAAGTATCAACAGAAGAAAAATGGTTACTTTGATTGTGAGGCACACCTAAAATCAAAGAATACTGTGCAGCTATTAAAATTTTGTTTTGGAGAATTCTAAAAGATGGGGAAACTCTAAAAATGTAATTTTTTAGTAAATAAAATCAGAATACAAAACTATGTACATCATGAATCTAATCACATAAACATTAGATGAATAACATGTAATAGTTCCCCATATAAAAATTAATGGGCATTTAGTATACATAATTGGGAACATATAAAAATGGAAGACTAGACAACAGAAGTTATCCACAACCCAGATATGGAAGGGAGGCCATCTTAGACCCTCAGGCACCAGCCAAGCCAGCTCCAACCTGGAAAACCTCCCCGGCAACCCACACGGTTAACAGATAATCAATATTGAAAAATAACAAATCTTTGCTCTTTTAAGCTAGTACAGCTGATGTGGCTTGTTACCTCACAAAAGCTAATCGATACGCTTAGTTACACAAGCTCAGAGAACAACTGTTCTTTTTTCCATTATTATGGTATCTGAGAAAGGAAGGATCTCATTCTCAGTAAGAAGATGGTGGACATGAACCAGCAGGCAAAGGGCACACCTTGTGCTCCTTATCTCAAGAATAGCAAACTTTATCAGGGATGGAAGCGTCTTCCGGCTAGCTTCGGGTGGTAACAATCTCACACCGGCCCTCACCAGAGCTTCAGTGTTTCCCCAGAGCGGCCTGCCTCCTGTTGCTTCAGCAGCAGCCCTTGTAAAACTCCAGGTGCCCCTCTAGTCTATGCAATGGGAAGAAGGACTGGACCCTGGCTCATTGAATTAATAAAGTCCTATTTCAGGGTAGAAGAGAACAACTGACAACCAAACACTTTTCGTCAGGTGCCTAAGAAGGAAAGGCAGAAAATTTAAATGGCATTTGAGTGCTGGAAAAACAGGTTGTCATTTCTTGGCAACACATTCCAATGCTTTCTTAAGAACCCTGGGTGGAAATTTTTTCCCTACCTTCATTTTTCAGCCCATTTATACTTCCAGGGAAATCTAATCCCTGTATTTCTGATTCATTTACACTTAACTCATTGTAGCGTTTTCCAAGACTATTTCCAGTGGGCCTTTAAAACATGATTCCAATTACCAAGAGAATGAGCTCCCAGTCCTGCCATCCCAGATAGCACACACACAAAGAGGA
This sequence comes from Mellivora capensis, assembly GCA_004024625.1. Taxonomy (NCBI): domain Eukaryota; kingdom Metazoa; phylum Chordata; class Mammalia; order Carnivora; family Mustelidae; genus Mellivora; species Mellivora capensis. The sequence continues at coordinate 206,844 of PISX010001001.1, read as the reverse complement.
AAAAATCATTGGAATGCAGCTTCATGGGGGAAATAGGTCTCAGCCAGATAATTTGCTTTGTTGGTCCCCATGCTCAGTAGAACTCAACAAAGGAAACCAGAATGTCCTGGTGGCCCTAAGGAACTAGGAATTAGTTTGGTGGGGAGAGACAACTAGAACCATCTGGAAATGATGATGGACTCCAGGTCTGTGAGGGTACACACATCACCTCATCTGACTGAGTAGCCTGTCAGAAACAACTAAAACTGTGGCGGGAGCATCGGGGTCCGAGAGTCTGAGGCTCCTGGAGTCCCAAACAGACCAAGTTTGGCCATTTGCTGCTGATAAAATCCAAAGGGAGAGAGAAGAGTGATGGTGAAATGAGAAAGGAATTTATCTCAGTGAGGTCAGCAGCGAGAAGACAGCAGACTAGTGGCTCAAAGACTCTCCAACATGCTGAAAATACTTCTGGGTTTATATAAGGGAAATGAAGGGCAAAGGTGAATACATATAGGTAGGCCAGGAAAAGTCACATCTGTCAGTGTCTTGGAGCTGGTCATGGGCAGGGTCTTGCTGGCTCAGGGGTCGTTTTGGTTCCCATCCCATCTGGGGATGCTTTGCCCTCAGGGTCTCCCACCTGAGCCAAGAGACAGAGCTGGAAAGAAGAAAGTAGAAAGGATGAGGTCAAATGAGAGGCAGCCGAAGGCTTTTTTCATAATAACTCACCAGGAGCAGCATTTGGAGCCAGGAATTGGTTTATGCTCTCCAGGATGGGATTAAGTAATCTCTTGAATGGCAGTGAACACACTAGATCTGATGAACACTTGCAGAGAAGGGCTCCCAGCTATCTCAGAGAAGTGTTGTCCAACCTCCTTTCCTAAATCAGTCCAACCACCTGGACCCTGTCCCAATGTCCTCTTGAGAGAAGTTGATTCATTAAGTACCCACTCTCTTTGGTAGTCTTTCTCAATTATTGCCTTCCAGTCAGCATTGTAAGCATGCACAACTCTCCATTTAAAGCCCCTTCCTTAGCTCTCGGTCTACTTAGTCTACCTTCTTCTGTGCAACTAGAATTCTAGGAAAACGAACTCACACTATCCATACTTTGATTCTCAACTGCTTTGCACACATAAACTTTTTCTTGCTAAGCTTGGCTCAAGATCTTCGTAACTGGTATATTTAGTGGAATGGGCCTGTTGTGTAGACAAGCCAAGGTGAGTTGGCTCCTTGGTGGGTCAGAAACTGCCCTGGACTGAGTTGTCAAACAAAGAAAACGAATTTGTAGCAAATAAGAAGATCACAGGGAATGGCTTCCAAAGCTGTCAATCTCTGAGAGATAGTGAATGAGCAACTTTTGTCTAGGTTAGGATGAATATCTAGAGAGAGGAGCCTTGTCGTCCTGTGTAGAGGCAGGCATGAGGTCACACATGTGCCTTAAGGAAACATGGCTATACATACATTACATGGTATGTAAATGAGGCTAAGCCTCCTCCTCGGGTGGAGATCTAGTATTATCATGAAGTAAAGGTAATTGTAGGTCATGCCAGAGGTCACTCCATGGTCGATCTGCACAGCCATGAGTCAGGTTTAGCTCCATTGGTCTGGTGGTCTGTGCCTGTGGGAGGTCTTCTCAGGACAGCTGCCATCACCTGGGGGGGGTGGTCTCAGGTTTTATTTGTCTGAGTTAAGAAGAAAGTCAGAAAGAAGAGCTTTCGGGGAAATGCAAGAAAAGGGTTAATGAGTTTAAGCAGGTGGGCAGTAAAGGCCAGATCTTGGGTTCTAGCTGGTAACAGTTGTACTACACATCACTCTTGATGTCACTGTTGCATTGAACATGAAAGAAGTGTCTCCCTATATTGATGTATCCCCAACAAGGAAGCTCAGTTGAGCTTCTGTGTCCAGAATTTTATTGGGGTTTCATTACGTAGGCATGCTAATTGAATCATTGACCACGTGATTGAACTAGATCTCCAGGTCCTCTTCCGTTCCTGCAACCCTCTAGGGAGGTAGCTGGTCTTCCTGGCATAGCCAAAAACTATCTAGGGGCCCAGTGTTGTTAGCATAAACTCAGATTAGTTCCCAGGGGTCCATCAGGAATAACAAAGACACTCTTATCAATAAGGAAGTTCCAAATGTTTGGAGGATCCCTCCCAGGGACCAGCTGCAAATACCAGCCAGATTCTTTTTTTACATAACATTCAGCTAAAACCTTTGTAGCCACACTGGAATTCTATGGGTAAGGGGTGGTTTAAAGAAGGGCACCCGGGGTTTTCTGATGCATATTAAGTGTTCATTAAAAAAAAAAAAATCTGTGCATGAGAGATTTATAAAAACAAATTGAATACAACAATAATAGAAAGGTATAGAATAATCATATGACAGCTTAATATGTAGGATTAAAATTATGCTAAAGAATTTTTAAAGACATAAGAAAAATACTGAGATAATATTAACCTTTTCATAGGGAGAAAGAGTAAGCAGGGAGGACAAAAACACAGTGAAAACATTAGCATTGACTGCAGTTGGAAAGGAGTGGAAAATGGTGAAGGGGTTGTGACTGTCCAGTAGACTCAGGTCCAGGGGCTGGACCCCAGGGGCCGGAGGCTCTCAAGTCCACACTGGTTGTGAGAGTAAAATGGTAAAGCTTTGTGTCATCTGCTATATATCAGCATGAGATAGGAAAGAAAGCTGCAACTAGCCTTCTGGAAGGCAATAATGAGGAAAAGAACATAAAGCTGTTTCATGCTTTTATTTCTCCTGAGTTCAGACTATTTGGTTTAACGAGAGGAAGGAAAGAGGGAGTGGGGTTTACAGTGATTACCATTTTTGTAGTGATTCTTATTTCCTTATGCCAACTTTTATTAGTAAATTTCACAGAGTTTTTTTTTACAGTGAATGTGTATTTTTCTCTAAAAAAAAAAAAAAATCCCATAAGTTACAAAGTGGTAACATGGCATTAAGGATGTTTTATTATTGTCTTTTCCCCCCTTTTTATTGCCTTTTCCCCCTAGAAAAAAAGCAAAACATTTTCTACATGTTCTACAAGGAAAAGGCTTTAGTTTTAAACTTAGAAAAGACATCCAGTAAACAGTTTCAAAAAATAGGAAGTGATTACCCACCCGGCAAAGGTTCATCTGAGAATTCTTCTCAAAACCAAGTTTTCTTGATGAATATTTAATGCATCAGTGTGCAAAAATGTCCTTTTCAGGTGACCCACACACCTATGGTGTCAAACTAGTTGCATTTGCACCTAAATTGGCTTTATCCATTATATTACTTTGGGGGAAATTTCCTCCCAGTTATGAGGTTAGTAATGAAGTTGTTACTGAAAATCTGGAGGCACAGATTTTACATTTCTTTGAAATGCTAAAGTGGAACTCTAAAAAAAAAAAGGGAAAAAAAGGAATTATTCTTGTATATGATATGAGAACTTAAGAGTATTTCCTGAATTTGTCCAGTAAAGTCTTGTCGAATCAAGATTATTCCCATGGTAGAAAGTGTTATGCCCAGAGTTTTCACGTCCGAAAGACCACCAAGGAGCCAAGCACCAATGCAATCCCATGAGGGTTTATTTGACAAGCTTAAGCTTGGGCCTAAGTATACCTGACTTAGCGGAATAGGGACTTGGACCCCGAACCAGACTACAGTCAGAGCTTTTAAAGGCAGAGCAGGGGTGGACTCGGTGCGGTGGGTGAGGACAAAGGGGATTATGGATGATGTAAATCTCCAAGGATTTTTGGAAGCAAGGTCGCCAGGACCTTGAGGGGCTAGCTATTGTTGGGAGAAAGGTTATTTATTACCAGTGTACTTGGGAATGATTGCTGACATTATCTTGGAGGTTTAGAGATAAAGTTTCCTAAAGTAGACTTACAGGATCCTGGTTGGACCTGTCGGGGTAGGGAGTCGGTCAGGCTAGGATTGTCCTTAACAAAACCTCAAGGTGAGGGCAGTTGAGTCCCCAGGAGAGAGCCACTCTATTTCAAGGGCTTGTCAGTAGATAAAGAATTTTAATGATTTTCCTCTGCCTCTGTTTCCCACATCAGCTACACTTGAGGTGGGATGGCCTTAATTTTTCTCGGCCTCCACAAAAGGAAGTAGTAATAGGGATATTCCAAATGTATTTTTCACATTTCAGATGTAAAATGCTTTTATTGTATTTAATGTAATTTCTTATTTTGTATTGGGTTTTTATTCCTTTCATTTCTTCATTTAGCACTGAGCTGTAGGATCAGGTTTGTAGCCTGCCCTGAGGATACTATCCTCTGTCTTCCATGTAAAGTTACTTTTCGTAGGAATTAAGCTCTCTTTTAATTTATTTTTATTTTATTTTATTTTATTTTTAAAATTTATTTATTTGTCAGAAAGAGGGAGAGAGAGCAAGCGAGCACAGGCAGACAGAGTGGCAGGCAGAGGCAGAGGGAGAGGGAGAAGCAGGCTCCCTGCCGAGCAAGGAGCCCGATGTGGGACTCGATCTCAGGACGCTGGGATCATGACCTGAGCCGAAGGCAGCCGCTTAACCAACTGAGCCACCCAGGCTTCCCTAAGCTCTTTTTTTAAGAGCCTTATCCTTCTTGTCTCTCCTGTAGTCTCTCTTTATTACATTTTTATTTCAGATACTAGTCTGTCAGAATTAATATCCAGAGGGCAGCAGTTTTCGGTGTCATCAATGGGTGAATTGTAGGTCTCTGAGACCCTATCAGGGAATCTATGTGGTCAAAACTACTTTCATAATAATGAGCTTATAGTGCAAAAGCTTTGGTGGGTAAAACTGCTGGTCCTTTAGCATAAGACGTGCAGACCACATGGTTCCAGCAGGCGCCGTGTTCACCAGCACACACTCAAAGTAACAAAGAAACAAAACAGTCAAAGCTAGCACATGTCCTTTAACATTCTGGGTAACAAAAGGGAAAGCACACAAAAGCACTTCGGCTAGATGATGAAATAAGACGAATTCTTACTTTTAAGGAAAAGCACACATGATTATTTGAGTTGTGAGCTGAACTCTCCACTTTATTCATGAAATTTTTGTTGTTTTACTTGAAGGAAGGAATGACACACTACTGTTAAACAATAAAATTCCACTGAGTAAATTTGGAGATCAAATTGGCTTTATTCAAGGATTCATGAATCAGGCAGCATCCCATCCAGCAAACAGAAAGGGGCTCCGGAGAGCCACGGAAAAGGAAAAGTTTTTAAAAGCAGAGGAGGGGTCAGACAAGGAAGTCATAAATGAAAAAAAAAAAAAAAAAAAAGGATAATTTTGGGTCAGGTCGCCTTTTGGGAGGAGACAAAAGGGTCTATAAGATGGATTATTTAACTAGTGCTGATCGGGGAGTTACAGACTGACTAGTTAAATTTGTATTCCTGGGGTGGGAGTACAGGGAACTGAAACTGCATTTAAGTTAGACATTACGTTCTGGTTTGGTGACATTGGCTAAGCACGAGTGACTCCATTTTGGGTCTGCTGTTTCTTTTTTAAGACTGGTTATTCAGACTCGGGTATTTGGCAGATATTTTCTCAAAAGAGATGAAGTAAGTTTGTCACTGCAGCGAAAACAAGTATTTGTTGCCAATGATAAAATTAAAGGTTTCAAAAGAAAATTAGAATCTTGGAAAATTTTGCCTACCACCATGACTTTGACAGCTTCCCAATACACAAAAGCTTTTCTGATGAAATTTCTGGTGATATTAATAAATGTGATTTTGTGTCAATATTTGGAGGATCTGAATAACTCATTAAACCAATTATGTTTCAAATTACCAATGTATGATGTTACAAAATCAGGCATGAGTGAAAGAGCTCCTCACAGTAATAGAAGACAAATGGATTTTAATGTCATAGCGTATGAAAAGTTTGTTGGCATGATTTCAGATTCCACGTTGCCAGTAACCTTTAAGAAATCACAGCTTATTAAATTTTAATATAGTAACAAAGAATAGCTACAAATATGGGAAAAGGCACATGGAAAGACATGGTGTTAAGGGGACGGTAAGTTCAATAATTACTGGAACAGTGGTTCTTTTGCAAGCATATTTCCTATGGAGAAATGTTTTGAAGACAGTAAACTACTTTGTCGAAAATACTGCTTAGTTTAGGAAGTGTTTCCCTGTGTGCAAATGGTCTCTGAGAGCAGTAACTGGTTCATAGTTTTCTTTCCCATCAATAACTTACATGGTGGAGTCATAAAAAAGGTTGATTGACCTTTCTCAAGGCCCATTTTGATTAACAGTACATTTTTAAGACAGTATTTTGAATGACTTCAATTTTTAATTTTCTCGTGAATGTTTCTTCAATTCAGCCACTGAAATTTCCCAAGAAGAACTGACCTATTAAGAGATGAGTTTAAAATGTCTTTGAAATACATTTTAGCTCGCAAGTGTCTCACAGATGAAGGCTATGTTCTTGGCAATGCAAGAAACGTACACCCTTCTTGAAAACTGTTTTTGGGAAAGAATATGCTTACTTTGGATGTTCCCTGTGAACAGTTAGTACACTCTCAAATAAAACACATGTTTCCTTTATTTCAAGGTAATTGAATAATATTTTCAGCTGCCTCCAAACAGATTTCAGAAATGACCCCTGCTACTGTCACTATTGAGTTCCCGGAGTGACCGTTCTGAGGGGTCTCACTGGCCATAATTATTATAGACACTAGCGTGTAGGGTTTGACCTACAAAATCCTTTGGGAACTTGACCCTGCAAAACAAAGAGATGAGTGATAGGGAATAACTCAGGTTCTTACTAACCAGGGAGTGATGCTCTGGTGTCTGCTTTACCCTCCTCAAGCCCTACCACGCGGATTCCTTCCTGTTTCTCAATATTTAGGGAAATCCCAGAATAAAATAGCTTGCAGCTCTAGTCATAATTAGATTCATGGATGAATGGACTTTCCTTGCAGATGCAATGTTGGGATATAAGAAATATATAACTTTTCTTGCTGGGATCTTGAGACCTGGGTTCTGTGGGCTATTTAAATGCCAGCTAGGTGATTTTTCAACACGTTATTTGACCTCCCTGGGCCCTAGGTTTCTTCTCAATAAAAGAAAGGATAAAGTAGGTGTCAGTTACACAGTTCTGTGATTTTATGAAAACTGTCCTATCTTTGGTTCTTAAAGTCCACAGAAAAGAGCCGGCAAGTATTTCCATACACGCCTACTTTCCCGACCTTTGCAGACCTAAGCCCAATTTGCTTTTGCTGTGCTCACATCTGCTCTCAAAATCATACTCATTTTTCAAGACTTTAGGAAGCTACTACCAAATAATTAGAGTTGGCACGTTTTCCCACTGAACTTCAGTCATGCTGGTTAGCATGACTTCTCTTTAAATAGTTAACCTGTATTAGCATACTGTGTGTCCGTCACAGCTCTACGTGCTTTACAGGTACTAATTCATCCTATCTTGGCAACTTCGTTAGGCATGTACCATTCATTGTTGTCCCCATTGAATGGAGGAAGAAACTGAGGAACAAGAAGTTGGTTTTTTTTTTTTCTAGTATTCACTGTGGTCCCTTAGCTGATGAGTAGTAGAATGCTGCAGTCTCAGCCATAATCTTGCGTTGTTTTCAAAATTCATTTCTACCTGTTTTCTCCCTCATTTTACACTGTTTAATATGAAAGTAGCAAGAGCATTATACTCTCTATATGTATCACCCAACTTCAGTAGATGTCAGATGTGACCAGACCTGTTTGATCTGTGCATCCCTTACCTTCTCCAGCTAGGTTACTTTGAAACAAATCCCATGTATTATTTCCTTCCTCCATGAATACTTGAATGGGTATCTGTAAAAGAGTCCCACCGAGACCATTTCATACTTAAATTAACTAACAAATAATTCCTTAATATGATCAAATATTTAGTCAGTGTTCAAACTGTCTTGATTGCCTGATAACTGCTTAGAATGTGTCTTAGTTTGTTCAGATCAGAACTGAAGTGTTTACACTTGCATTTGATTGATACCTCTCTCTGTTATTTTTTAAGATCTTATTTATTTATTCATTTATTTATTTGAGGGAGCAAGACAGAGCAGAGAGAGAGCACAAATGGTGGAGAGGGAAAGAGGAAGAAACAGATTCCCCACTGAGCAGGGAGCCCCATGTGGGGCTCAATCCCAGGACCTTGAGATCCATATCTGAGCTGAAGGCAGACACTTAACCGACTGAGCCACGCAGCCATCCCAATAGATACACCTTTTAAATCTCTTTCAAACCATAGGATTCTCCTCCATCTTCCCCCCACCCCTTGTCATATACCTGTGGAGGAAACTGGCCTGTTTATTCTGTAGAATTCCCTATAGTCTGGATTTCTTTATTGCTTATTTGCTTCTTGGATTCTGTGGTGTCACTAACATGTGCCTCTACCCCTCACAGTTCCTGTGAACTGGAAATTTGATTTAGAGGTTTGTCAAGAAGTCGATTTGATTTTTGGTAAGAATACTTCACAGATGAATTATGAATGTTTCAGGCATCACACCAGTAGCTACAACATGCCTGGCTAGTTTGCTTTTTGTGATGTTAAGATCTGGTTCTGGTGTTGTCAGCCCACGTCATCCCATTAAAATCTTCCCTGTTAGCTTTTCATCTAATGATTTCAGTATCCGCTGATGACCATTGATTACATCCACTATTTCATTAAGTCTTGCAAAATGGTGATTTCTAATTCCGTCATTCCCTTCTGCATTTGTGAGCTGGAATTCTGATGCAAGAAAGAATCTCCCTTTGTGATCTATTAGTTCAAAGGAGAGTTCACACATCTTTCCGCCTATCTTTATGTGATTGACAAATGCGTCTTGCCTTTGGTTTCTAAAGCAACATACAAATTAAATTAGTTACAGTAAGATGCATATGTTGGAATTTTGGAAAAGACAAACAATAAAATAAAAAGAATGCTACCATTGGTGTGCCAGTCTTTTGATAACTCATTAACTATTATAACACATGAAAGATGGTTAGCTTAGTTTTCATATTAAATTTTTATCTTAACATTTTATTCTAATTTGGACTGGCTTATTCATTTAATCATGTATCTGTTCAAGAAATAAGACCTGAGACCTCACTGTGTGGGGGCACTCTGCCAGTCATTGGCTCCACAACACCAAACAAAATAAGTCTCTGTTCTCTCTGGGATCCTAGTCCAGTGGGAAAGAGAAAAATTAATAATGACACAAGTGTGATACGCTGTATGAATGCTGTGAGAGCGTACAGCAGAGAAGTCTTACAGGTGGAGGGGCTAGTCAGGGAGTCGGTCATAGTCTTTGTTTCTTTAGAATCTCTGTTTCTAAATCCTGAAACATCAAGGCAGCCAACGCTAATGCTCTAGGTGTTCCTGGAAATCAAAAAGTGGCCCACCAGATGCACTATAGTAATTTCACTGAAACTTCCTGGAGAATGCTGCTTCTCCTTGTCTTTATGATTATTATATTCCCACAGAGTGGCTAGTGGTTAGCAAAATGTTACATGGTCTCGACGGAAGCAGCGATGGGAGTACTCAGTCAGGTGTGGAAGGAGATGTGATTCAACCACAGTGACTGGCGCATGTCCTTGCAGCATTCTGGGCAGGGGGCTCAGAAGCACTTACACAACCCTGGTCTTCCACACTGAAGTTCATTGACTTCCAAATTAAAGTTGTGAACTTAGAAGTTCTGAAATGAGGAAAGTATGAAAACTTTCTTATTGACACTGGAAATTCCATTATGCCAATCTTATAATCGCCAAATACTTGCTCAGGTGATATATTTCCACAACATACTCAACATTTATGTGGCCAGAACCTGTTTGTGTAGGGCCAAGATTAGCATTTTCATTTTTGAGGACCTGATATTAGGATTTTTAAAAGAAGACTAAGCTGACTCTATCATCAGTCACAGAGATCTTTATCATCCCACATTTGGGGATTTCCTTCTTCTTTGGTGAAAGAAATCAATGATTTGTTAAGAATCAAGAACAACAAAACAAAGCAAAACAAACAAAATAATCCATCCACGAGGGAACTAAGAAATGTTTTCCACAGCCATACGGAAACAAAAAATCTTATTAGGAAACTATTTGCCTTATTCTTAGTGATGGAAGAATTTTTTCTTCCTTACTTCAAACGCACGGGGCTGCTGTTGTGGGAACTGACACGGCACTGACTTCAGAGAAATCCTCTCTGTATCCCGGGGTTCAGGGTTGAGTATGAGGATCAGGAACTATCTGAGAGAGTCAACAAATGCTCTTATTCCTAACAATCTGTGAGGTTTGTTTGTTTTTCTAAGTTAGTAAACTAAAAGAGGAAGCAAAGAAGCAGGTGATAAAAGGATACTTCCTGCCGATGGAGCGGAGCATATGCTATGGACCCTGGGCTCCTCTTGGAGCACTGCACGCACTGTCTCTTTTAATCTTCACATTACTTTTATGAGACTGATTTCTATATTTTACAGATGAAGAAATGAAGCACATCTCTAACTTATTTATGGTCAGACAGTCAGCGGTAAGATCAGGTTTTGAAGTCAAACAGGTTTTTGGGTTTTTTTTTCTTTTTTTGAAATTATTTTTGGTTAGGGCAAAAAAACTTTGCAAAAATGAGAAATATCTTAATTTCTTTTAAGGTTTATTTTGTTTTACTTTTTACTTTTAAATTAAATTTTAAATTAAATTTAAATTTTAAATTTTAAATTTAAGTTTAAAATTTTAATTTAATTTTTAAAATTTATTTTAATTTTTTAATTAACATGTAATGTAGTACTGATTTCAGGGGTGCAGGTCTGTGACTCATCAGTCTTACACGATTCACAGCACTCACCACAGCTCACAGGTTTCTAAAGACCGCGTTACACTACATTCAGGAGGAATCGACTGACCTGAGTCAAGCTATCTTTAAGGATGGGCTGACAAAATTTGTAAATAATATCCCTGAAATAATCATTATAACAAACAATTCTTAATACTAGGAGATTTGATTATTTAAAATCCTGAGGACTGAATTTCACATTGATAAAAAGTTAATGGTTTTGTGAACTGAAGGTGCAATAAAAAGCCTGCAGAAATCTTTGCTTTCGTTTATACTACTGCAAAGAAAAATAAAATCCATGAAGACGAGCCCTAGTACATGGATACCAAGAGGAAGAAAGGGGAAGGAATAAAGGAGCAGGAGGGGCAGAATGCGTTTCTCCTGAAGATTCAGGGTGGAACTGCTCGGTCTGGTTTAGTCTGAGGCGCGGAGGGCAGGGGTCCTCGGATGCAGGAGATGAAGTCCCTGAACTTAATTAGTTTGGGGCTCTCCCTGTATTTTAGGGACACACAGAAATCGTGGAAGGAACAACTGAGCGTTGTGACAATGTTTGACTCCCCAGCAACGAGGCCCCATGGCTTCACAGGGACTGAGGGGAGAAAAGCCAGAGCTTCCCCGAGACTGAGATCCAGAGGTTGAAAAGGTATATACTCTCCAAAAAAGTCGAGTATATTTGCATGGAAAAAGAAAAAAAAAAGCATGCTAATTCGCTTTCCAGAGTCAAGGCAACCTTTCACAGAGAGCTTCGATGCCTTTGGGGTCTCCTGGGGGCTGTAGCTACATCTGTACACGTGTACCTTCCAGGGTGACCTGCCTACCATGGGGCCAGTGGCCACATGTGACTGTTTAAACTTAACTTAATAAAATGAAGCAAAATAAAAAATCTGATTCCTCAGTTGCCCTAGCCACATTTTTCAAGTTCTCAGCAGCCACGTGTTGCTAGTGGCTACCAAATTAGATGGCTTGGCTCTAGAGTATTTTCATTATTACAGGGAGTTCTATTGAACAGTACTGCTGTGAGGAATGAACAGAAAATAATTATTATGTTGAAAGAGTAGATGTTCACAGAATGCATAATAAACAAGCAAGTCAACTGCCACCATCATCAATGCTGATACCAGCCCAAGAGAGCCTCTATTTTTTCCCGCACACTACCAGATAAAATTGTCTTTCTGGGGTTTGCTGCTGCCCACCTCTTCGACGAAATCTATGACTTTTGTGGACACTCTCAAATATGATTTTATATTCATGAAACTTTTTAGTAATTATTTTGTCTCATTTTATTTAATAATCAAAACTCGTCACGACCAAGAGTTCCCTTAATGAGTTCCCTAAAGAGTTCCTTGGCTGGCACGCACTTCTCCCTCCTCTTCCCCTAGTTTTCAGTTCCTGTCAGATTGCCTTCTTTGGAGATGATTTGAGGCTGATCCTTGGGAAAAAATTCATTGCTTTATTTCCAGGACACATAACAATGCCTGGCACTAGTACTCAATATATCCTTGTACTTAAATAAATATAGTCACTAGTTTTGTCAGTAAATGATGTTTAATTTTATACTCAAGTACTCATCAGGAGTGGAAAAATAAAATGTAGGCATTTAGGAAGAAATGGTATCAATGAACAAAATTACAGTATGAATTTTTTCATCATAAATCTTTTAAAAAATGAAACTATAATTTATATCAAGTAAAATGCACAGATTTTAAGAGCTGAAGAGTTTCCTCAAATGTATACACCCATGTAGCCCATATTTTTTCCAAGATCTAGAACATTTTAATCAGGCCAGAATATCTTTCTTGACTCTTCCTAGTTAATCCCTGTCAACCACCGATTTTCCCACCCCTGAGAACCACAGATTTGCTTTAACTATTATAGAATAGTTTAATAAAAATCAAACACTATAAAATGAAATGAAATACTACAGATTCTTTCGTGTCTGGCTTCTTTAACCCAGCATAGTGTTTTTGAGGCTTGGCCGTGTGGTGTGTAGTGTTACACTCTGTGGATGGATCACATTTTGTTCATTTGTCTGTTAATGGACATTTGGGACATTTTTCAGTTTTTTAGCAATTAGGAGTAAAGTCACTTTGAACATTCACTTTTTAAAATATATGTTTCCATTTCACTTGGGTAAGTACCAAAATGTGGGATTGCTGGGTCCTAGATAAGTACTTGCCTAACTCTATGAAAGACTGTCAGAATGTTTCCAAAGTGGTTTTTTTTTTTTTAACCATATAATAGTCCCACCAGTAGTGCATTAGAGGTTTGATTATTCCATGTCTTAATCAACAATTGGTGTTACCAGTCTTTAAATTTTAAACCTTCCAGTGAGTGTCAATTGGTGTCTCTTTGCGATTTTAATTTGCTTTTGCCCCCATGACTAATATAGAGTACTTTACACTCTTTCATGAGCAAGCTGGCCATTTGTATATTTTCTTTGTAAAATGTTTACTCAAGTATTATGTTCTTTAACAAAATGTATATATATAATTTAATAATTACATTGAATATAATTATATAAAGTAATATATTAAAAATCAGTATTTAAAAGTAGAATATATGTGTCTGTGTGTGTGTGTGTGTGTGTGTGTGTATATATATATATATATATATATATATATATATATAAAATATCTTCTCCCAGTCTGTGGTTTGTCTTCAGATTGTCTTAACAGAATCTTTCAAAATGTTTAATTTTGATGAACTTGATTTAACTTTTTTTTTATGATTAGTGTTTACTTGGTCATGTCTGGGAATTTATTGCCTACACCAACATCATAAAGGTATCTTTTCCCTAGAAATTATATCTGCCTAACTTTTAAATATATGTATGTACATACATATATATGTATAAATATTTTATATTTTTATGTATACTAGAGCTCACGCAGGGGGAAAAAACATTCAAGCTTCAACAGAAAGAGTGGAAAGACCCTAAAGAACTATCTCAGAATCCAGTAAAGATCCAATAAATGCTAAGTCTACTTGGTTAATGTCCTGTTCTCCCCACCCTGATGGAGAGTTGAAACTCTCCTAATTCACTAATCTACCAGGCTATCTTTAAAGTTTTATTTTCCTTTCAAGGTATCATCCAGTAATGGCCGTAAACAGATATCACCTCTTGGGGGTTGAGAAGTCCTCACTCAGATTCTGGAATATCCCGCCCCTGCACACATACCTGTGTCAACCCTCGCTACATTAACTGAAAGAAATGCTTCTTAATAGGAAGGTCATAGCCCATGCTAGGATTATGACATAGGCAAATGTAGTTCAGAGAAGTATGAATCTAAATTTTGGAAATTAAGGAAGGAAAAACCAGAATTAGAAAGGAATATTTAATAAGAAGAATCATTAGATTGGAAGACATGTCCCAGAGAGAGTTGTGAGAGCATTATCATAATTTAAGATTAACCTAGTTCATAAAAGTCTTAGAATACACATCATAAGGAGCAATTCTTTGGCCAGAGCAATAGAGAAGATAACTTAATGCTTTTTCTCAGTTTTAGAAAATACTGCATTACCACAGTTTAAAAAAAAAAAAAGTAAAGAAAAATACACCACAGGCAAAATTTGAGGTTTTTGCCTTGCCAAGAAAAATAGGAAGACACTTATGCCATCACTCAAAACTTAAAAATACAGTGAGCTGTGGTTTAAATCCGTCATCCGCCTTTGACGTCAAGTTTTTACCAGCCATAGAGTCTGTCTGCTTCTTCATCTCTTTGAAGTATTTGGAAAGTAACTTATTTGGAGCCACTTTGGACCAGGGCTTGTCTTCAGGTTCCTGCCTGCCTCCCCCAGGGGCGGTTAGGAATTTGATCAGCACACAAAGGAGTTCCAGGTTGGGCTGGGCTTTCTGGCTTTACTCAGGGAGGCTGTGGGCTAATCAGTGAGGGACAAAGTAGGGGGTGAACAGGTGGAGGCATCGTTGCCATAGTCTGCAGTGGAAGTGATCCTTCTCTGCCATTCATGTCTCATGCAGTGGAGCGCATGACGCACGGGTAGGGAGGTCAAGGCACAGTTTCATAGCCCAGAGAATTTTTAGAACTCGTCTTTAGCTGAAGTGTCTTTTATTTTGAGTTGCAGCGTCATGAAAATGAAATAGATCATAAGAAGAGAGTAGAAGAAATAGACTGAAATTGGTAGGGCTCCGAAACTGGCTCAAATTGGTTGTCAAAATAAAGGGGGATCTAAAGCAAGTAGTAGCAGCTGGGCCACCAAGACAGAAGATCAAAGGTCCACAGATGAGAGCTAGAAAGGAGGAAAAGATTTCCAGAATATAATGACGCATATCTACAACTTTCTGTAGGAACAAATGTCAAACCCTAGAATATTTAACCCAGCCAATTGCCATTTAGGAAATAGGAAAAGGCTGACACCTCATATATGAAAAAAGCAAAGGACTATAGAGCTCAGGGAAGAATTCTTGGCTAAAACATTCAATAATAAAACCCAGACAATTAAATGAATTTTAAAGAAATTAAGAACACCAGATTGGAAAAGTGGTCAAATTAAAGAAAAACAAGTACTGGTGGGTATTGAATCCATTTAAAAATAGGGGAAAAAAACAGTTATAGAAATTATGGTTGCAAAACACAATACAGGTATTATAACCCTTAAACAAATAAAACTAAGTAACAAAACTCGGAAGGCGAGGATGCTAGAGGGAATGTAGCATTCCCAGTTTCTTCATTGTTGGTGGCAGAGGGGAAAACCAGTCTGATACTGGGAATGTAGCTTTAAGAAAAAGTGACACCAATTAATTTTCTTCACATATTCCTATTAAAGTTAGAGGGATTTGTAAAATCAATAAGTGATACAGAAGGAATGTTTTCCACATGTTTAGCAATTTATTATTTTTTTTGTAAAATTAAATGTTGGGTATTTTATTCAGAATGCTGTGAAGAGTATGATCCTATTCTTACAAAATTAATTCCATCTATCTATCTATCCTCCTGGCCATTACTCTCTATCACTCTAGTAAAGTTTTATTTTCTATTCTTTTTCTAGAGTTAATTTTTCTATTACTTGCTTTCATGTAAACATCACATTAACTATCTCTTAACAAATTACAAAATTCAGTATTTTAATCATTATTTAGTTGTAAATATATTTCTATTTCCTTTATGCTTTCTCTGTTAAACCATGAGGTTTTTTTTTAAAAAGTTTTTAAAAAATCTCATAGAGAGGCGATACTCTGGTTATCTTTTTGTTATTTTTCATTTGAGGTTATGCTATGTGGCTAATTGTTTATACATTTTATGCTTTTGAAAACAATATATATTTTCTTTTTTTAAAGATTTTATTTATTTATTTATTTGTCAGAGAGAGAGAGAGAGAGTGCAAGTGCACAAGCAGGCAGAGAAGCAGGCTTCCCGCTGAGCGAGGAGCCCGATGCGGGACACCATCCTGGGACCCTGGGATCATGACCTGAGCTGAAGGCAGCAGCTTAATCAACTGAGCCACCCAGGCGTCCCTATATTTTCTAACTAAAGGGAGAAAAATAATTTCTATGGATAGGAAAATAGAACTACAGATGTTAGATCAAGCGTGGTAATGTTTGATTCAAATCTTTTGTATCATGCTTATATTCGGTTTGCTCTGATTGTGGACACGGTTATTTCAGATTTTTACTTATGTACTAGGAACTCCACTTCTTGGTGCGTACATGTTTATGATTGTAATTTCTTCTTGGTTGACTTCTCCTTGTACTGTTATGTTGTATTACACTTTATATTAATTATCTTGCTCTAAATTCTATATTATCTGGTATTAGCATTATAAAATAAGCTTTTTTTTTTCTGTTTAGGTTTATACGGTAAATCTTTTTTTATTAACTGCATTTTTAGCCTGCATGGTTTTATTTCAGTTGTATGTCTTATACGTAGTTCATAACTGGATTTTATTCTTTATTTTATCCAAGCTGCTCATCCCTATCTTTTAGCAGGTGCTCTCATTGCAGTTACATTTATTTTAATCATTAAAATGTGGATTTATTCTTTGTCTTATTTTGTGTTCTTCTGCTTACCACCATTTCTTTGCTCCATTTTTTCCTTTTTCTATAGGATTAATGAAGTTCAGTGTATTTCCTTTTTATTTTCTTCTCTCAATTCCAAAACTAAATATTTCTATTCCTTTAGTGCTTACCCTAAACTTTTTATTGTTTTACTGCGTGTAATTAGCTTTTTTTTAAATCTTTTTTTTTAAGACTTTATTTATTTGACAGACAAGAGATCACAAGTAAACAGAGAGACAGGCAGAGAGAGAGAGAGAGGAGGAAGCAGACTCCCTGCTAAGCAGAGATCCCAACGTGGGGCTCGATCCCAAGCCCCTGGGATCATGACCTGAGCCGAAGGCAGAGGCTTTAACCCACTGAGCCACCCAGGCGCCCCTGTAATTAGCTTTAAATGTCTTAATGACATATGAGGTTATTCATTATTTGTGTCCTTCTCTTGAATAATAGAGTATAACACTCAATTAACCTACAAAAAATTGTCATTTTTTTACAGTTGCTGAATAATTATTGACATGTTTTTTAATTTTCATACCTACTGGTATTATATTCTACTCCTTCCTTACAAGCACCCTCTTCTTCTAGGCTTCCCCTAATATTTGCAGGGCCTTGAGCAAGAACATAAATGAAGGTTCACAGATCCTGTGCCTAAATATTTAACAGTTATAAATAAAGCCCGGGGTGCCTGGGTAGCTCAGTGGGTTAAAGCCTCTGCCTTCGGCTCAGGTCATGATCTCAGGGTCCGTGGGGCTCTCTGCTCAGCAGAGAGCTTCCCTCTCTCTCACTCCTGCCTCTCTGCCTACTTGTGATCTCTCTCAAATAAGTAAATAAAATCTTTAAATAAATAAATAAATAAAGCCTACCAATTATTAAGTGAATGATATTCTAAAGCCTTTTGACAAATATGCCTTTATAACAACCTCAAAGTCTAAGCTCGAATCAGATTTCTTGGACTTCAAGCCAGAAAATCATGGCTTGGGAGCCTGGGCCCCTGGCCTGTGTTTTGCAGCTTGCAAACATTCTGCTCCCTTTCTGGTTCCATCCCACATCATTAAAAGCCTTATGTACATGTTTATAATTCTCCCTCTCATACACCCAAGTTCCATCCACACCCTTGCAAACAGTCACTTTTGGGCCATCTCTTGGGTCACAGGGATGTAACCAGGGGTGGAAACTCCCGCTCTTGGAACAACAACTAGGGAAAAGGACCCATACAGGATGTGTAAGTAGGCACAGGGGTGATTTGGCAAGAAATTCAGGGGTTCTGGGTTTTGAGACCAAGGTCTAGACGGTGGGCACATCCCTTAGCCCTATAGATTCTGTGTCGTGGTAGAGGCACAGAAAAAAACAGGAGAAGAGGAAAGAGCGAGAGATAGTATGAGGTTCAGGAGAGCTACCTGGTTTTTAAAGTGAAAATATCATGAAGCACATCCTTTGATAATTTTTTCAGTGAGAAACTGCATAGTAAACTGTGTTTTCCCTTTTCCTCTTAAATAATAGTTTAGCTAAGTAAAAAAAATTAGATTTAAAATTTTTTCCCTTAGCAATTTGAATGTATTATGCTATTGTCTTCTCCTATCTATTGCTTGAATTAAAAATCTGCTTTTAATCTCATTGCCATTTCTTTGTGGGTAAACTGCAATTTCCCTGCATGCCTCAGTTTGAATGGCAGCCATGGAATGTTAGTCCTTCTTGTTTATGGACAGCAGCTTTATTGATCCATGGACTTATAATACCAGGAACAATCTTAGAAGTCATTAGTAGAGGAGAGAAATTGCATTTCTCTTCGGCTTCTTCTCCATCCCCTGCTTTTGCACTGGCTTATTTGGCAAGGCAATTTCACCCACATTTTGGACCCCATGTTCCTTTGCACTTGGGCGGCTGAGGCAGGCTGACTGTTCTTATTTATGAGGCTAATTCTTTAGGTGAATTTAGAGTATGCTATACCAAACATGCTAGATGAGAGCAGGGAGAGAAGGGCCCAGTCCTCCCTCAAAGCCCAAGATGCTCTAGTATGAATTGGCCAAGGAACCCTCCAACTGAAATGCACATGTGTCATTCCTTATTTGACTGTTTGGCCTTGTTCCAATACCTCCTTCAACAGAGAACGTGAGGTAGTGTAGGATAGGATTTGGACACCCAAAACTTCCCAATGAAATGTTTAATAGCACCAAATTCATATTCTTAATTCAATAGAATAGATGATACAAATGAAGCCCAGAAAGGCAGAAAGACTTACCCAAGCCATAAAGTTCTTCACTGACATCGCAGAAAATAGAACTTAGATCTAATGTTTAGCTCAGGAATATTTCCAGGATCCTTTATTAGTCTTTAGCATCTCTATTTTTTCGAATATGCTTCCTTCATGGAATGGAGCTTTCGGTACCACATTCTCTACTATTAAAATCCTTAAGACAACTGCATGAATATGGAAGGAGCAGAGATTTTGGAGTCAGGAAGAGCTGCTGGGTTTGAATTCTGATTCTATCATTAACAAGTTCTGGAATCTAAAAATGTTAATATCTTTGAGCCTCAATTTTTTCATCTGTAAAATAGCTACAAGAACATTCATTTCAAAGGGCCTTATAAAGATCACGATGAAGCTCCTAGCACTGTGTTCAACACAAAGTAAGAAATTAAATTAATGATGATTACTTTTTTAAAGAGTTTATTTATTTGAGGTGGTGGGGGAGAAGCAGAAGGAGAGGAACAAGCAGACTCCTTACTGAGTGTGGAGCCTGATGTGGGGCTTGATCTCATGACCCTGAGGTCATGACCTGAGATCAAATCAAGAGCCAGAGGCTTAACTGACTAAGCCACCCACATGTCCCAAATGATTGTTATTTTTTTTTGTTTTTGTTATTAGTTTTTTCATTTGAATACATTGACTTTTGCACCACCCTGTCATTCCTATTTTCTTCAAGGGAGCTCTTACCTTCATCCCAGTTTTGTGTATGGATGTGTTTGATGAATTTATGAAACATTCTCTGGGTAGAGATACAACTCACTTGCTGCTAGGGTAGAATTTCATGCACTGTGCAGGAAGACTGAGAAGTGCTGATTGATATTATTAAATGATAAATGAACAGTTGACAAATAGATCATAGCCATTTCATGCAGAATTAGTGCTTGGAGTTTGTTCATAACTCATTAGCTCCCAGCCCAGCTTATGAATCTTAGCCCCTGAATGCCAGCCTCAAGGACATGGAGATGAGCTTCTCCTTGACCACATAATGTCAGAAGGCACTCATTAGTGTGAACATGTTAAGACATTCAGCTACTGTATAATTAGTGTGTCTTGGTTCTCTTTCCTGATGTTCCACCATTTCCCCCAAACCTCCCGTGTTGTGTTACCCTGTGTGGCCTCTTGCTGGAGATTCCCACGGGAATTCCTCACTGATTTCTGAAAGTTGGGGATGGGACTAAATTATGAAATTTTAAGGGATTTCTTTTTACACTTCCATGTAAATCATCAGAGAAAGAGAAATGGGCCAGATGGGTGGCTTTCTTTAATTCAAGCCTGTCAGATCCATCCAGCCTGACAGTATAACATTTCAGCTCCAAAGGGGGAAAATATATGTTACCCACGTGATTCTTGGGAAGCAAGGACAATATCCACTTCATGAATGAAGCTCATGAGATCCAAAACTACGCATACTCTAGCGTCAGCAAACCAAAGTTGAAGGATATAGTTGTGAGGCGGTCCAGTTAGGGTACAACTCCAGAAACTTCAAGGGAGAAATGGGAGTAGGGACCATTGTTTCCCAAATGATGACAGTGTGGTTTCAAAGATTTTAAATACATGACCATGAAGTCCCTGAGCTTTGGTGTGTTAGAAGCAAGCCTTCCTGAGGGACAGAGCACAAGAGACAGCAGAGAACATGTAAGAATTTTGTCTTTCAAATAAGACAGACTCCTGATTTCATGTTGACATTTACTATTAACTGATCAACATCAGTAAGTTACTTTCCATATGTAAGTTTCAGTGCCCCATCTGAACATTGGGGATACTTGGTATCTATTTCATGGAGTGTTTGTTTGTTTGTTTTGAGGATTAGAGGAGCTCATGAATGTAAAACATTCATCACAGTGAATGGAACTTATTAAAGTTTCAATAAATGCCAGCTTTCTTAAGCGGTGGCCAAGTCATGTATGCTTGCTGAGCTAAATTAATCAAGTATTTATTAAACACCAACCCTGACCCCAGATACTTTGCATCAGACACTATCTAAGCTCGGAGAAGATCTTGTTACGCAATCCTCAAGATGTAGATGTTGACGCAGCCTGTCTTTTGACCCTTTTATCTCCAAGACACTATAAGAGAGACACTCTGTATGTCTTCTATTAATGTATCCCCGTAATATAGGAGAATAAATACATTGAACAAATACTCGGGTTTATTTGTACCAGGTTGTTTTGACTTGTGTCTAGAAACTTTCCCTGAAGAACACAGACAATTCAGAAATAAGTCTCCACTAGGTGCCGTGATGCCACTTGGAAGCTACACCACAGATGCTATGTTTTGCAAGGTCCCCAAACCTAACAGCTTCTCTGAGAGTGACACATGAATGTGTGGTCTAAGAGAATATCAGGGTCATCTGGGTAGATGGGTTTCATACTGATGTAGCTCGGGATTCTGGTCTCCAGCCCAATAAACCACTTTATTGGGCCCCACCCTGGAAGGCAGCTTGGGGCCAAGCACGGGTCCTGGGTGGTTAAGAGAACTTGCTCTGGCCAGTAGGTGTGTGCTTGCTGTTTCTAGATCTGTCCTCCTTGGGGACCCAGTGCCTCCTTCATCAAGAAAGCTGCCAGCATTCACGATCGGAACATACACAGGCCAGCAGGTTCTGATTAATCCAAATGGGAACTATTCAAACAGTCACAAAAAGAGATCTTTTCCCCTGAAGGAATTTACATGTGAAGAGAGACTAAGATGGGAAATAAACATTTCTATAATGATTAAAGTTAATTGGCTTGAAAGGATGCCTCTGAAAGAAATGCTTTCTGGTTTTAGTTCCAATCTATTTCGGGACAAGCCTGTTTTTCATAAGATTGGTAACTGCAAACAGATACTGCCCTTTCATTGGAAACAGATGGTACAGGACATAATTAAAGAAGTATGTACTGGCATCTCAAATAACTGCTTTCAATTACAGCATTTCAAGAGTATTAAGGGGAAATATTTTAAACAAGACCACTGCAAAAATAGATTTTGTCATTAACTTTGAAATAATATTTGACTTAAGGCTGAAATTTCCATGTGCCAGGTCTGGATCTCACAAGCTGATGCTGAGTGATGCAAAAGAAATTGAATCATTATGGTCCTATCGTTCGGGGAGAAAAATCCTCTCTCTCTCTCTCTTTTTTTTAACAGAGAAAAACTGTAGTTTTCCTCTGGTAAGCCCTGCATTTTATTTTGCACTTGAATCTCAGTTCTATTTCACAATCTTGAGGGACTTTCATAGTGAAACCATTTCCATGTGAAGTCCAAGATTGTCTGTCACTAATGTCTCTGTGTGTCTGTAAGTGGTAGGCACAGGCCTGCCCCCCACCATGAGCAGGTTTCTGTGCCCTATAGCCCACGTTGTTAAGTATATGCTGTACATGTTCTTGCTGAGATCTATACATAAAGCTCCAAAATTAGATAATGGGCAAAGTCGACCGATTGCCTGGGCTGGTGCATTTGTGATCTGAAGTTTCCTCGTTGTAATTTTTCTCCTTAGGTAATTCTCATGGAGATTATAATAATTATAAGATAGTTGGAGAACACTGAGAAGTTACAAAATGCTTCCCTTGTGCCGTGTGCCATATTGGAATGCTGTTTATTTCTCTCAGTAAGTATTTATTGAGCATCTAATGCGTGGCAGGCGCTGTACCGAGAGAGAAATGATAAACCAGAGGCAAGCGCTTGCTTGCCCTCGTGCTTCTGATCAGATTCTGGTGGAGTCAGATGAGTGAACAAGCACAATACAGGACGGGAAGTTCTGTGGTGAAGGTCGGATGGCACAGGAGCACTGAATAGGGGGTACTTTGCCCAAACAGCAGCTCCTCCTCTACTACTGTAAACTTCGTTGTCCGGTTGCCTTACTCTACTGTTTCTAAAACCAAGTGTCCCCCACTTTTCAGAAGATTGCAGGCTGCCACTTTGCTTTGACAGAAGACCTTATACTTGAACCTGTTCTTGTCAACCAAGAGAAACTTGGAGAGGATTTTCGCTTCCACAAAACAAGATGGAACGTGAAGACAGCGTGTAGTTTGTATTTGCCGGCAGGTGCCGTGAGCAGTGACAGCGGTGCCGCCGGTCCCTCCCCGGGAACGACACGCAGCGTCTGAGCACCCAGCTCGGAGCCGAGTCTGGGGAGGGTCTGTGCTTTATCTCAGTCTGTTTTGGGCCTCCATTAGCAAGACATGCCATGAGGTGTCAGAAAAGCCTGAGAGAGGTTGTCTTTGAGTCTGGGGAAGCTCAGAAGTTTTTCCATGTGAATTAATGGGAATTGCTTCTTCATTTTACCTCATTTTGGATTATGAAAAGATTTTGTAGGAACAGCCCACTTTCACATAGTGGGGGAAACCCTAAGGTATCACCTTAGTGGCTCAAACACGTATCTTTCTAATGGACTAATGGCTCCTAATGCTAATCACAGCAACTGGGCAGATGTGTAATTTGTTGATCCCTGATGGGCATTAATTGATCAATGAACACAGCAAGCATTTACTTTTGATTATGTGAACACAGACTTGTGTACACGTATGAGGAGAGACAGAGACCAGAGCACACGCATGAGCCACCCCAGTCCTGACCCACCAAATTGGGCTTTAAGCTCTGTCTAGCCATGGTGACGCATTAGGTCTAAGCTCTCCCTGCTGTCACTCACTCGCCTCGCACTAATGGTCTGTGTTCCTATATGGCTGGACCAAGGCTTGTTGTGAATAACAAGTAAAAAAGCAAAATATTAACCAGTCCATACAGCTCTTTTCTTGTCGTACAGGTAATGGGCGGAATGTTACAATAGGGTTTTTGGACTATTTAAACACTTTTGGAGTAGTTAAGCTTTAGAGAGCTTAGTAATAATCCTTCCAGGTTATACTTGATATTCGGATTCTCCATGAAGATATCCAGATTAATCCTACCCAATAAAATTAGATTTTCCTTATTTTGGATACTCTCTGTAGTGTGTGTGTGTGTGTGTGTGTGTGTGCGCGTGCGAGAGAGAATGATTGTGTGTCCTATTTCCTTTATTCTTACTTACAGGGAGTGAACTCAGGCAGTACCATGAGTGTTAATGCTGCTTGTTCATGAAAACGAGAATTCTGGACTCTGGCTAAGGAAGAGGTGAAGGGGATTTAGGACCTTGAATGATGATGAAAAGTGAAGGAAAGAAAAATCTTCCTAATAAGGAAACTTCAAATTCTTCAGGTGAAAGCACTTTCTGTAGGGTTGGGAATGGCTCAGACTAGGAGACCGACCCCTGTTCTCTGGCTTCTCTTCATCCGCACCCTTGCCACAGCTGCATGGTGGAGGGTGTGTGATACCTGCTTCTTCGATTTCGGACGTGGCCATATGACTCGCTTTGACAGTGTGGATGGGAGTGACAGGGCCGGTTCCAGGCGCAGGTCTTAAGAGGCCTCATAGGCTTCCTCTTGCTCCCTTCAAGCCACCCCAGCCAGCCCAGAGGAGCCACAGCTCCTCTGGGAGCCCCAGGGAGCCACAGCTGAGCCCTGCCTCACCCAAGCTCAGCCAGCCCACAGACTGTGAAAATAAATGAGTTTGGGGGGCATTTATTAATCGGAAATATTGTGTCAAAGCTAATACAATTCATACATTGTGGAAGAAATGTTGGTGTCTGGAGGGAGGAAGAGAGTGGAGCTGGAGCCGGCTTCCTCCCGGCCCCTCCCCTGGCCCTCCGCAATCTCCGGGGTGGCAGTTATGCAGGCAAACATTTGCCCTGCCAGTGGTTGGCACTTTCTTCACTGGGTGAATGTCCTTTCCTGTTTGCCTGACCAGAAACTCTGCTTCAAAATTTAGAGCAAGTTCGCACAGTTTGAGGAGTGGGAGGCTATGGTTTCTGGTTCATAAATCTCCAAAATCCAATAATAACCAAACTAAATGTAGTTTAGCATCAGTAGATTGATTTAGGATTGTCTGTGCTTCTTATATAAAATAGCATGTAAGCCCCTTGACTATGGAGGATAATTCTGATCTTTTTTTCTTTTTTTTTTTGTCCTGCTTCCATGCTATGTGAATACAAGGATTCACTCATTCATTCATTCATTCATTCATTTATATATAAACTCTTTTGCTAAAGGCAATTCTCCAGTGATGTGGTCCTTATTGTCAGCGAGGCAGAGGGTCATGCCATCCAAAGTCCCACTTTTGTATGTGCTGTAGGATCATTTCTGTTGAAGACTGCTTTAGGTGAATTTCTCCAATGAAATGGTCTCTTCTTTGCAACAGGGGTCACTGGCAATTTCAGAAGCAGCTCTGGAGTTAGGCTGTACTTTAAGGATAGTGATACATGGGTGCCTGGGTGGTTCAGTGGGTTAAGCCTCTGCCTTCGGCTCAGGTCATGATCTCAGGGTCCTGGGATCGAGCCCCTCGTTGGGCTCTCTGCTCAGCAGGGACCCTGCTTCCCTCTCTTTCTCTCTGCCTGCCTCTGCCTACTTGTGATCTCTGTCTGTCAAAAAAATAAATAAAATCTTAAAAAAAAAAGATAGTGATACAGGAATTTATTTATTTATTTATTTATTTATTTAGTAATACTGGAATTTAAATTCTACTAAAGGACTAAATGTTAAAGGTTCCTGGGTTGCAAGGTGTGTGTAGCAGAATCTGGATAACCAGCTGAGTGTTAAAACTTGCCCCTCTCTTCTCCAGTCATTCCCAGTGTCACTTAGTAGCTTGTGAATTCCTTCTTGCACAACTTTCTCCCTCTCAAAACACTGGATTTAGATCATGTGATTTCTGAAGACCTATGCTGAGACTTGGAGTGATGTAATCTTTTTTATCCAATACTTTATTAAGAAATCCAGTCAGAGCCTGAAGGCTAATTGCCTCAGTAAGCACACATTGGAAATACATGACTGATTGGTGTCAATGAACAATTTAAATCTATCTCCTCAGTCAATGTCATTGGTTCCATCCGTCCTTTCACCTTGAGCTCAGAAAAATCTGTTTCTGCCATGGATTATAAGCTTGAGGTGGTGACCAGATACCCAAGTGGAAAAATCCTGTCATACCACTTGGACTTCACTGAAGATAGATATGTAGAAAAAATAGTCATAATCGTTATCATAACAGCTAGGATAGTTGCCAAATTTAGGGTCAACAGGCAAGCTGTGCTCTGCTTTTATGATCTCATTTAAACCTCACAGCAGTCCTATGAAGTGGCGACTGTTACCAACCCCGGAGATGTTCAACCCCTTGCAGTTAAAAAGTAGTTGATGGGGATTTTTGCAGTCTTGTCTATCGGACTTCTCACTTATTTCTTTTCACTACTTTACTTTGATGCTTTGTTCATTTTCATTACTTTGTTAAAAGCATGGCTTGGCTTATTCTCAAAAGACTAGGACATTTTTTTCCACTTGTCCTTTCTACAAGGGAAGTGTTGTCTTAATCTTACTTTACACCAAGTAAAGTGTTCTACCAGGGATCTACCAGCTTCTGCAGGTAGCAGTGAGTGACCCCAGCTCTTTTCTCATTTCACTCTCTCTTTCATTTCAGTTCAAGGGTCACCACGCTCGAGTTTCAAGAAAGACGGGTTTTGCAAGAAATTCAAAAAAGTCTAGTTTGTTGCTGAGAACTTCACAAGGCAATAGACATAAAAACTGTTGTGGCCTTACCCAAATGAGGTCCTACTGAGTTTTACCATAAACGTTAATTTAAAAAATATATCTCACATTTTTCATGTGCTATTTTTTTCCTTTCTGAAAATCATAAAGCATTCCTAAGAGACTACCTGGGGCTAAAAAGAGTAAATCACTGTTTTAGTCATCCTGAAGGCTTGAAGAAAGTCTGCTTGAAGAGTTTTCATGTGGCAAGCTGTCTAGGTCTTACTAATGGGATAAGTCATACAAAGTTAAAAAAAGAAAGGAAAAAGAAACTTTTCAAGTCTATGAGAAAAGCATTACTTTATGCTATTTAGAGAAGCTTGGGAGATTTTTTTCCCCCTTTGGTAAATGCCACAAAAGAGGCATTTCTCATGAAAAGTTAACTGAGAGACAGGCTGTAACATGGTGAGAGCTGGCCTCTGGGAATAGTTATGGGAGAGAGCATGGAGCCAGGACCAGTAATTATGAGACACCAAGGAAAAAAAGCAGAGGTTGCATAGACGTAAAATATTCCGAAAGCAATCATGGAAGTGGAATGAGAGGAAGAAAGAGAGTAAATGCTTTAAATAAAAGCAGTTCTCACTATACAAAAACCAACAGTGTTCACATCTGGTATAGCAGAAAAAGTATTAGACTTAGACGTATCCTGGAAAATATACTGAAAACTTGGATATATATTTAAAACTACGCTGGATTGAGAGAACTGGAATTTGAATCTTGGACTTACACTTAGCGCATGAGTGACCTCGAGGAATTTACTACAGCTCCAAATCTATTACTTGCAAAATGGAAGTCATGACACAACGCACATGGAAGGGCCTAGCATACCTAGTGAGTGTTCGAAACGTATTTGTTGAATTTAAATCCTGTAGCCAACACTAGAGGCAAGAAGGCGCGTTCTGGCCAACGGAACTTGCAACATGATGCTCAGACCTCAGATTTCTCAAAATCAATCACTTGGTAAACATCAGGTCAGGAAGATAGAGTTCTGCTGCCGAGCTGAAAACACATGGTGTGGAGTCACTGAGTGCCCAAGCCAGCACCACTTAGGGAGGCACTCAGTGTGGAAGAGAACGAGAGCCACGTGGTAGGAGGGGAGGATAAAAAAGGAAAGCCTGTTGGTCACTACATCTGTCAGTCAAGTTCAGATGGCAGACGAATGTGGCCAAGTCTTCCTGTAAAAAGAACATAAGCTTCGGGGTCAGGCTTGCTTTTAAATCTTGACTTTGCTTGTGTGACTTGCGTATAGCCTTTTGTAAGCCTCAGCTTCTTTACTCATAAAATGGGAACAAAAAACGCCTTACACTACCCCACCGTTTGAAGGTTATGCATGATTTATGATACACGCCTTGCGGTTAGCAGACATACGATGCATGGTAGTCATTGCTACTTAGAAGGCCACAGCTCCTTCGAGCAGAAACTGAACCTCATGAGTCTTTGTATTCTTCATTGTGTTGAACACAATGCCTGTCATATATGAGGTATAATAAATCTTCATTAAATGGATAAATAACAACAAAAAGCTTGTTCTGTGCTCTTGCCTTTTGCACTAATTGCCATCAGATGGAGCTTTTGCCTCATTTGAGAGTTTTTTTCCCTAAAAAAAGACCAACTGATCACCACCTTTGACTTCAGAGCATATCTTCAAGACAGAAGAACTACAATAGACATAGATTGGCTTGCGGGGGTGGGGAGCGCCTGCCTATTAATGGCATATTCAGATCCCACCTAAACATTGGCCATACCTTTGGTTTTGGACTCAGTCCTATGTTCATTTCCCAGCGCCATCATGTCTGACAAGTCACTTTGGGAAAGTTAGTTACCTCTTTGAACTTAATTTCCTCATTCATAAATAATGACCTTAACGGCTGATGTGAAGATTGAATGAGACAGCATATGTATAGTGCCAGACATATAATAGGCAGGGCCAGATTGGAAACTCAGTGTCTGACACCAAGGCTCAAAGTGCTTATATTACATTTGATTTCCAAAGGATTTCAAGCTCCTTGAAGAAAGGAGCCATATCTTATTCAGAACCACTTGCATATACTGTGGTGCCTAGCATAAGGCAGGGCAAAGAGTAGACATGTAATCGATACTTGCGAGGCTGAATTGCTTCCAACTGTTATCCATTCTCTAAGTGAATCAAGAACACTTCTCCTGGAAAATGTGCCTTTGGGCACAAGGAACCATAATTGATTCACAAAAACAAGAATACCAAAGAAACTTTCATTCCCTTCTTAATATTATTAGACTGGTTGTTTGAAACAAAACACACATAGACTTTCTCTTTTTTCATTTCAATAAGGCTTTCGGCAAGTTCAACACTTAAGATGCCTTAGATGCAAGTAACAGAAAACCCATATTGAACGGGGTATAGGAGGAACTGCGCAGTTTGGCCTGCGAGCTTGGGAGCCCGTGTCAGAACTGGCTCATCCAAGTCAACAGCATGATCAAGGGTCCAACTTCTTTTTGTCTCTTTTCTGACAACAGCGTTGGCCTCATCCTGAATGTAAGTTGCTCACTAGTAGAAAATAAGCTACATGTTACCTCACTCATTTCTGGAAAGAAACAAATGAAAGAAAGTATGCCACTCCCAAGCACAGAACATAATTTTTCCCTTCATAATGTTCCCATTCCTTCAATAGTAATTGTCTTCAGTGGAATGCTTTGCGCTGACAGGCTTGGATGAGTGATCCTGGCAAAGGATATGAGATTATGGGGTCAGTTCCTGAAACGTTGCCTCTACATGGGGAGGGAGTTGAAGTGGGGAAATGAGTGGTGGAGATTCAGTCACTATGCCCCAGCAAGGATTATCATGGTCATGGAAAAGATGTGGATGTTTTCTCTAGATGATATAGTTGGGTTGACTAGAGCTGGTGAAATAGTTCCACGGTTAACAAGGCAGAAAGAGAAGTGACAGATCACATGTATCAGGTATCTTCCATTCTTTCACCCTGCCAGCCCAAATTGGGTTAGCTGCTCCTCTACCCTGCTTTTCTACAAAACTATTCATCATTTCACATAAGTACTGTGTATTTGTTGTATGTTTATATAATTAACTTCCAACCCACCCATGAGCTGTTGGAAGCAGGAGCTGTACCTTACCCATCTTTCTAGCCTCAACACATAACACAGACTCTGACATAGAAAGAGATCAGTTTTCAAATACTTGTTAATGAACAAACAATGGGTAGAAACTTCAGAAAGGGAGATTTCAAGTCCTCATATGGATGAAGAGAAAATTTCATAACAATGAGCATATTACATAAATTACTAACATTCATCAATAACTATAAAGACGATGGTGTTGGAGTAAGATACATTTAAGGTCCCTTTGATCCTGGAATTCAGTGATTTCCCAAGTTTACTGATGGTGATCACAATGTACACCCCAAGATGGTGGCCCAGATGGTTCCCACAGAGAAGTCAGGACAGTCTGTGTGGCGGGAAGGTGCTATAGTCAATTGTTTGGCTTGTAACATTCAAAGCTTCTCTCCAGGGCCATAACCTCTACAAAAGGAGCACATTCCATTTTCTGTGTCAGCTGTGATGACCGGCCCTTGTCGACTGGGGTCTGCTGTGCGCTTGGCTTGTAGGCCAGATTCCAAGACAATAAGAAACCCAGCTGAGAGCAGCTCATGAGCCAATACAGTACCAGGGGTGGGGAAGGGATTTCTTTATAGCTTGATCCATCTTTGGCTCAGACGGTCTTTAAGGATGAGAATAAACAAATGCAGAAGTCAACATGGCCAGCATTCGGTGTCCAGCTCGTGCTGGGTGCTGGGCAGACCCTCGTCGGGATGGTGGCTGCATGGAGACAGGGCTCTGGCCTGCAGTAAAGCTTAGAGTTTAGTTGGATATTTGCAAAGTGCACACATGTACACACACAGACACAGAGTACTGGAGAAATATACAAAACCACCACCAGGACAGCAAAGGGTCAACCAATGAAGCATTCAGGAATGTTGCACACACAGCATAGCCTTCTGCTCACGCTCCTAGCCTGCCCTCACCGCTCACTGTTAGCATAGTGGTGTATGTGTGGTGTGTGTGTGTGTGCACATTCTCTCACAAATTTACAGGGTTTTCCCATGCTATTCCTAGAATACTACTTATTTATATATGTAAATAGAAAAAGATCCAGAAGGATATCTGCAAAACTGTTAACTGTGGTTTTCTCTGGGCGAGGAAGAGGGCTGGGGCTTTTATTCTATCCACTCTTCTGTGTTGTTATTTTAAGCAACCAAAGAAGTATTTAAATAAATTAGCCAGATTTCTAAAGGAGAAAATACAATTTCTACACCTTGTGCAGTTACCAACGAAAAGTACCTATTCTTTTAATCTGACTCTTGGCACTAGTCCTCATCTTTGGGGACATGGCAAGAAATGAAAGTATTCAGTTTTGATCCTAAACTTTTTTTTTTTTCTCCCAGAGGGGAATAAAGACGGAAAAATGAGAAAGAGGAGTCTTGATTTTCTACTGGAGCCCTAAAGTGCATCATAATGAAAAGAACCCGTGTCAGGGGATAACAAGCATTCCCAGAAGGAGTCCTTCTGAGGGCTTCCTGGAGGAATGGAGTCTTACGGAGGGAGAGAAAGCAGAACTGGCTGGAAAGGAGGGAACGTGCGTCTGAGCTTCTGCTCTGCTAAAACCTAGATCTTTGAACCTGTAGGAGTCATGCATCTCTCCTGGTTTCAGGTTCTCACCTTTTAGGATAGGTAGTTCTAGAATATTTGAAAACTGGAAGTTACTGGAGACTCTAAACTCTTCAACCTTGCCAAGTAAAGCCGACAAAAAGGACAACACAAACGAACAGACAGCCAAACCAAAAGCTGTCGTGGAATCCCATCACCGTTTCAGACATGAAAGGACGCCGTAGTGCCGAAAATGTCAGACACAACTTAAATTTTAAAAAATTAATGAATGTAAAAACTGCCAGAATCTGCCCTTGTTTGTGTCTCTGCCTTGTGGGCAAGAACAATTTTTTCCACAAAGGCATTTGGGAACCTCGGCAGCAAGCCCTCTTAATTTCTCCTTGGGGCGATCATGCTGGCAGGTTCTGACCTTGAACCTGACCCCAGACAGACACTGAGTGGCCAATTCAGGGACTGAAAAGGCAGAGTCGAAGCCACACAGCAGAGCACCGGAGTTCAGCACGGAGGAAATAATCGTTCTCCAACAACTGCTCCGTGTCAGGTACGCATCTGGGTGATGGAACGGAATTCCATGGAGAAGCGAAACAAACACAGGAGCTCTCTCCATGCAACTTGGTATGTTCCATTAGGGGAACCAGATTGTTAACAAAGACACAGAAAATGTGGAGTGTATCGCAGAGTCTTAGATACAATAGGAAAAAAATAAAAGCATACCAACTTTGATAGGTAGTCACTCAAGTGTGAAAAGTGATCAGAAAAGGTCTGAGTAGAATCTAGAAGGAATGGAGGGAGTCAGCCATGAAGCCATCCAAGCAAGAACACTTCGGCCTGGGACTAGGAACAACAAATGCCCTTAGGCAAGGTGTGTGCTTGATGAAGTTGAGGAACAGCGATTTACAGAGTTAAGGACAGGGAAGACGCGAAGTCAGAGGCAGGAAACACTCAGGACCTTACGAACTCTGGGAAGGACTGACTAGGTCTAAGTGTGCCGTGAGCTATCGGAAGGCAGCGTGCAGAGAAGTGACACAGTCGGACTCATGTTTTGATAAAATTGCTCTGCTACTGTATAAACTCTGTGTAGAGAAGGTGGGAGCAGGGAATCCAGCTGATGTAACTTCCAGTCTGGGGAATGAAGGAGAATTTAACAGGAAGAAGGAGCTACTGGAAACATAATGCCATGTGGTGACTGCTGATGCTTTCAGGGCTAGGGAAGTAGGGAAGCAATGGCTTATTCAGTAGGTGGAAGGCTAAGCTCTGGAAATACATATCTGTGTCTATTTATGCATATATATTTACTGTATCTCTCTATGTTTACTGTATATATCTATAGATATTTGCTTACTTTGTATACTACACATGAAACATTTCTTTATAGCTACTGAATAAATTCTTTTCCTCTAGTTCCACCCTAACTTTAGGTTCCTTAAGACTTTCCTTCTTATCTTTACTTTTATTAGCTAATTATTTTATATATTCCATGGAAACCCCATGTTTTAGTCAAGATGGACCAGGTTATGCTGCAGTAACAAACCTCGAAATCTTGATGACGTAACATCATGAAAATGTATGTCTAACGTGAATTAGCAGGTGGACTCTAATAATTTTGGTTACCAAGAGACTGGACCAATAGAAGCTTCCTCTCAGCATTTGGATCCACAGTTGCTGAGGCAGGAAAGGATACAAGGATACGTGGAGAATTCTGTACTGTCTTTTAAAGCCCCGAAATAACATACTGCTTTGCCTCGCATTTCACTGGAGTAAGTCACACGGCCATCCCTAATTCAATGAGGCAGGAAAGTGCAATAGAACAGTGTACCTGGAAGAAAAAGAAGTGGAAAAAAATCGAACAGTCCTAATGATCCCCACAGTCTGGTTCTCTTTCTGATTGGATCCCAGATTTTCCTTGCTTTTACCTTTCCAATTTGACCTACTTTGTGTAAGTCTTCCCTGTTTATCTTTTTTTTTTAAGATTTTATTTATTTGACAGAGAACACAAGTAGGCAGAGAGGCAGGCAGAGACAGAGGGGGAAGCAGAGAGCCTGATGTGGGGCTCGATCCCAGGACCCTGGTATCATGACCTGAGCCAAAGGCAGAGGTTTTAACCCACTGGGCCACCCAGGCGCCCCTTCCCTGTTTATCTTAATTGAAAATTTTATGACCTATAAATTTCCAAATTACTCATGCCACTCAGATGACGTTGCACATTGACTTATACTTATTTTTGTACAGACACGCAAGTGGTATTTGTTGTTCTAAGTGCACACCTATCTTTTCCTTTACCTAAGTTGGGACTTCATGGCCAGAAAGTCAGTCTAAAGGGGGCCTAGGGAAAATAGCTTGCCCAAAGATAAGAAAACAGAGATGCCTGCTTCTTTCAGACTGCTTCTGTTCTTTGATAATGCAAACTTTACTTCCCATCTGTCATGCCCTCTTGGGTTTTCAATACATGTGGCAATGGCAGCAAGCATTCCCAGATTTTCTCTGCTGCCCAAAGCCCAAAGTTAACTTTGTTATGTGCTTTCTAGCAAGGGAAAAGCAATAGCGTCAAGTGCTTTCATCATTAGACTAATGCATTGGTGAGTGGCAAGGTGCCATCTTGAGCCATAGGGATAGGCTTCCCCTCTGAAGACATGCTAAAACTGTCCCAAAGAAAGACATTGTTTTGATTTCCCAGATCAGGGCTGGGATCCACATGTCATCTCACTCTCAGGATATCAGACTCTGAGTTTTCTTTCTTGACCATCAGAGATTTCTGACTGTGGAGCAACGGCAAGGAGAGCACAGTGCAATGCTAGTTCTCCCAGATGGAACTATCTTTTCGGACGTGTTAAGCAGTTATCTGATTTATTAAAAGTAATGTCTCCTCTTGATTAAGTGACTGGTGTTAGAGATTGCCTTTTTCCCAGCAGCCCCTTACAAGGAGACTGAACCCACTGGGTGTGAAGGAGCCACAGAGCAAATGCCAGATAAACAAAAATCCCCGGAAGGATTTCGATGAGGGGGTGGGGTGTCAGGTTTTCAAACACAGACTCACATGTCAGCTGTGAGTAGAAGCAACGTCTCGTTTGTTTGACTAAACAGGATGATTCCTGCAATGGGGGCTGTTTCTCATCTTTCCTCGTCATGCAGCAGCATGACAGTCCGCATTGCCTAGAGGAGACATAAATAAACACTGTCCTATGAGCAACCGAAAATTCTATCAGGCTTGCTTTTCCCATCCAACAGGTGGCATTGTTGTCTCATAAACGGCTTCGGTACCAGGGGAGCCACTAAGCAACCACCATCTGTTTTTGTTGTCGCTGCTGTTGTTTAAAAATCCCACGGTTTGTTCATGGAATTGGGCAGAAGTGAACAGCACACAAACGTTTTTCAAAAGCACTTTATTTTTGAGCAAATATGGCTGGTGAGTCCTTTCTATTACAGAGCGTTAGCAGATATAAGAAATACTCAGCTTTCCCCTTGGGATTCCTCTGGGTGGACTGAGAAGGAATCCTGTGTTTTCTTTTCATTTCTGTCAGTGGCCAATTAAACCATAACTCACACTACTTAAATTTACACATTAATTCCCTAAATCACTTACGTATTGAAACAGTGGCATTTACAGAATGTGGGTTTCATGCTTATTATACAAAGCTGGAAGAGGAGGAAACTGCAGAAGAAAAACAAGACCCTATCACTCTTGTCCAAGACTTTTTGCAATCGAATTAGTAAGATAAGATATATAGAAATCCCATTAGTAGTAATCTGGACAAGATGCCCTTATGCTGGGTACTAATAGTTAAAAGTATTTTAATAACTAATTAACTAATACTAGTTAAAAGTAACATTTGGTGAGAATTTACTGTATGCTAGACACTGTTCGAAGCATTTATTTGCTCTTCATAGCAATCCTATGGCGTAGGTGCTGTTACTATCCTCATTTGATCAATAAGGAGACAGACGGGGTAGTGGTTAGCCGCCGGGCTATGGCAGACGGAGTGACCACTTCTGAGAACTGCAGATACTGAGTATATACCACATACCAAGTAAGAATTTTTGCCCTTTGCATCCATGATGTTGTTTTCATGCTAACAATTTGAACTAAGTATTAAGCATTATCTTTTTTTTTTAAGATTTTTTTTTATTTGAGACAGTGAAAGAACAAGCAGTGGTGAGGGGCAGAGAGAGAGAGAGAGAGGGAGGGAGAAGCAGATTCCCCACTGAGCAAGAAGCTGGATGCCTGCCGGGCTTGATCCCAGGACCCTGAGACCATGACCTGAGCCAAAGGTAGATGCTTAACGGACGGAGCCACCCAGGTGCCCCTAAACATTATCTTTATGTTACTTTGATTTACTATGGGAGTTTAATTATCTCTCTTAGCAAAATATAAGTGTGCTCATCTCTAGACTCCTTGAAAACAAGCATAAAGATTTATGCAAACATGAATTTATTAATTTAGCTTCAGACATGAATAAATGCCAGAATATCAGTAATTTACTAATATCATGGCATATGCCTCTTTTCCTATAAGGTACATCAATTACGTTTTATTCATCATCCTAGTAGAAATTAAAAATACGTATTTATAACTCTTTATTGCTTCCTTGTCATAAAAAACTTCAGCTCTGGGAAAAGTGGCCAACTGACTGGTTAGTATTACTGAAATTTCATCCATTTTGATTCACTAATATGCCACAAAGCCTTTAAAAGAGGGAAATTGTATGCACACACACAATTTGATACATATATCAAAAATAGTTCATCTTTTTCTGTCCTTCCAGAAACAAACAAAAAAACCCTGCATAAATTCCAATAATCTATATAAGCTTTCTCTCAGTCCAAAAATAAAATATTTCCAGAGAATGGGGAGTGAGGGTTGAGGGGAAACAGCAAAAAATGAGGGAGATAAATTAGGCATGGCTTGATTTCTAATCATGGTGTAGAGGTCAGTGAGAACATGTAAATATAATAATCTTATTTAGAAAGTTACCAAACCACTTTGACAGCTCATTTTATGAACTTGCAAGTATTTTTTCCTTTGTTGAAGAATGGGATATTTTGGCTAATCTAATAATCTGGTTTATGCTTGCCACGGATATTTATTAACTCAGTACAGCTGAGTTTCAGGGTTCCTAATTAGACATCTGGACACTTTACATGCAGGCTGAAAAGATTTTATTTTTAAAGGGAACTGACTAAGTGTTATAAATACACATTTTAAATTTTTATTAAAATATCAGCAGGAATATTACTGGTATCCCCTATTGCAAATTAGTACTGTAATAAATTGCTAGAATTCTGTCGCTTATTTGTCTGAAATTATATTAATACTTAAATGTTTGCTTAATCACAGTTCAAAGAATGAGACTTTTTCTTGTGATTCCCATGCTTATTTTCAAGGATTGAGAGATGATGTCTTTATATTTATTCTTTAAAAAGAAAAAAAAGCTAAAGGAGATTAAAACTTTAACACAATTTTTGACTCAGGGGAAAATCCATGGCTCCCTACACTGCTTAAGTTCTGTTTTTGCATGTTTGTTAAACATCTCCATACTTTAGTTACTTTATTTTCCCATTAGAGAGAACTAGGTATCAGGGTACAAAACATAAAAATGTTGTTTTGATGGTTTTTGACTTCCTCTGTTCTCTGGAAAAACCCTAAAGTTAGATCAAGTTTTATTTCCTATCACTAGGAATATCCTCCAATAGTTTCTAGGTACTTCCTAAGACAAATTATGTATTCATGAGGAAATGCGTATGCAGGGGTGCCTGGGTGGCTCAGCAGGTTAAGCCTCTGCCTTCAGCTCAGGTCATGGTCTCAGGGTCCTGGGATCGAGCCCCGCTTCGGGCTCTTTGCTCGGCAGGGAGCCTGCTTACCCCCCTCTCTCTGCCTGCCTCTCTGCCTACTTGTTATTTATCTCTGTCAAATAAATAAGTAAAATCTTAAAAAAAAAAAAAAAGGAGGCATTTCTGAGTATGCATCTCAACAAGGGCTTTCATTAAAATTAGAAGGTTGGTACCCTAATGTGGCAAGGTGTGGGGAACTCCGGCATTTTCTTGGCTGGGAAGAGATACTGTTTACAGACCTTCTGGAATGCACTTGAGTGATGTGCAGCTCTTAAGGAAACATTTGTACAAGGATGTATATAGAAGGATACTCAACACAATGCTTTTTATAACAACTAAAAATTCAAAATAACCCAGTGCTCATCAATAGGGGATTGGTTAAATAAGTTATACCAATTTCTACAACAGAATACTGTACAACAATTCAAGAGGAAGAAATTTACTAACATAGAGAATGTTCATGGCGTATACCATTGAGTAACGAAAAGTAGAGTGCAAACGTTGATGCTTTTGTAGAAAGAAATATGAATTTACATACGTGTGCATGCATGAATAGAAATAATCAAGAAAGCTACATACTGAAATTCTAACCATAGTTTTCTTTAGATAGATTTGTAGATTATTTTATTTTCTTATTTATTGTGCTTTCTGAATATATATATGTGTGTGTGTGTGTGTATGTATGTATGTGTATATATATGCATATATGAAATATGGAAAGTAAAATAAAGGAAAGTAAAATAAAGCTGTTTTCATTTTACATACACACATACACACAGTACAATGAAATGAGCTCCTGAAGGTGATAAGCAGGTGATAAGCAGCTCTCCACCCAATAGCTTTAACTTCCAATTCAATAAATATTCTTGAGGAACTGCGTGTGCAAGGCTCTGTACGCTTGGTCTTTCATCTCCTCACCGATAGGCCTCCCTTTTGCTCCCATTCCTTCCCCTCCTCCTCTCCTCTCATCCCCTTCTGTCTCTCTCTTCCTTTCCCTCCCTCATTGCCTTTGACTTCTTCCCCTTGCTTGTTTTATACCCACAGATCCTGGCTTTCTTCGAAGAAAAACATGCAACTTTCTCCGCCACAACACCACCCTTCAAGAGATTAGTCTACACTCAAGATTCCCTCTCCTTTCTACTCTCCCTTTCAATGCCAGTCGCTTTCCAAACTTCTACCTGGATTTTGCCCTTACCTCCCAAAGTTTCTCCCAGAGCGCTTATCAGTTTGTAACTCTGCGTTAATTAATACAATCTAAGATTACTGTCTCTTCTTGTCTAAATTGAAGCGACATGAAAACAGTACCTCCTCCTGTTTTGATCACGATCCCATCCCTAGTACCTGTCACATAACATTTAATATATATTTCAGTACACAGTCCTAAGAGATAAGTACTGTTATTCCCCCTGCTTTCCACACTGCAGCTGAAGACAGGTAGTATTAAAACTATAAACTGCAAATCTGAGCTGTGTTATGGAAGATGCTGTTTGGGTGGATAACACGAGTTCGATTTCCCAGGTTCACTCACTGTCCGGCAGCAGCAAGATAGACTTTGGAGAAAGGGAAACGGGAGGTAGGGTTGGATGAAGTACCATGCGGTAAGAAAGGGAAACACACTTTCGGCTAGAGTCTGCAGGAGATAACAATCACGGAAGACAAAGTGTCCCTTCTACGTAACCTGGTGTGGTGGGCAGTATATGGTCTTCAGGCTCAGGGAGGCCCGGGGTTGCATCCCAGTATGACCTCTTAGGAGGGGAGCAATCTTGAGAAAGTGAAGAAGCAACGGATCTTTCATGAGCTTCCTGTAAAAATGAAATTATGTGGCAGCACAAACCCAGAAATTCCATTATGAGGTATTTATACAAGAGAAATGAAAATATGTGTCCAAAAAGCCCCTTTTATATAAAGTTTATAGCAGTTTTACAAATAATAGCTAAAAACTAGAAGCTGCCTTCTTGTCTGTTAATAAAAACATGGAAAACCACACTGGGCTATATTCATCCAATGGACTACTTTTCAACAATAGAAAGGAATGAAGTACACAATGTAGATAATGTCATCAACATGTTGTGAGCTTGAAAAGCAGAAACAAAAAGAACGAATGCTGTGTGATTCTATTAACTTGAAGTTCTATATTATGCAAATCCATTTTTGTGTGAACTAAAGGTCAGTATGTAAATGATGGAGATATATATATATATCTCAAAACTCAGCAAATGTTCACTTAAGATTTTTTCATTTCATTGGTATGTAAATTCTCCCATAGAAGAAAATAAACTGTAAGCACATATTGAACTATTGATGTGCACGCTGGTATAGTGAGGGGTACAGTGTGCTTAGAAGCAGTAACTTTAGAACTACCCAGAACTAGGTACAGCTTACTTAGTTTATTGCATTTTTTAAAAGGGAGATTGATGGAAGTCTTATGGATAAATAGATACATAATAGAACAACCGTGGTGAAAAGCTCGTGGTAGAATCCAGTGTTGGGTATATGGGTGGTTGTGGTAAAATACTTTGAATTTCTCTATATATCTGAACATTTTCATAATAGAAAACTAGAGGGGAAAAAAAGCAAATGAGAGCAGCTGGATACAGTAATCCTTCACTGACTAAACTGAAGTCTTCCCTGTTGTGTCTAAAGAAAATTCTCCCACGAAAGCCACAGAAAATGTTCCTGTTGTTAGAACCAATCCTCCAGGCGCCTGGGTGACTCAGTGGGTTAAGCCTCTGCCTTCAGCTCAGGTCATGATCTCAGGGTCCTGGGATCCAGCCCTGCATCAGGCTCTCTGCTCGGCAGGGAGCTTGCTTCCCCCCCCCCCCCCCCCCACCTCTGCCTGCCTCTCTGCCTACTTGTGATCTCTGTCTCTCTCTGTGTCAAATAAATAAATAAAATCTTAAAAAAAAAGAACCAATCCTCGACCCTTTGAACCAGTCCACACCACTGTGCACTCCTCTCTCTCTGGGGCTCTTTGCGTCTGTGCTCCCCTTTTTACCTCTGTGTTGTTCTCCTCCTCCCTAAATAAAGGTGCTGCTCTTTCCCTCTGTGATCTCTCCCTTGACAATTCCATTCAGCCTCTGGGCCTCCACAGAACACGACTCCAACAACAACCAGATCTATTTCTAGCGCCGTCTTCATCCAAGAACAAGCCTTGTACTTTCTGAGCTGTCTTCTGGTCACTTCATTTCAGGTTTCCCTGGACTCTCCTGCTCGGACCTCATATGTTCCACTTGAGTCACGTCACGGTCACCCTCTCCATCACCCCGGCCCCCTCATGCCACTCAGGCTGTCCCGCTGGTGAGCAGGCAAACCTCTGAAACCTCTCAGGTGCCCATCCCTGGGTCCATGCCCTCTGATTCCAGCTTACTTTGGTACTGTTACTTTCCCATAACGAGTCTGCTGAGACAGCCTCCCAACTGGCCTCTGCATCCTGCTTCTGGTTTTCTCTCTCCTGACATCTCTCTTTTTAAGAAAGCCCAAGTATAATACTGTAAACTCTTCAGCTCAAACATTTCTAACAGTTTCTTGTTATTTCAAAGTCAAGTTCAAGCTCCTTAGCTTTCCAGGTTGCGAGTGGCCTAAACTAGGTATTGTAACTCCATTTCCCAGGACTTCCATAGTCTCTCAATCCAGCTTCCCACAATATGAAATAGTTTTTTCCCCAGGTCCCATTCTGAGACTCCTTCTCTCCCATTTAGACCTGACTGAATGTCTCACAAAGTGCTTCCTGATGTTTCCCAATGGGAAGAAGGTC
This sequence comes from Mellivora capensis, assembly GCA_004024625.1. NCBI lineage: Eukaryota > Metazoa > Chordata > Mammalia > Carnivora > Mustelidae > Mellivora > Mellivora capensis. Next base: position 166,023 of record PISX010001001.1, on the reverse strand, counting down.
TTTCGCCTCTAGACACATGCACCGCTTCATTCGAAGTTCTCAGAGCAAGCTGAGCCTTTTCTCTCCAATGTTGTTATTAGCCATGTGTTAACCCATGGTTCCTAGTCAATGTTAGCTCCTCGACAAGAGTACCTTTGGTTCTCCTCTGTCTCCCATACAGCACTGTGCAGAGAGTTTTACACATGGTGGAAACTAAACAAACAGTTGTTTATCTAACTTATGAAAACTATATGGGAGAGAAAGTATGGTAAATAGAAACGGATATTTAGAAATAGGTCATCTTTAGCATTTCTTTTTTTCCCATTTTATTTTATTTTCAGTGTTCCAAAATTCATTGTTTATGCACCACACCCAGTGCTCCATGCAATACGTGCCCTCCTTGATACCCACCACCAGGCTCACCCAACCCCCCACCTCCCTCCCCTCCAAAACCCTCAGTTTGTTCCTCAGAGTCCACAGTCTTTCATGGTTCATCTCCCCCTCTGATTTCCCCCAACTCCCTTCTCCTCTCCTTTTTCCTATGTCCTCCATGTTATTCCTTATGCTCCACAAATAAGTGAAACCATATGATAATTGACTCTCTCTGCTTGACTTATTTCACTCAGCATAATCTCCTCCAGCCCCGTCCATGTTGCTACAAAAGTTGGGTATTCATCCTTTCTGATGGAGGCATAATACTCCATAGTGTATATGGACCACATCTTCCTTATCCATTCGTCCGTTGAAGGACATCTTGGTTCTTCCACAGTTTGGTGACCGTGGCCATTGCTGCTATAAACATTGGGGTACAGATGGCCCTTCTTTTCACCACATCTATATCTTTGGGGTAAATACCCAGTAGTGCAATTGCAGGGTCATAAGGAAGCTCTATTTTTTAATTTCCTTTTTTAAAAAGATTTTATTTATTTATTTGACAGAGATCACAAGTAGGCAGAGAGGCAGGCAGAGAGAGAGAGAGGAGGAAGCAGGCTTCCTGCTGATCAGAGAGCCTGATGTGAGGCTCGATCCCAGGACTCTGGGACCATGACCTGAACCGAAGGCAGAGGCTTTAACCTATTGAGCCACCCAGGCACCCCGATCTATTTTTAATTTCTTAAGGAATCTCCATACTGTTCTCCAAAGTGGCTGCACCAACTTGCATTCCCACCAACAGCGTAAGAGGGTTCCCCTTTCTCCGCATCCTCTCCAACACTTGCTGTTAACTGTCTTGTTAATTCTGTCCATTCTAACTGGTGTAAGGTGGTATCTCAGTGTGGTTTTGATTTGAATCTCCCTGATCTAGTGATGATGAACATTTTTTCATGTGTCTGATAGCCATTTGTATGTCTTCTTTGGAGAAGTGTCTGTTCATGTCTTCTGCCCATTTTTTGACATGATTATCTGTTTTGTGTGTGTTGAGTTTAAGGAGTTCTTTATAGAGCTTAGATATCAGCCCTTTGTAGTGTCATTTGCAAATATCTTCTCCCATTCACGTGGGTTGCCTCTTTGTTTTGTTGACTGTTTCCTTTGCTGTGCAGAAGCTTTTGATCTTGATGAAGTCTCAAAAGTTACTATAGAATTTTTTTCATGTGTAAGTTATTGCTCAACCACTTTTTTGCTTGTTGCAATTCTCACACCCATCACATTTAAAACCATTGGTGACAGATTTTTTTTTTTTTTTTTTGCATGGATCCTAGAGTACAGTGGTCTCTCTCAGAGGCCAGATGAAAACATAACATCAAGAAACAGGCATCACTATATTGGTGATATGTATGATAGGTATTTTCACTGGTTCTCCCCAAACACTTGGTGCTTAGTAGAAAGTTGAGTGTCATTTGAGAGTTTTAGCCAGAATAGTGCTTTTTCAATCCAAACCACGTTAGGAAACTAGCATAAGCTTATGTTCTCTTATTACATTCTCTTTTAATCTAAAATTCATAAATAAGTTCATATTACAAAGACAGTCTAGTATAAATCTGCTACTCACAAATGCAAATAATAATTACTGGTTCAATAGGGCCAGGTTTAAGGGGAAATTTGGCATTTATTGCAAACAAAGTATTAGAGATGTTTAGAGCTAAATGTGATCATGGGGTATTTTAAACCAACATTTTCATGTTAGAAAATGGAAATCTAAAGAATGTAAGTCATTGGCTAAGGTTAATTAAAGGGTTGTTGGGGGGGCTCATGATTCCCCGTCAAGCTCTCCTCACTTCTCTATACCATGTATTTCAAGAGAATTCGAAGTAAAAGAGTTGCCTAGAAGTGATTTTTCTCCATCTTTCTTTTACCTACATCATCGCCGTCTTCATCACCATCGCCATTGCCGTCATTCTTGCATCTGAGCGTGCCAAGCACTGGGATGCATGGTTTAGAAATACTGTCACCTCGTGAGGTTGTATGAAGCTGTAAGGAGTCTCTTTCCACCACCTTCTGAGATATCATTAATCCCATTTCGTAGATGAGGAAACTAAGCTCACAGCTCTCAGCACAGGGAACAAGTAACTCAACAAACCTTGCCTCAAAGAATTCACAATTGAATGCAGGAGAAAGTCATTGGAGAGGTAATTCTACCTCCCTCTCGTAGTTTGATCAAGTACTTTCTAGTGTGCCTTTGCTCACCACAATCAAAGTCTGATTACAGTTTTGCAGTTACAATGGTGTCATGTGGGAAAGGACAGAAAAGGTAGAGGTCTTTCTTTCTACCATTCATGTTTCTTCTTCTTCTTATTCCTTATTTCAGGGGTGCCATATATACTCTTCATACCAATTTCCCTTGTATCTTAGAGCTATTTGCAACAGAGATTTATTCCTTCTTTCTTGGTATTTATTATTCTGTCCTTAGCATATATAACCTGTAACCTGTCACAACTTGGCAATTACAGGAAACATGTTTGTTAGGAAAGCCAGGAGTTAATGGGGTGGGGTGATGGATGGCACAATGTGCTTTCAAAAGAGAATTGGAGGGGGCAAGAAGTCATCGGTGTTCTGGGGGCATCAGGATCAGGCTGAGTATCTGGTAGCTGGAGGGCAATTTGTTTCTTTTATGCTGACTCAATTTTCAGGAATACCATTTCAGCCTTCCTTTTTTCTTGATGCTGAAGTGAACACGACGGTATTTCCCCAGTGCCTTGTCGGCAGAGATCTGGATTGGCTGCTTTCATTTATTCCTACATGGACACAAACTCAATTGGCATGGGATTCCATTCTGTGTAGACTGTTGCCATCACAAATGACACTTGTAACAGGTTTCAAAATCTGTCCCATGACTTTTTAATCATTTGAAACAAAACCTGTTTTCCCAGCACTACTATGCTGGCCCTGGCACTCTCTCGTCTTTTATTTTTTCTTAACCAGCAGTAGGAAGGGCAGGGGCAGCCTCGATGGTGGCACGTCTGGTCACAGTGTTAATGACTCATTTATTAGGTGCTTGAGTTGGTCACATTACTTGATTCTTCAAAATCTCCATTTCTTTTGTAAAATAGGGGTAAAAATAGTGTCCAGCTCATGGGTAAGGATTAAATTAGGTGATATAGTGCTGTGCACCATTCATGTCACATAGTCAGTGCTTCATAAATATTAGCAAATATTGTCATTATTCGGTTGTAATACCACCACCCAATAGACAGCTGGAACTGGAAGCGGAAGAAAAGCCCAGGTGCAGACTGGAAGCAGAGCAAGCGAAGGGCGACAGTGGACAACAGACTGGTGGCTCTCCACATTTCTTGAAAACCCTGGTGCTGAAATGTCTACAGATCTTAAGTTTATGAATAAAGCTTTACTTCTCCATAATTTACATTCAAAATTTAGGCACTGACAGAGAAAAAGAAAGTCATCTTTTTATCTGCTTTTCTACTATGGACAAATGCAGAGAGACAGGTGGACCCCTGCATACGTGCACCGAGACTACTCTCTATAAACAGTGTCTTTAGAAAGGGCTAGCATTTCTCCTCTCCTCCAGGCTGGTAAATGAGCCTTCCCAACCTGCGCTGTGAGCAGGGAAGATTGGGAGTGAGTGTGACCTTCAAAAGGGGCTGGGATAACTACCTCAGGTCTGTAAAACCCTCAGATCACTTGACTAGCTCTGGGTTTGAAGCAGGTGGGAGGGTGGAGATGAAAAGAAGACAGACTCTGCCCATCCTGCCACCTGTCACTGTGTCCCCAAAGATCCCGAAACCTACATTTTACCCGGCCTGTCAGGCATGAGCACTGATTCATTGACTAAGGTGTTCAGCAAGTATCAGTTGGTTATGGTTTATGTCCAAAACACTTAGGATATGGTAATGAACGAAACAGACAAAAGTCTCCACCTAAGAAATGTGGTAGGTAAGATCAGAGATTTAATGTGGGTGTGGGGTGTGTGGTGTGGTGAGCAGGAAGACTGGACATATAGGTCGTTGCATGGACTTTGGACCTTACATTGGGTGATATGGGAAAGCGTTGGAAGGTTTTTGAACACAGGACTGCCATCATCTGACTTACTTAATCTGACTTACTTTAACAGGGTAATTCTGACTACTGTGAGAACTTAGCCTAAGGAGACGCAAGGGCAGAAGCAAGGAGACGGGTTATGAGGTTACTGAAATCATCTTAACAGGCCATGATGAAACCTGGGGCCAGGGTTGGCAGCTGGGGGGCAATATTTTGGGTGTCATCATTATATAAATGGCATTTGAAGCCTGGAGAAAGGATGAGCTCACTTGGGGAGAGAGTTCAGCCAATAACTGAAGGCTGGGCGCGCCAACATTTGGAGGACGGGGAGGTGAGGATGACACAGAGAAGGACACCTGTGAAGGCGGACACAAGCGCAGATGCCCACTGAGGGTGCACCGACGCCCAATCAGTAAGACCAGAGCTGAGACATCATCCTTGGGTCAGCAGCGGGAGGTCGTTTGGGCCTCGATGAAGTGGTTTTAGTGTAGTGGCAGGAGGAGAAAAAAGAGAGTGTGGACAGGTATTTGGGAGACCAGGAAGGAGAATGGAGTAGAGAAATAGAGTACGCCTCCTGCACAGCATTAAGGATCCACTTGAGTTGGTGGCAGTGACTTTAAAGATGACAAGTCAGTGGTTTGTGTCTTTCTCCAGTCAGACGTAGCCGTGGGGATGCTGGTGAAAAGGAAGCAGACGGCTGGATGTAACGAGGCGGTGGTTTTATCAAGCAAGTGCAATGAAGTAAGAGGCAAGGATGAGACTGGAGAGCGTCTGGAAGGGACTCATCATAACAACTGAGCGTAGAATTTAAGCTGAGTACGAAAGATGGAGAGGAGTGAGAATAGGCAGATGTTCCCAGGATCGACAGACCGAAGGCACAGTGACGTTAAAGGATGGTTGACTCGGGTGCTGCTATGAAAGGATGGGAACTTAGTGTGGGTCAGAGCCTGGGGTGTTTGCGAGGGAGACTAGAGAGGATTGCAGTTACTGATGACGACGAGGTCTATAGTGTGACACGACAGGCCGGTGTGGCTGTAGCAGCTCAGCATTTGTGCTAAAGATGAAAATTTCTATTAAAAGTTTATGAGCCAGGTACAGTACCCTCAAAATTGTCATTGGCCCTCTGAATACTCGGGTTTAATTGTCTTGTTTCCATTGTCCCCATTCCAGCTGAATGATCGATGTTAGCCTAAGAGTATAATTATCAGACTTTCTGAAATCCACTTTTAAGGTATAGGGCACAAAGGAAAATTTTGGGGGCGCTCTATCTACCTGGCAGCCACTTTAATATGGCCTCATTCAAACTACATAGTATGCATACTATGCATCCAATAAATAGCAGTTATGGGTACTGTGCTGTTCTTAAACACTATTACTCATGGACATACACAGCCTTCCCTAAACTAACACGAAACCATCAAAATCAGAATTTTGGCTCTTCTCTGCTTGTGAATTTCCATAATTTTACATTCTAGAACCAATTAGATAAAAATCCCGGTGATTTTTTTTCTTAAGCAACAAATGGCAGAATTAGGAGTGACGCAGAAAGTCAGAATGTAAGTGAAGTGGTATGGCTTCAATGACTAACTCGCAGGTCAACCTGCTGGAAGTAAGCTAGGTCAGACAATTTGGACAATTGCTGCATTTAAATGCACTTGAGGTATATAGGAATGGGTAACAAAAACTAAAATCAGTGAGCACAGGCTTCCCAGGCAGAGAGAACAGACCTGGCTCCCAGGGCAGCTCTTGGACCCATCTCCAGAAATCAAACCCTGGCCACCTGCCTATGCGCCCGGGCCACTGCCCTGGGAAGGTCTGACAGTGATCTTGAAGGGATTATTGCCTTTTATAGCGGCAAGGAAATTGGGCTCTGCAGGGCAATTACAGTGTGTCAGACCGTAGAACCATTAAAATTTCAGATGTTGGGATTTGGTTCAGAGGGGAACGGTGTAGCTGGCATCAGGTGAAGCAGAGATAGGGACTTCCAGATAGTAAAGAAGGCACTTCTGGAAACCAAGCCTAGGCTCTGACCATCTCCTAGGGGGTGGAGCTCGGGCTTGCTTTCTCTTGTCCTGTATTTGGGGTTCAAGCATTGTGCCAGGAAAAGTCAAGGCTGGGCGGATGGCAGCCTGTTGATTTGGGGAGAAGGAAAGCGAAACAGGAAACTCCCCTGCCTACCATGGGGTCAGCACCTCATACCCATTGTTCCATGCGGTCGTCACAACAATCCCATGCAAGTGGTGTTAATATCATGCCTGTCTCATAGCTGAAGAGACTGAGGTTCAAAAATATAAGTAAGTCGCCCGAGATGACCCGGCCATTTCAGCGGCAGAGCACAGCTTTGACTCGTCTGCCTGACCGCGCAGTTCCTGTCTGTCACAAGGTTACTTTGACCCCCCACCATGACCACCTGCTAAGAGCTTGTAATGGGCCAAGTGTGTCAGGCCTTGTGGCTACCCAGCACAGTCTCCTCAATTCACAGAGAAGGGGTAGAGGTTCAAAGAGATAGCCTGCCTAGGCTCACATAACTGGCCCACCTAGGGGTCAGCTCTAGAACGCCCTGTTTGACTTGAGTCCTCACGTTCTTGGGGTGACAGGCCGGCAGGAGGAAAGAAGAGCCAGTCCCCTGGCCTTCTTTAGAGTTAACACATCATTTCCACATTTGTCCCTCAAATAACTCCTGCAGGCAAGTATAATACTATTTCCATTTTTTTTTTTCATATAAAAAAACAAGTTCAGAAAGGCTAAGTGGCTTTCCCTGTAATACTGAACTAGTAAGACATGAAGAAGGGCCACGTCTTTGGTCTTTGGACTATAAATTGAATTTACCCATTCATTCAACATCGGTTGAACTCTTCCCATGTGTCAGACTTTGTATTAAGAACTGGGACCGTGAGGCACAGTGCTGGTTCTCAAGGAGCTCACAGTCTAATGGGGCATGCAGTCAAAAAAAAACAAAACAAACAAACCCGACAATGTCAGTGGGAAGTAATCAACACTTACTCTTGGTTAACACGGTCCCAGCATTCTGATGGGAAAGTGAACTGAAGTCTTACTTGGCAGAACTATTAAGGTACCGACAGTGGGAACTCCTTGTTACTCTCCAGCCTTTTTCGACTGCAGGAATTTTGTGTACGTGTGAAAAGTAAACTGTAGCCAAGTTCCCAGTGAAGCAAAGGGGGAATTAATTACTGGATGGATGGATAATTCTTTTCAGGGTTTCATTACCCCAAATGCCTTTACGTGTTCATGATCAAGGCACCATGCTTCTCTACTTCTAGCTTCTCAGAAAAGGCTGTGAGGCCAGAAAAGGAAGCTTGTCTTCTTGATGGGATAAGAAAAGAAATAATTTGGGATTGTGAAAGAATGGTAAAGAGGGGAAGAACACGGCCTTCCCTGGGCTCTAATAACAAAAGAAAAGGCCTTGATGAGAAAAAAACCAAAGTAATATTTCCATAAAAATTCCTTTTGGAAGACAGCCACACACACCAGGTCAACTCCAGCCTTGGAGGCCAGCCTCCGTGACTATTTTGGGATTTCCAAGAGGGAGGAAGCACACTAAGGAAGAGGAAGCCAAGAGTTTCATCAGCAAAGACTTCATCTTGACTTGTTTTGCAGGGGAAACAAAGGTGGGGAGGCCCTGTGTGCTCCCTCAGGGATCTGTCAAATATTCAAAAATATTAATTTTGGAACAACAGTGCCTATGATTTTGAAAACAAGATAACTAAGCCAGAGATATAGTTGATTGGATTGGCAAAAAGTCTCTCAGAGCCCCCTGAGGACGCCCATTCCAAGTCTCCACAGGCCTTCAATAGAAAATCAAAACGACACAGTGTAGAGCCAGATGAACTACAGCCTCAGGGTACTCCAAATTCCTAACACAAACCATAATTTAGCATGTTGAGGGATCCCAGAATTTTTATAATTACAAAGAAAATCAAAGCTTTATCTGACATTCTACAAACTTTTTTTTGCTACAAGTCCAGGGACTACGTTCTCACCCTTGCAGCTGGCCTTTCCAGAATTAGGGATGACACCACATTACAATATCCCTAGCCGGTATGTGCACTCGGATGCCCTGTTTCCCTATTGCAAATGGCAGGTTTACTCCTACTGCCCAGGAGCCCCTCAGAATCACCAGCACTAGGCTTCGCCTGCTTTCCTGTGTCGGCACAGTTCAAAGCTTGCCTGCACAACTCCAGAACTTCTGCCTCAGTAGGGGCTCATTTGAATGTATACATGTGCAGACAACAATAGTGGCTTGATGTGTTCATTCTCCAAAAAGTGGTCATATTTTTAACTCTAGATTCAATGCATTTACTCAAAAGAATGACTACCAGATGGTGAAACTTTGAGGAACCAGGGGAGATTAGAGAGGGTGTCTTAAAGCAAAAGGTGTGTTCTTTATCTCTTTATAACACAGAGATGGTTACTTGATCTGCTTCTGGGTAAATTCAACTCTACTTCCATGAATACACTTAAGAAAATATTTTGGTCACACAGAATAAGATTTATAAACTTGTAGAATCTCATTACACAGGAAGAAAAAAAATCTGTTTGTGTTGTGATATATTTTCTTCCAGCCCTGGATGGTAGGACTCAACATTGTAAAAAAAAAAAAAAAGTCAAATTTCCACAAATTAATTTGTAAATTCAAAGGATACCTGGATAGATGCATGATAAAGCAAGAAGGTAAAATGTTAGTGGTGGATCAAAGTGATAGGTGTGAATGTACTCACTGTAAACATTTTTTCCGACTTTTTATAATATTGTGACCACAATTACAGAAAAATATTTGCCCCTCAACTCTTGCTTTAGGATGAACTTTTACAATTGGAATTACTGAGTCAAAAGTATGAGTATTTCTAGGTTCTTTAGACTGATATAAGAATACTTCTCCAAACATTGGTCCCAAGTTATACTCTCACTGGTAGGTTATCTAGACCGTTGAGATAGCATGTTAAAAAATTATGAACTTTAATGAGTTATAATTTATGTAAGTGAAATTTGTAGATCTTATATGTATAGCTCCATAAGTTTGTATAAATGCATATACCTGTGCCAAGGTCTAGAACATTTCTGTCACCCCAGAGAATTCGCTCTTGCTCCTGGCCAGCTATCTTCTGCCAGTCCAACCCCAGGCAACCACTATGTTGATTTTTCTGCAGGATTAGACTTCTCTGTTTAGAGTTTCTTATAATTGAGTGCTAGAATCCATAGTCTTCCGAGAATGTCTTCTTTGCTCTGCACGTTTTAAAGATTCATTCATGGTGTTACAGCAGTTTCTTCCTTTTTATTGTCGAGCCGCATTTCATTGGACAGGTAGGTATGATCTTTATTAATTGTCTTGTTAATGGACACGAGGAGAGCATTTTAAATTAAAAAGATACATTTCAGTCTATTTTTATACTGTCCGTATGTGGGAGTGAATTGTGTGCATTTGGCCAAGGTCTTTTGAAGCCAATGCCTGTGCCCAAATAAAAAAATAATGTGCAGTGGAGTTTGGGCACTGATTTCAACTTAGAGGAGAAATACGGACAGGAGGGCCGGCCACCTGCAGGCTGGACCTGTTTGCAACACAAAAACTGTCTTCATCCTACTGCGTTTCTCTTAAAAACATTTAAGTGATGGCTGAGAAGAGACCCGGTGTTCTGTGGCCAATTTCTACATTCTTTCTGTGGCGTATATTTCAAACGGTATATGAGAATTTCCTATGAGAAAAAGTCCATTTTATCTTCTCTCAAAATATCTCACTACAACTTAATTAATTGGCAATGAACTCTATTTTTAGTTCTCATGGAATTAGGTTTCTATAAGCAATGAAAGGCAGCCAGTCAAAAATCCCAGGGTAGTATTTCAGAATTTTAGGACAGGAAGGGAGACACTTGCAGTCACCGAGCTCAAATTCCTTATTGTTCGAGTAAAGAAAGTGAGGTCCAGATGGATTGGGAGCTTTGTCTAAGGTCCCACAGCTGGTTGTACCAGTTGTGGGGCCAGAACTTTGGCCTCCTGGGGAAGTGTATCGGACATTATACCACACCACCTTGCCTTTCTGTGGGCTGAGGCCATGGTGCCTTGTATAACTCGGGTCCTCTGAACCATGAATGGTTTTCTGGGGCCCTGGGGAATCACCAAGGCCAAAGTGGGAATGTGTTCCCCTCTTCCCTGATTGTGCACTTACCTCCCAGCTCTTCCACTACAAAGACCCAAGCCTCCGTGTTCTTTGCTGTATGTGGATGTCTCCCAAGTGAAAAAAGGAGGGAGAGAGCTGGCAGCAGGCAAAGGCTGGTTTCTGTATTAGACACCCATAAAGCAGGATAGTGAGTGACAGTGTTCACATGAAGCTTGGGTGCAGCTGCAAGCTATTAGGTGACACAGACTTACTGCTATGGAAGATTCCTGGGTGCAAGTCTGCATTGGCATAAGGAGGCACCAAGGTGTCCATGGCTTTGTGTTTTGCAATATTCTTGGGTAAGGGCTTAGCAGCACCTCTTTTGGTAGAATAGGGGAATGTGATTCTAACTCACAGCGAGGTATCTGTTAGATTCCTAAGTAGGGTAACATGCCCCACCTGTTCAGGGAAATGCCCAGAAGCCACGATGCTCTATGTAAAGAAAGTATCACGGAACACAGATCTATTTCATTCTATCAAATACACATGAACATTTCCTACTAGCAGGAAAGATATCACTATTACATGTAGAGCGACATGCAGTTATAGCCCCGGTACACTGTGCATGGACAAGCGAGGGGTTCTGCTCAGCACCTCTGGTTGCTGACAGGTTCTCTCTGTTTTTCCAAGTGGGCAAAAACTCAAGGCAAATAAAACAAAAACACATTCTATTCACTCTTTTATTTTCCCAGTGAAGTATGAGAACAGAGCCACTGCTTTAGGAGCTGAACGCTTTTGCCCAATACTCCGTTGAGACCCAGTTTGAGAAATATTTTAGAAGAAAATATTCTCCCTGAAGAGTCCTGATTCTCCTTTCTCCTCCTTCATTATCCATCCTTCACTTCAGGCACAGAACACCCTAAGGCTCTTTCTACCACCCCATTTAAAAAAATGATTTTTATTCAATAAATTCCTTTGTGATGAGATATAAATTATCATTAGGGCACAATGTTTTGTTCTGTTTTCATCCTATCCAGGGAGATTTACTTTTGCTTAAATAAGAATACATAGTCTTAAGTCAAAGGAATGAAGCTGTCATTGTGGGCATCTGTGAACAAGGTAAGGAGCTCAGACGGCAGCCAGAGAGGACAGCCAGGGAGAGACACTGTCACAGAGGCGAGGGCAACACTGGACGTGCCAACAAGAAACGGCGAGCGCGGAAGGATGTAAAGTTACATGAGGAGAAGAAGCTGTAGGAAAAGTTATTCCATCTTAGGGCGGCTCGCCTCAAGCGCGCGCTCCCACGTTCGGACGAGGTACTGATTCCTGAAGGTTTGTCCAAGTTTAGGTGTCAGCGGAGGTTCACGTTTTCCAGCTTGGGCCGCTTATTCTTTGGCTTAGTATTATTTTTTTAACTCGTCATTTTGAACTTATTTTAGATTCATGAAAAATTTGCAAAATAGTACAAGAATTTTGGTCTACCCTTGACACAGCTTTCCCAAATGTTACATTTATATAACCACAGGACAATGATCAAAACAAGAACAAAAAACAGCAACAACAGCCACAAAAACGACCCTGAAACAGTGCTACTCCCGAAGCCGCAGAGAAAGTTTATTCAGATTTGACCCGCTAACGTCCCGTTTTCCGGCCAGGATCCGTGTAGTTGTCACATCTCCTTAGCCTCATCCGGTCTGGGACTGTTCCTCAGTCTTTCTTTGTATCTCATGACCTTGAAACTTTCCATGAGTTCTTACATTTGGTTTCTCTGATGCTTTCCTATGATTAAGTCAGGATGCTCATTTTTTAAAAAATTTAATTTTTTTCCAGCGTTCCAAAACTCACTGTTTATGCACCACACCCAGTGCTCCATGCAATCTGTGCCCTCCTTAATACCCACCACCAGGCTCACCCAACCCCCACCCCCCTCCCCTCCAAAACCCTCAGATTGCTCCTCAGAGTCCACAGTCTCTCATGATTCCTCTCCCCCTCCGATTTCCCCCAACTCCCTTCTCCTCCCCATCTCCCCATGTCCTCCGTGTTATTCCTTATGTTCCAGAAGTAAGTGAAACTTACTTTGACTCTCTCTGCTTGACTTACTTCACTCAGCATAATCTCCTCCAGTTCTGTCCATGTTGCTACAAAAGTTGGGTATTCATCCTTTCTGATGGAGGCATCGTACTCCATGGTGTATATGGACCACATCTTCTTTACAGGATGCTCATTTTTGGCAAGGATTCCACAAAAGGGATTTTTGCCTCCTTCTCAGTGCATCATATCAGAAGATAGATTATGCTAGGAGTGCCTGGGTGGCTCAGTCAGTTACGTGGTTGACTTTAGCTCAGGTCATGATCTCCGGGTCCTGGGATCGAGCCCCACATTGGGCTCCCTGCTCTGCAAGGAACCTGCTTCTCCCTCTCCCTCTGTCTCTTGCTCCCCCTACTTGTGCTCTCTCGGTCAAATAAATAAATAAAATCTTTTTAAAAAAGGAGATAGACTAGGCTGAAATGATTTACTGCTGCTGATGCCAATTTTGATGTCATGATTAAGGTGATGACTTCAAAGTCTCTGTACTAAGTCAGTGTTTTTCTCTTTGAAATTAATAAGTCTTTTGTGGGGAGATACTTTGAGAAAATGCAAATCTATGTCTCATTGTCCTTTTGTCTTCAGATTTTAATATTCAGGATCATTTTTGCCTGTAACAATTATTACTGTGGTGCTTGACAAATGGTGATTTCTTTACTCTGCTTCCTTGCTTTCTCTTTTTCTCTTTCTTTCCCCTTCCCTCCCCTTCCCTTCCCATCCCTTCCTTCTCTTCCCTTCTTTCTCTGCTTCCCTCCCCTCTCTCTCCTTCCATCCTTCTGTTCCTTCCTTCTTTCCTTCCTTCCTTCTTTCCTTCCTTCCTTCCTTCTTCCTTTCTGTTTAAATTGTCTCTATTTAGCTTTTGGAGTTCTTTCAGATTGGCTCCTATAACTTTTCAGCATATGTCGTCATGTTTGAGTAGTTCCTTAATTCCTGGTACCACAGAATATTCCAGGCTATTTCTATATTTTCCTCGCCTCAGGCCTGGAATTATCCATTTTTCCAAGGAGCTCTGGTTCCTTTTATTTGACAGTAGTATTTAGAAACCAAAACCTGGTGCTAGTAATGCTCATTCTCCTGCCATTGCTTCTAGAGAGAGCAGAGAACTAGGAAATACATGTCTGCACTGATGTATACACATATGTATACACGTGCATGTCTGCTACTTCTCTCCATCCACCTATTAATAACCTATGACCTGTAAAAGGCCCTGAGTTCGCACCAATACCGCTGATTCTAATTCAATACCACAGGCTTCTTTATCTAGACCTCTCTTTGTTCTCTCTTCTTCTCTTTGCCTGACAGGGATAAGTCTGGCTCTCATTATCTGCAGTGTATTTTTCTACTTGCTCAATCCTAAAAAACACAAAAGATAGTTTCAAAAGTCCTAGTGCACCCTCCTGTACAAAACTAGTTTATTAACTAGAGTAATGTGTGCTACATTTGGGGGGAGATTGAACTCTTACAGTGCATAGTCAAATACTGTCTTCCAAAGTCGCTTAGGCTTGTTGTCTTCTTCAATGTGCTCTAATTATTTGGTTATTCATTTTTATCTAGTTATGTTCATTGGCTAGTATTTGTATTATGTTTTGAGTTTACCTCCCATACCTCAGTTCTTTTAGTTACTTATTTATTTGTGGGGTATATGAAGTAGCCCATGGTTCTAAAATCTGAATTAAACAAAATGATTAGCCCAGAGAAGTTTGGCTGATGGTTTGCAATTAATATTATGTATCAATTATTTATTGACGTGCGTGTCTCACTGGATATTGTTCCAGCCCCAGATGAATGTTTGATATTTGGCTTCTCTGTCATCAACTCAGATAGTTTGTAGAAGAGAACTCTAGATATACATAAAGTTACGGATATATAAAGAAGATATATCCAAGGGTTTAGACAAATACATATTTTTATATTAATGGAAATCATTTTCTACTTCAAAATGCTCTTTACTCAATAGTCTACACTCAAAACCAATATTTCCACAATACTCCAGACTGAGCTGAAGTCATTAGAAAGCTCTGTTAGCACCAGGATAAGCAGAGGGCGCTGAGGGGGGCTGAGAGAACATTCCCAGAACTCCTCATGACCACAATCCATGTGCCTGTGGAAACCAGGACACATGCGGGGCCAGAGTGACTAGCCGAATGGTCTTTCTTCTTGGAGATTGTCTATCCTGTGGGGAGCTCTGGGCTGTGTTGAGTACTCACCCCCTTTTTCAGTCTTTGCAACACTGCATGCAGGGCAGCTTTTTTCCTTTTTTTTTCTTCTTCTGTCCCTAAGGTTCCAAGCTCAAATGTGCAGAAATCGATTGTACTTCTATACACTAATAATGAAGCAGCAGAAAGAGAAATTAAGAAAACCGTCCCATTTACAATTACACTAAAAATCGTAAGGTACCTAGGAATAAACCTAACTAAAGAGGTAAAAGAACTATACTCTGAAAACTATAAAACACTGATGAAAGAAATGGGAGAGGACACAAAGAAACGGAAAGACATTCCATACTCAGGGATGGGAAGAACAAATATTGTTAAAATGTCTATGCTACCCAAGGCAATCTACACATTCAATGCAAGACCTACCAAAATACCAACAGCATTTTTCACAGAGCTAGAACAAACCACCTTAAAATTTGTACACACAAAAGACCCAGAATTTCCCAATGTTTCAAACTCTTGTTCTCCACTGAAGAGTGTCTGTCTGATGCACATTCGCTGCCACAAATTCTGAGAAAGACATAAACACAGGATCACAACTCCAGACGTGGGCTGTCTTCTTGATAAATGGCTCTTCATGTTCTTCCCTTTCCCTCCAGACTACTGCCAACAATTTTGCCCCAAATAACCAACGCGATTGGTTCAAAGCAAACATAAACCATTGGTGAATAGCAAATCCTCCCCAAACCCCTCCTGATCACAGACAACACGAGTCAGTAAGGAAGTAGGATCTTTACTGGAGGAGATAGTATGGGGAAGGCTCTGCTCAGAGAGATAAACTGTGCCAAACTAGCTGGGTCATAGTCTCACAGATGCACACGAAATCTTGGTGGGTTGTGTGTGTGTGCACGCCCTTGTGCACACCCCAGACTCTCACATTACATTTACTCTTATATGGATATATAATTCACTTACTTTTATATGACTATAACAGAAGATATAGAAATCACGGTAAAACTGGAAGAGTGATAAACTTCAGATAATTATTTTTCCACAGGAGTTATTAATGATTCAATATATCCCTAATGTGGAGGCACTGTGTTCTGAGAAGCATTAGTCAATTGGAATAGAACACTGGAAAAATGTACTATTTAATGCCAGACAGAATATAATGATTCTCCAGTATGGTATGTGAGAAAAATAATTTACCCGAAGTGTTGGCTAATTATGTTATTTTTACAATGTCAAAATTTTAGCCATTTGGATCCTATTATTTGACTTCAGTGTCAGAGTTCTGTGTTTAAATCAAGTCTCTAATTTCTACCAGTCCTGTATCATGGCATCTCCATCGCTGAGGTCTTGGCTGGCTAGATTTTTGTGCCCAGGTATGTTTCAAGATGCTCTAACAGGAGTTAGCTTCTCTGAGTTCCTGTAGGTGTGAAAACCTGTGTCTCTTGCATTTATACCTAGAACATCTTTGACTCGCAGTGAAATTCTTCAGGTTCATTTTTGCTACCTGCGGGTTTTACAGACATAACCCCACTGTCTCCTGGTATGGACTGCTGCAATGTCAGGGCTGAACCCATGTAATTTCTTCCCTCTTTTAAGTGACTTTAATGTCTGTTTTGTTCCTGGCCTGGATGTTTTGACATTCTTTCCTTCTTCTTCAAGTTTAGTAACTTTACTAAGATGTTTTTCCAAGTTCATGACTTTGTCTCTTTCTCCTAAGACACAGTTTGACCTCCATGTCCAACACAATTGCTCCCATCCTACATCCTTTCTGACCATCAGCCTTTTATAGTCTTTTCTGCAGTAACTAACTTGGTAAGATATAATCTGGCAGAATCTTGCCTCAGATAGTGCCCCAAATCCATCCTTTTTTGCCTTGGACGTAGGGTTTGGGATTCCCCTGGGGACTCTCTAGGTACCTGTACACAATCAGTGCGTGGGGTTAACAGTCCATGGAGGTGACCTTGACCAGAAGAGTATGGTGCCCAAGTGCTGCCCTCTTCCACGTGAGTGCACCTCTCATTCAATGACCCTGAGAGTCCCACAGCAGTGCCTGACTTGAGAAAACCCACACTGGCTTGCTTTCCTTCCTCCTTTATTCTTCCCCAATCCTCTCCTCCTGGTTGGGACTATTTCCCCAGATAGCTGCCTGCATACGGACCTAGTCTCAGCTTCTGATTTCTGGGAGAAAATTTATTCCTAAGAATTTATCATAGATCTGCAACTTTTTTTTTTTTTTTAGATCTGCAACATTTTGTTCATTCATTTCCCCCCTGGTTTTCTCCTCTACAGATGTGTTATTTCACTTTCCCCTCCCATTGAATTTATTGAAATCTGCTCAAGCCTACCCCAAATTTTGAAACAAATTTTCACAGTCCAAAATGACCTAAATCTTTGAAATGATATTATTTTTCTCATTTACTTCTTTTCAGAATACTGCCGGTCTACTTTTTACTCCTTTTGATAGGTTATCCTCTCTTCTTTGAATTCTTGTTTCTCCCATTTGTTACCTTTTTTTTCCTTTTTTTAAATTTCAAAGGATCACAGTGAGGGGAATTAATTTTATGATGTATGTACTTCATGTGCTTTTCTTTAGGTTCCTTTCTTTCTTTTTTTAAAAAATAAAATCATTGCTTTCTCTATGCCTTGTTCCTATGCTACTTTCTTTCTGCATAAATGTCATTTTCAATGAGTCCACAATTTGCTGGAGAAGGGTGGGAAGGAGGGGAGTGTGAACATGAGATGTCATCTGTATTTTGGGGTCTATGTTACTTCTCTCTCCTTGAGTGACCATCTCAGTTCAGGTTCAAAATGCTGTTGGATTATGTAGTTTCCAGGGATGTCATTTATACCATTCCCTGAATTATTGCATTCTCAAGTTCTCATGGGTTCTATCTCTCTTCATCTATTCATTTTTTTTAACCCTTAGCAGCCTCTCTCAGTCAGGAGACTAGACTGTAGATGGTAGCTATGTTCCCATGTTATTTTCTGGTATTTAACTAGGCATTTAAAGAGACAATCCTTGATTTTTCAAGGGCCAGTACCAACCCCTAGAGTTCCTTGCCTTAATTAAAAAATTCGAGAGGAGGGCGCCTAGGTGGCTCAATGGGTTAAGCCGCTGCCTTCGGCTCAGGTCATGACCTCAGGGTCCTGGGATCGAGCCCCGCATCGGGCTCTCTGCTCGGCAGGGAGCCTGCTTCCCCCTCTCTCTCTCTGCCTGCCTCTGTGCCTACTTGTGATCTCTCTCTCTCTGTCAAATAAATAAATAAAATCTTTTAAAAAAAATTCGAGAGGATTTTCAGGTTCCCAAATTGTGGTCCCTAACCAATAACACCAGCATTACCTATGAACCTGTTAGAAGTGCAAATTCTCAAGTGTCACCTGTTGAGTAAGAAACCCTGGGGGTGGGACTCAAGTCGTCTGTACCTTAATTACTCTCTGATGGGTTCTGATGCATACTAAAGTTTGAGAACCACTCTTTAGAAGAATCTCTTCCTCAAAACAAAGGTGGTGGACATTTGTCTTAATTCTCAGCATCTTCCCTTATTTTGGTCCAATTTACACAGCATTTGGGGCTTAGAATTGTAACTTAGGGTTCTGGATTTTTTTTTTTTTTTTTTTTTTTTGCCATAAGAAGATGGAGGGTATTTTTCTCTAATTGCTTTTAGTGTGACTCAAGGGTGAAGGCAGAAATTTTAAAAAAATACACTTAAACTAACACTTTTTAACTGGAATTCTAAGTCAGTGATCTGAAAGACAAGTTGCATGAGAAAGTATGGGGCCTGGACTTAGACACTCGAGGCCCTGCTCTGGTCCCACTTTTGCATCTGATTAGTTTGTGACCTCTGACAAGCCACTTGACCTCCTTGGGCTCCTTTGGGCATGTAAACTCCAAGCCTTTGAGCAACAAAAGTGCTCCTTGTGTTTTTTCCTTAGCTCAAGTTTAAGTGCCTCCAGCGATAAAGTTTCTGTCCTCTCCTATGACATGTCATCAGTGGGGAGAGTTCGCTGCCATAGCTTTGAAGCCTTAGGCTAATTCTAATCTTAATTCAGACAAGTTCTATTCAGAGATAGTGATCCTTTCCTCTAACTCAGGGCAATGTATTCAAATTTCAAGTCTTAATCAAAACTGTAGGTCTGTTTTCCATTTGCCCATAGCTCTACTATTTTAGGGGTAGAAAGTTCAGGAGGAAAACCAGGTGACTTCTGCTAGCAAATTGTGAGACTGGTCCAAGTCATCGTAAAGTCTGTGTGCTATTTCTGACTTTTTCTGGGCCTTTTTGCATTTTAAATTGAGATCATCACACACCTTCTTGGCAGGATGATGGTTAGAAATTTACCATAGTTCTTGCCTAGGCTGTGGCCAACAGCAGGAACACCCACAAACAAAAAGACACCCCACCCAGTCATTGCAGCCCTGCGCCTCACATCCAAATGGATCCATTTACTCTTCATGGTGCTGGTCACCAGTTACATGTCTAGGAAAGCACCCCTTGAGGCATGTCTTGTCTATTGATCAATCCACAGCTGGTTGTACCAATTTGTTAGGAGAGGGGTCCGAGGAGAGGAAGTGTTTAGAAACTTGTACAGCAGTTAGACAAGGCCATGGCATCTGGGCAGGTGGTCCAAGGAGTAGTCTACCTGAGCAGGCTATACGCCACTGTGAGTGGGATTAAACTCAGGAAGTGAGCTGTAGGTATCCTGAATTATCTTATCTGGTTGGGCAAGACTGGTTACCTAACTTTCAGAGCCCAGTGCAAAATTAAAATGTGGGTCCCTTGTTCAAAAATTAAGACCTTCAAGATGGCAGCAGCAGAGCATTAAAGCAAGCGAGGGGTCCTTCTAAGTACTGGGCTTTGTTCGAATGTGCAGGTCACACATCCCTAAAGCCAGCCTGCCTGCTTTGTAGGATTTTGTTATAACTTGTAATATTTTAAGGTTAAATTGTCATCTATAAACCGAAAGTGTGTAGATAATAACTGAGAAAAGGTAAGCATATTTTCTTGTAATTTACTGTTTTTGTTCTCGATTTAAATTTTAATTTAACTCAATTGAATTTGAATTGAAGCCTCTTTTTCAATTTATGGTTTAGCATTATTTAGATAAGTTGGGATTGTAAGAAATGTGTCTTACTAATTTTTAAAAATATTTTATTTATTTATGACAGAGAGAGATAGCGAGAGAGGGAACACAGGTGAGGGGAGCAGCAGGCACAGGGAGAAGTGGGCTTCCAGCTGAGCAGGGAGCCCGATATGGGGCTCAATATGGGGCTCTATCCCAGGACTCTGGGATCATGACCTGAGCTGAAGGCAGGCGCTTAACGACTGAGCCACCCAGGCACCGCTAATTTTTAACCCTTATTTTCAGATTGTAAAAGTTTCCCTGGACTTTTTGTCAAGAAAAGACACACCTCTTCTGAAGGTGTCAGTGGTAGTAAAGTAAATGACAATGGAAATAATTTAAAGTTCAAAAGCCAAGGAATTTGTATTAGTCTGATTTAGAACTCTTAAACTCCTCACATATTGGATTCTATTTTGTATTCATAATGGAGGGTGAAGTGTGTTGTTCCAGAGAGATATTGGCCGATAAAGCAATCAAACCATCAAAGCATAAGTACCACTAATATATAAAACACGAAGAAGTTAAAATCAAACAAGTGTTTTTATAAGACAAAATGTATTAAATGAGCTCTTCCTAGTCACGATTCTTCGGAATGTTCTGCTAATTTAAATGTTGAAAGAGCATCGACTACCTCAAGATTTTATTTCATTCTTGTATGATTATAAATCCATCACTGGAGCTCTCTCAAAAAATTCTCAGCATAAACTGAGATTTCCAAGGTATGATTATAGAATTTCAAAATTAAATCTTAGAAGCCATTTGAGCTGTAGTCATTGAAATTTTTGGTTCCATTCTTGCTTTTGGAGGGATATCTTCCAGCTCATAAGAACTATTTCCAGTGGGGGCGCCTGGGTGGCTCCGTGTGTTGAGCCTCTGCCTTCAGCTCAGGTGGTGATCTCAGGATCCTGGGATCGAGCCCCGCATGGGGCTCTCTGCTCCGCGGGGAGCCTGCTTCCTCCTCTCTCTCTGCCTGCTTCTCCGCCTACTTGTGATCTCTATCAAATGGATGAATTAAAATCTTAAAAAAAAAAAGAGAGAGAGAGAACTGTTTCCAATAACAATTGTGATGGTTAACATCACTCACTGGTTGCAAGAGATTATATGTAGAGGTTTCATTATTTTTTCTTCTGTGAATAAAATCATGGGATATGCAAAGTGACAGTTTTATTTTTTTCTCTCTCCAATCTTTTTATGTTTTATTTCATCATCTTTACTTACTCCATTGGGAATGGGACCGCTAGTAAAATCTTAATGGAAGGGGTGGTAGTGAACATGCTGGTCTTGTTCTTGACCTCAAGGGAAAGCTTTTATTATTTCACTACTTAGTATGATAATCACTTCAGATTTCTTTCTAAAAATAGCTTTATTTCTTAAAGACAAAGGAAATTTCCTTCTGTTCTTAGTTTGTGCTTAATCCTGTTTAACCCATTGGAAGTTTCAACAAAACACCTGCGGTGTTTACAAAGCTCCTTCTCCTCGGTGAGCTCTTGGATGCAGCTTTGGTCTCCTCAGGCCCTGAAATGACCACCACCTCCCAACAACCCAGCAACCCCACTCCAACGTGTGTACTCAAGAGAGACCAGAACTTAAAATTTCACAAAAACCTCTATTCACAAGTTTTTTTTTTTTTTAAAGATTTTATTTATTTATTTGACAGAAAGAGAGGGGTCACAAGTAGGCATTGAGGCAGGCAGAGAGAGAGGGGCTCCTTGCTGAGCAGAGAGCCCACTGTGGGCCTCCGATCCCAGGATCCTGAGACCATGACCTGAGCCGAAGGCAGAGGCTTAGCCCACTGAGCTACCCAGGCGCCCTATTCACAAGTTTTAAAAACTAGAAATAAACACCCTCAAATCATGTATGGACCAACAGGAATGGAACATTCGTACAATGAATTACACCTTAATAATAATAAAAAAAAAAACCCACAGACTACTGATACAACAATATGGATAAATGTCAAATGCGTTTTCTTAAGTGAACAGAGCCGGTCTCAAATGGCTACGTACCCATGGTTTTATTGATAAGATATTCTGGAGAAACTAAGATTTATAAGACAGGCTCAGTATTTGCCAGACTCTACCTCTATCCACCAAAAAGAAATTGGTAGCTGCAAATGGGCCGCAGTCAGCCACCCCTTGAACGTGATGTCTCATGGGAACCCGGGGCTTCTACAGTAAACGGGGCATAACGCTGCCTCTTACTGGAGGATACCCCAGCCAACCTGCCCTGCCCCACCCTGGCGAGGCACTTAAGTTCCCTCTAGATATGCCTACAGAGGGAATGGGGACCGCTGGGTAGGTAAGGTGCCAGGAAACCCCAGCCGTGTTTCCAGGCTCATGTCCTGTCACTGAACCCTGGTTGCCATGAACCATGCCCAGTTTACACACTCATATGACCCACTCCCAAGGCCTTGGGCAGCTACGTACCTACAGGCCTATCGACCCAGGACACCGCCCCAATCACCGGCACACCCTCCCATGTAGAGGGAGGCCCACCCCCACCGATCTCTCCGAGGCAGCATCTGAAAATTGGCAACAGTCTGTTCCCATTTGGATTTGTGGCCTCCTGGGGACCCGGGGGCAACTTCTCTAACAACCAGGGCACCCAGGTGTATCTTATTCAGAAGATATCTTGACCAGCCCGGGTCTGCCCACCTTTGCAAGGCAGTGGAGTTCAGGCCGGATCTACCTTCAGGGCAAACAGGGCCGCTGAATAGATAAGGACTTGGGAGAATGCAGATGTCTTGTTCCAAAATTGTTTGGTTTGAAAGACAAAAATGATCTGGAAATGGATGGTGGTGATGGTCGTACAACATTGTGAATGTGTTTAATGCTACTGAACTGCACACTAAAAAATGGTTAAAATGGTAAATTTTCTGTTGTGTGCATTATCGGAATTTTAAAAAATACTAAATGTAGAACATGTAGAACTGAATAATGATAATGGTAAAACAAAGAATTTATGGGACACGGGTAAAGAAATACATTTTTACTTTGAAGACATTTGTTAGGGGCCAAGAACATTTTTTTATATTTTTTTTATTTTTAATTTTTTTATTGTGTTATGTGTCACCAGACAGTATGTCATTAGTTTTTGATGTGGTGTTTCAAGAACATTTTTTTTAAAATAAAAGTTAGGCATTTAACTTAAGAAGTTTGTAATAGATCAAGAGCAAACTTCCAAAATAAGAAAGAAGCACATAATTAAAAAGAAATCTAAAAACAGGAAAACCAGTAAAAGTATAGTAACCTACACCTGAATCTAAGAAAGCAATAAAAAAATAATCAGTAAGATAGAGGAATCTCCTAAAATTAATCAGGAGAAAAGATACAAATAAACATATATGGGATTAAAAATGGAAAGATACATAGGAAAAACAGAGATTATAAAGTATTTTCAACATCTAATGTCTGTAAGTTTAAAAGACTAAATAAATCGATATATTCCAATGTATTTGTAAAATGTCATATTGGCACAAGAAGAACAGAAGACCAGAGCAGATCAGTGTAATTTTGAAAAAAATACATCTTAAAGGTGATCAAGACTTCTCTTTTTTAAAAATGTAAGCTTATATGGTTTTACAGGTAACTTCTACCATACTTTCAAGAAATTAGATCTTTTTTTATTCAGGTTATCCCCCATAGAACAAAAAATACGATACTGGCTATGCCATTTTTTGAAGCTATTTAAATCTTTTTCCTAAACTAGCAAAAGACAGTACAAGAAGATTATGGTTCACTTAGCTTAAGAACATGGATGCAAAAATCCTAAAAACAATGCTAACTAATCAAATTTAATAATAAATGTCTTTTAAAAATAATAAATATGATCAAGAAAGTATTTCTCCTGTAATAGGACAGTCTTTCATTAAAATACCCTATCATTGAAATCATAAGAAATCTTTGATTATTTCAAAGCAGAAAATTATTATATAAAGCTGAACATACACATGTGTGATTTTAAAAATTAGCAAATTGGAACTATAAGAAAGCTTTCTTAACTAGTTATTGTAGGAATGTAGAAATTTACAACAAATAGTCTAATTCCTTTAAGGCTTGGAACATGACAAAGCTATTCATTTGGCACTATTATTTAATGTAGAAGTGGAGATGGGATGCATTAAGGAGGATATGACATATGGACTGGAAATGAAAAAAATAAAAATAAAAAATCATCATTATTTGTAGATGATATGATTGTCAGTAGAACAATCAAGGCTCTATCAGCGAGAGAATTCAACAAGGTATCAGACAAAAGGTAAATTTACAAAAATCAGTAGCATTTATTTATAGCAACAATAACCAACTAGGAAAAACTAGGTAGAATAAGATGACATTCACAATATTGAGAAAAGTAAATATAATGTCTAGGAAATAATAAAAAATAAACAGATAAGAAAGTAAAAACAAATAAAAAAATGAGAAAGATAATCTGAATAAGTGAACAGAAATTCCATGCATTTGGATGGAAGACTTTTATGTTATAAAGATGTCAGTTCTCCCCCAAATTAATTTCTTAAGTAAATGTTATCTCAAGAGTTCAACTTTATGTATTTTATATTTAAATATTTGTGGAGGACTAAAAGTCTGTGAATGGCCACGTCAACGTGAAAATTTAAGAATAAAATGGTAGGATTGATCTATAACATGTTAAGGCACACTACAAAGCTTGAATAATTTAAAAACATAATAATGGTGTAAAACAAAACAGACTGATAGGTGAGAGAGCTCAGAGACAAAGCCTTTGTACTCAGCAAATTAATAAACAATAAATGTGGCTCTACGACAGAATGGGGAGAGGGAAGATAAATTCTTTGACAGATATTAGGAGGTTGGCTAAAAATATGGAGAAAGATAAAACTCATTCCTAAAATAAAACTCCTGTCACAGGCAAAAGTAAACTATCCTTTAAATTTAAAAAATTTTAAAATATTTTATTTGTTTATTTGATACAGAGAGAGAGAGAGAGCAGGAGAGCACAAGCAGGGGCAGTGGCAGAGGGATAGGAAGAAGCAGGCTCCTAACTGAGCAGGGAGCCCGATGCGGGGCTCAACCAAGGACCCTGGGATCATGACCTGAGCCAAAGGCAGAGGCTCAACCAACTGAGCCACCCAGGAGCCCCAAAATTTTAAATTTTAAACATGAATATTAAATCTATGTGGTTAGTGAAGAAAAGGTGGGTGAATATTTTGGGATCGAATGTCCTTAAGCCAAACTTTAAAAGCATGTAAGGCAAAGTTTATACAATGCACACACACACACATATAATTCTATCAAAATTAAGGTTTCCCATTATGTGAAAGACCCCTAGATAAAGTTGATAGATAAATGACATCATATTTCTGTTGTCAAAATACCATGAAATTATTATTTGGGATCTTTTAGAAACTCTTAATAATTAACAAATAAAAAAAACAAAGTCCTAAGGGCTAATAAGCACATGATAAGTGCACTTACTCTCTGAGTAATCAGAGAAATACAGGCTGAAATAATGTTATTATTTTATATGTATTAGACTGGTCCAAAAAAAGGGAGAGGTAGAGGGCTGAAAGGCCAAGTTCCACCTTTAACATTTATCCTGAACATCACACGGTGTCAGCCTCTTTGTACTCCGCGGACTCACGTGGGGGTGTAGACCTGGCTTCGTTGGGTGGGTGGGGGTGTCTTATCCTCGTGCTACTCTTGGTTTTCTACGTACATGAGCCCCGAATCTCCTTTACAATTTAACCCTGTTTCTGTTATTGCAGGCAAAATCTTCTAACCCACCCAGTGACTTTGGCAGGATCGGTTCCAGAGTTTTTAGGGGGAAGTGCCAGACTGACATGGTCTGAGAACTGAGTGGGAAGTAAGAGGCAGAAGTTGGTGAGAGAGAAATACTCTTTCAAAAAGCGTAACCGTGGGTTCCATGGTGTAGTGGTTATAGCACATCTGCCGTACAAAAGGCATAACCGTGAAAGGGCGGGACAAGGCAGCAGACAGCGGGTGGAGATTGCAGTATATGCGTTTAGTTAAGTGGGGAGGGGACTCGCGTTATTTAACTCCTAATGAGAAGGGGCCATAAAAAAGAAGAGGCTGTAGAGGGAACAAGGCAGGGAAGTTTTCAACAAGAGAGGGGCAGAGGGGGAGCGGCTCACTTTGAGTAGAAGGAAGACATCTCTGGTGCTCCGACACCAGCGAGGGGAGCGTGGAAGCACAGGGCTAGGAAAGTCCTTTTTTGATCATCCACAGAGAAAGTAGCGGAGCACATGGATTACATACACAAGGAAATTCTCAGAAACTATGAAACTACCCAAACATACGCTTCATTTACATAAACTGGGGCTGTAATTTGCTCACTGAGGTCACGTCGATGGCACAAAATGAGTCCTTTATCCTCTCCACTTTGTGCAAGATGCGGAGAGACAGGTTGGGAGAAGGTGTGTGAGAGAGGATCCGACGAGTCCTCCCAGAACGAAAAGCTGCCAAGGTCAAAGGAGCACCGCCCCCTCTCCCAAGTCTGGGCTGCTTCTCCTTGGGCACCTGTGTTGCCCGTCCCAGGCCCTTCCTAGATGAAGTTCAGAGCAGGGGAGTGGCTACTGCTTACCAGACCAGTGTGAGAACCGGCCCTTTAAAGGCCACTCCAGCATGGTCTTCCGCTGCACCCGTGTCTGAACTTTAATAATCGAGTGTTTGGAAATCGTTAAGTAGCTGCCTTGACTTGTTTAACCCGATGGCCGCAGACGTTTCGTCAGCTGACATAGGATTTATGTCTCAGTAACACAATACCAGTGAGTGAGCACCATGTTTCCAGCACGGTTCATGCCTGATCTGCAATTAGAGCCTGATTTACACCCGGGCGAGGGGGAGTAATGAGAGACTCCGCTAAGACACCCTGCATGCTGGCTGCTGGACGGTCTCCCCTGGGGGCGGACAGGAGACGGCCATGCCCACTCCCTCATGTTTCTCCTTGATAGCTGTATCCTTAGAAAAAAATGAGAAGTCTGTCCTCGCGAAACGTTTCCAGTCACTCTGGTTCCCATTAAACTCCAAGTCAGTCTTGGACAAGACAGGGATGAACGCCATCGCAGGAACTCAATGCCAGACAAGAGCCTTCCGTTTTCCCATCACTAATTTGGCCTTCCGGAAGGGACAGTCCAGGGGCCACGCTGTGTGGCCAGGAGCCGACTGCCTCAGCGTGAAAGTCACAAGACACGTGTCTCAAGCCTGTACTGATACCCACAAGCTATCGGCCACTGAGTCCCTGGGATGCCACAGAGGCCACAGTCAATCGTTTGGTGGCTCCCCAGCGACAGCAGCACCGAGGAGGAAGCCCCCGTGGCTCAGAGCACGAGCTCAGAGTCAGCAAGCGCCGACCTGCACCCTGACTGTGCCATTATCCGGCTCTGAAACCTGGGGCCTCCGGTGCCTCACCTAAAAATTGGGACAATAATACCCAATTCAGGGGACTGTTCTGAGAAAATGTGACCCTGAGAATGGCCCAGATGTCAGTAGTGGAATCACGGACAGAGAAGACGAGGAGAGGCAGAAGAGAACAAGCTTCGCTTGGAGTAGCACCAGGGCACCCTGGAGGCGCGAGCAGAGGGCTGGCCCGCCGGCAGCGGGGCCAGGCGAGAACTCCAGCGCCTCCTGTGCGAACAGAGCCTGTGGGTCAGCCCGTGGCCGTTGTGAGGAATACGCAAGAAATCATGGATCAAAACCCCCACCACGTGGTGGGCACCAAACGGGTGTGCGTTTTCTTCCTTCTGTCCAGGCAGAAAGAATTCGATGAGCTCCGGCCTCGACCGCCGAAGCGTCAGCTCACGGGGCCGGTGTCCGGTTTGCAGGGGAGGGGAGCCCTGCACGTACTCGTGATGTGGGTTCAGGTTTCCTTCGACAATCCCGCTTCCAGCATCCTTCCTCCAGCCGGGCACACCCGCCTCCCGCGTCCACACGGACTTGCCTTCCTCCCGTTGTCACAGGTATAGAGCAGTGCTTAGTCGTGGACTCGCAGTGGCCGAAAGGGTCAGGAAAATAAGGGTTCCAGAATGTTATTTCAAAGCCTCAAGGAGGAAAGGAAAGCCTCAAGGACTTAGGGGCACTGCAATGATACGGATGACGTTCTAGAAGGACTTCGTGTGCGGGTCCCTGTAGCTTTTCCATCTCTCCCACAGCGCGACCCAGCCAGGCGGCCCGAGGGCTCTGTGTCCTCCAGCCCCTCCGTGATTTGCTCAGCCTGCTCCCCTCTCATGCGGCCCCCAGCCCTGGCCCCTTGCTCACAGAGGCTGTCCTTCACTGTACTTGTCACTCAGCCATCTGGCGATGACAAGCCCGTGTTGTCTTGGCTCTGTGTCACCCTCCTGTCCACACACTCATTACCGTGAACACAGCCGCCCAAACCACTCCACGTTGCTCCTCACGCGAAGCTCCCACTGGGCTTCCTATTCCTAGTTTAAGAGATTGTTTTGAAGGGGCAGGGGTGGGAGGTTGGAGGAGCCAGGTGGTGGGTATTGGGGAGGGCACGGATTGCATGGAGCACTGGGTGTGCAAAACCAATGAATACTGTTACGCTGAAAAGAAATTAAAAAAAAAAAAGAGAGAAACCTGCTCACACTGAATTTAAATGTGACGCAGGTATTTGCTTCCTAAGCAATAAGGGAATCGGAAAGGAAAACACACATGGTTTGCAAAAATGCCCGAGTTGCCCATTTTTTACCAAAATATTTCATTTCCTTTGGATCTGAGGGAAAGTAAATAAAATTACAATTTAATTATTTCAAGGACAGTTTTTAAAGGTGAGAGAAATGGATTAGCGCGTAGACCCAGAATGGCCGTATTTCCTTCATTTCGCTCTGCAAGTACTTACTGACCGCGCGCCGGGGACGGAGCTGGGGAATGTTCCGGACGCAGTTCAGACCTGGCTTCTGCCCTCTGAGAGAGCACACCCTTCCCACATGGACTGCAAGAATCTTCGGAGGTTGATTTAAATTACCTGGTCAGTGTGTCCATTTCCCTCCACTGGACAGTGAGCAGGGAAGTGGCTCAATTAACTTCTGTCCTCTGTTGACACTTAAAATCCACTTCGATGCAGAATTCAACATGAATCAATATCCCTAGAGGAAAAACAATGCTCAGGACCAAGGGCATTATCGAACCACAGAGACTTTCTTAAGGTTTTTGCCAGAGAGATTGAGATGGGGTTCAGAGACTCTTAAAGCCCGTAAGCAAACCTCTTAAAAGTTCTCCATCAGTCGTGGGTTCTTCTCCAAATCCCTTCCATCTCCCCCATCGGTTCTCAGATCTGAGAAGCTGTTTCAGGAGGGGTCCGTGGCGCCTGAAACCCAGCCATGCTGCCCTCTCCGGGCCGAGAGCCCACGTGGGGGCCCTCACCAAAGGGAGGGACTGCTTTCCTTTGCACACAGGTGTTCTCCACTTTGTCTACTGTGCCTCCAGCCCATCTCACTTGAATAGGGACCGTCTCCTGCTTCCCACAGAAGTTCTGCTGAGTTAGAGACCCTGGTGCTTCTCTGCCCTTTCTGTTCTCGTCTGTCAAACTAAATCTCCTGTAGAATAAAACGTTTACAAGTAAGAAACAAGAATCAGTCGATACCAAAAGAATATCTGTGACAGCAAAAGCAAAGTAGTCTTATAAATAGAAAGTAGCATGATTTTTTAAATGCCCTTGTCTGATGCCCGTAGGAATTATGTGTCTTGGCAAAATGTGCTGCAACGTCAACACAATTCCTACTAAATTTCCACTTTATCACGTGTACAATTTTTTTCACAGCAAAATCTATAGGAATATTTATTATACATCTCCATTTAACTATCAACAAAGTGTAGTTCAGAGCAGTAGGAAAATGGGGAATTTGCTCTCCATTAGTGAAAGTCTAAATTCTAACATAGCTTTAGAGAAATACATTGTGCTACTTCCAAGTACTCAATAACTTCCAATTAAGAAAACAAAGCGTTGCCAAGTGGAGGAACTTCAGCAGTCTCTTTTAGCAACTGCACAAAAGTTTTAAAAGATTGTAATTAACATACAGATTTCTGTACTGCAAATAAATCGTTCCAGGACTTGGACATTTCCTCTCTCGCGAGTAAATTAAGCATCTCTCTTTGTATTTTTCTCGAGAGTTATATTCATTTAGTAAATTATCGGTTAACAGTTTAAAAGGACCTTTCATCTTCACTTCTCTAAAAGTAATCATTTTCTTAAATCCTGAAGTCTCAGATAATCAGGGGTCATTCTACTTTTCTTCCCCAATGACCTTGTAGCATTACCATCCCTCCTGATACACCCTCCTGCCCAACACCCCACTCCCAAAGCCACACGCACCCCCAGACATGATTTTTCCTTCTAGGAAGGCCCCAGGGAAGGAGAATATCACAGTGCCACCATCCAGTGTGGTCAGGGCTCATAAACAAAATAGGTTAACTTCAGTTACCTGGAAATACCTACATCCTGCCAAGGCTGCAATCATTCTCTCACTTATAAATTCTAAATTTAAATTAAACCAAATCCCAATCTTTCTTGGTTCCAATTCTTCTCTTTTGAAGAAGTTTGCATTCTTGGTTTAAAGAAAGGAAAGGCTTACTTTTTTTTTTTTTAAGGGGTTCAAGGCTTCTTGGACATGGAATGGTTTTTGCAAAGTACCATTTTGTTGAGTGTAAAAGAATAAGAAACAGCTGGGCTACATTTCCTTTGAAATGCACATTTAGTTAAAAATTAAAGACAAAAAAATAAAAAGCACGAGAGAAAAACACTTTTTGGTTTTGCCAAGACCCAAACCATTTAAGAAAAAGAAGGGATAAGAGAGAAGAGAAAAGAATAGTTTGAAATGTTTTGCCAAACCAGTTCCCCTTTCTGTGGTCCTAAAGTTCATTAAGCCTGAAATAAAATCGCACAAGATGCAAAATTAGTTTGAACTGGTTCTGGAAACAGTTATGAGTCTGTTAGGCATGAAGGGATTCAATAAATATTTCTCCTTTCTTTTCTCTACTATCCCAAGAATAGTTGCAGTCATTTTTTTTTTCCCTTACTGGGTTCTGAGTTTTGCCAAACTCTCCTGATAGAGAGAAGGTTCCTAAACAGAGGGATTGAATTTAAGTAGAAAACTACATTCTAGTGGCTTAAGTTCCTGGAAACATGTTTGTACTACAAATAGTAAATAAATAATAAAAGTGATTCCAGGGAATGAAAAGTTGCTAGCTCCCTGCCAACTTGCTTTCATCACACAATAGGAAAACAAAAAGTCAATCTTGCCCTAGAATTATAGGTAAAATGGGCCCATATGTGGTGATGTTGATTTCAGTTCAATTTAACAAACACCATTCAGCACCCACCATGTTCACATCAAGGACTAGGTTCTATACGAGAATTTAAATAAATAAATAAGCAATGACCTCAGAAATGGATAGAAGGGAGAGAAGGGAAAAGCTAAAATGCAAAGTATAGACTAGAACCAGAAAACAATTCCCATATTGTAACATCAAAATTGATTTATTCAGTTCCAGAGTTCTCAAGATGCAAAATTTCATGGAATTATCTTTTTTTCTAAAGTAGTTTACAATATCAGGCACAGAAATGTGTATTAAAAATTTACATTAAAGGCATTGTAGGACCATTCCATTATTTCAGAAACACTTGTTTAAAAAGGGTTTCAGAATGGCTAAATGTGGAGTGATTCATCGTGCTTATTTGAAAGTCTCCCTTTAGAGTTTACAGAATAAGTTAACTGGCAAGAAAAATATTTTTATAATTTAATACATTTATTAGGAAGAAATTTAACTGCCTCATACCAGTGCTGGCAAAATTGAGAAAAGTTAATCTTCTGTACTTGCGAGTTTTTGTCTTGTTGGATTTCCTTCTATCCCCAACACAAACTCAATAGACCCAAGTTTCTCACTACCCTTCAATGCTGCCTGTATTTTTCTATGAAAAGTAATCCAATATGTAACTGTTTTATGTCTTCCTGAAAGTCTTTGTACTTCTTAAAAAGGTACCTGAAGGGGCGCCTGGGTGGCTCAGTTGGTTAAGCAACTGCCTTCAGCTCAGGTCATGATCCCGGAGTCCCGGTATCAAGTCCCACATCGGGCTCCCAGCTCCATGGAGAGCCTGCTTCTCCCTCTGACCTCCCCTCTCATGCTCTCTCACTCTCTCTCTCTCTCTCTCTCTCTCAAATAAATAAATAAAATATTTTTTTAAAAAAAAGGTACCTGAAAGAGGTTTTTAATAACCCATAAAGGCTGTTTCCCATCAGATTTGTAAGTAACCAAGTAAGATAGGAGCCGGAACGAGAAGGTTCCGGGGCTGGGAGTAGACATGATGCTAGGCTCATCATGACTCAGGCAGGGGAGGTAAGCATTACTGTGGTCTTCAGTGAAGATTCAGGTACATGGTTGTTGGCACCAGGGACACCCCCCGCCCCATGACAATGCAGCTCTCTGTTGGAAAATAGGACCCCGCCGCTGGGCATCCTGGCAGTAGGTGAGGCTCGGATGCTGTAGTCCAGGCTGACCCGCAGGTAGGAGTCAAGGTGTTTGGGTACCCAGGCACAGCCCCTGACCCAGGTGCTGCGGGACCCCCATTGTCTGGAGAAGCAAAAGGCAAGAGCTGAAGGGAGGACCTAGTTTCTAGGAAGGGGTCCCCGAACAGAAGCTCTGGTGTGAACTGGGACAGCTGGTAATTTTCCTGGAGTGGCTGTGAGCGAGGGTGTGTGTGATGGGTCAGGTGCCAGCACCGTCTCACGCTCAGAAACAAGAACCTCAGGCTCTCAAAGCCCCATTGTCAGTACAAGGCCACTGCTGGAAGGAGCCAGGCCTCCTGAACAAATGTGGAAACTCCTTGGGCCAGCCCCAGAGCTGACTGAGTCCGGTCAGTTCAAGAACAGAACGTGCAGATGGGGGCAGCCCAGGAGAAGGCAAATACTGGGAAGATGAGTCCGGAGACGGCCAGAATGGATTTCCTTACTTTGGGAGAAAGAGACCCAGAAAAAGGAGAGGGGACTTTCTCTGCACACTCAGAGGATGTGCAGTCTAGTTTCTTACTAGTTAGACCATCTCAGGAATACACTGACTTTGCTGTATGATATGCCTTTTCCTCCCTTAGCAAGTCTGCTCACCAGCTCTCAAAGGGCAGTGATAACCCCAGCTTCTCCTTGAAGTATTTAATAGAGTGGGATTTACCGCTTTCCTCATCGCAAATGCTTTAACATAGCAGCAGACCTCCAAAAAATTCCAGCAGGATAATTTCATTTTTGCAAAAGCTGATGAAACTTGACGATAAAGCCATAGGAAATAAGAAATTCTGGGTCAACTGAGCATAGTAAGATTTTGAGATGGGATGTCATGTCTCTCAGTATATTAGTACTTTCTTAAAACCCCAGAAAGATGGAGGCTGGACCAGGTAATCCTGTAGAGCCAGAAATGGCCAATATGACCTTGCCTTGCCCAGCTCCAGCTTTGTCTCGCAAAGGACTGCATCCTGCTCGGACCCACTCTCTTGGATTCATGGTGTGCCCATCCAGCCCACACTTCTGTCTTTCCTTCTCGCTTGGTCCTCCCGGTAGTGCCCTGCCTCCCAGCCTCTAGCCATGGCCCGGTAGCATCCAGCCAGCACGAGGACTGCATCTGGAGTTTTCTAAATCCTAAGTAACTCCGACAGGACCTAGCAGAGCTTGGCACTTAGAAAGCTGCTTAAAAACACTAAAGGAATTTAATTTAGCTCTTATCTTTATTAATGGTGAATACAATTAGGCTTGCCCAAATTATCCTATATGTAAAATATTGGAAAAAGCTCTGATCTGTAGCTGGGTTCAGAATGCTTGGAGCCACGGGGATAAGGCGAGGCGAGCATTTATGCGACGTGTGTCCTAGGCCCAGGCAGGCTACGGTGGGGTCAGTAAAGCCTCCCGTGCCCTATCGTATGGGTCGTTGTGAGGATCCACTTCCTGCAAATGTCATTCGTCATAGCACAAATCTAAATGGCATCTGGAAAGGGCATTTATGTGGGACTGCCTATGCCCCATGGGGTTGGGTAAGTGAGCCCCTCTGTACTTGAGTCTATTTTACAAAGAAC
Organism: Mellivora capensis; assembly: GCA_004024625.1. Classification (NCBI taxonomy): domain Eukaryota; kingdom Metazoa; phylum Chordata; class Mammalia; order Carnivora; family Mustelidae; genus Mellivora; species Mellivora capensis. The sequence continues at coordinate 132,075 of PISX010001001.1, read as the reverse complement.
ACAAACAATCTGGGACTTTCGAGAAAACCCTCCAGGCTTCTCTAAAATGTCATGCCTGGCCTCGAGCCACTCCCACTGCAGACCAGTATGTGAAAAACTGAATGGCAAATTCTTCTCTTTATAACATAAACCTGCACTAGGCCCCTGAATGAAAGTACATCATTTTTGCTGCTCCTGGTGATTAACATAAAAGTTTCCAAAAAGGATTTGGAAACTCTTGTGCCTCTCTTCCCTCCTGATTCTTCCCCCTCTGCTTCTGCCATGTGTGTAGGCTGCCCTCAGCAGGGGTGTGTCCCTCTGAGCACCCAACACAGAGAGGAACACATGCCCTGACACAGGTTTACCAACACGACACAGAAAGATCAGACCAGAGAAACCTCCTCTTCAGATGTTACCTAAGTGTTTGGCTAATTTTTCAAAGAACCAGAGGGAGCCATGGTTCTTCCGGGTCTGATTTCCCTCAAATACTTTGTGATTTGACAGGCTGGTTCAGGTCTCCAGTGGACACTACTAATCTTCATAGGCCCTCTGCCACCCTCTCACATACCCCTAAGTAACAGATTATCAAAATGCAACTATTTCAATCTTAATTTTACCTATGACCCTCCCAAAACAGACTCCAACTTCTCCCACACCCCAAAGTAAGGTTATCCATACAGGGATTGCCAAGAGGATGCCTAATTGCAGGCCTTGATACCTTGGCCTGTTACCCACTTGGAAGCATAAAATATTTGAAGTTCAAGTATCTAGGGAGTGTACAATCATAAGGGTTTCAAAAAGACTAACTGCTAGGGCACCATGGGTTACATTCTCACCTTGTCCCCAACTAGAGAATCCTGGGGAAGGAGGCCGTTGGGAGAGTTTGACATGCATCCCCCGGTGCACAGGACACATAATGGGATCTCGATTCCATCCAAGAAACCCAAAAGGCAAGAGATTGAAGCTGATGAGCTGGCTGGCCAGCAAAGCAGAGCCACCAGACATCTTGGTGACCTGCACTCCCGGGGGTGACCATGGATGGTGCATTATTCCCATGGGTCACAAGAAAGAGAGAGAGAGAGAGGGATGTCACTACAGTACTAGTCAAGTAAACTTCTTGGCCCCCTTTCAGGGAACTAGATCGTGGACGGATCTAGTCCACTCTGCGGCAGGTGCTGAAAGCAGATGCGCCCACAGAGTGGGGACCAGGTTGAACGGCAGAGCTGGCTACAGACCAGTGCTGCTACGATGGATTCCAGGGGGTCCCAGAGTCCCCTTTCATTGGTCTACTGCACTTAGACATTTTAGGGGGGCACACTATTTTGAGAATTTAATCCAAGCTTCAACACTTCATCTTGCAGAGAATTTTAAAGGAGATTTAAGGGTGTTTCCAGACCTCTTGAAGGCTGCTCACGGGCCACTGTTGACTTTTCTCTGCCATGTGTCCTACCATGTGAAGGACCCCTGATTTAACCCAGCCAACCCCATGTAGCCAGCACCATTCGTCAGCTGGTTCCTGGCCTTCTGTGTGTCGTTCACAGCCTCCCTCAGAACTGCTGGTCTTGGAATGCCATCTCATGCTCGCTCTTCCTGGCTGGATCCCTTCTTCCTGATATCTGACCTGGAATCCCATTTAATTCTATAGCTCCCCTGGTTCAAACTTAATAACCCCCCACCCACCACAGTCTAGTCCAGATTCTAGAAATGTCCTGCCTCCCATCCAACATCCAAGCATCTTTGTCTGGAGAACACCTCTTTGAAAATCTTTCTAAATCATGCTTAGCTTAAGGATTGGATCTAGGTTAAAGTTAAAAAAAAAAAAAATTCCGGTGGGCCAAGTAACCCTTAAACTCTTGCCTTTCATTTGCATTTCTTTGTTTCAGAGAATTTGCTGAAGAGAGTTTGAGAATAGCATCAAGAGAAGAAACCCGCCTAAGGGAGGAAAGGGGAGTTTGAGGGTGGAGAGTAAAATTATTAATTTTTCCTGTTCCTCATTTTTGCTTGGGACCCACACTAAGCTGAATGCCTAAAACTTAGTACAGAAAAGGCTTTTCGGACAGAAAACACTTGGGTTATGGCTGAGAGTGTTTTGATGGTGTGGCATTCTGCCGTGCCTGTGGCATCAACTACCGCTAACCAAAAATTGTGTGTGTCCAGTGTTGATGTGTGCCCGATGAGCAAGGGACTTAAACCACCACCTCTACCCCGAGCATGGCCCCACTTAAGACAGGGAACGGATGAAGTGCTCTCCCAAGGCTGCAGTTCTCAGTGGGTCGGTAATAGACTTGGGTCAGCAAGCCGAGCAAACCAGACAGCCTGACTTTTTCTTACCCAATAGAAACTTGAATTTTTAGAATGTATTCACATCTCATCATTTAGGGATTTATGCCTGCAAGCCCACTATCATTAAAGAGTTACATGCATACATTCCCCTTTCCATTGTAGGGATTACAAACCCCTAATGATAGTAAATTATTCTCTCCTGCGCCATATACTACAATTTCTCTGTGGAATTTTCTAGGCTGTTTTGTAAGGCACTACAGCCCTAATGAAGTGTTATTTATACTACACACTGATTTTCTGCTTTGTTTTTAAAGTTTCTCCTTGTTCCATCTTTTTTGATTTATCATACATTCAGCAGACCTAAGTATGAAAGCCATTTTTCTGTTACTCTTCAAACTTTAAGTGAACAAGACTTTTTATGAAGTGTAATTTTCAATAACAATGAAATATTAGAAGCCCCTCTTGGAATTCCTGTTCCATTCCTGCCTGTGGGGTTTTTTTTTTTTCTGTTTTTCTTTTCTTTTCTCCTTGTTTTCCCACCAGTGCTGTCTTAGATTGCCGTAGCCCCTGATATGTGGAACTAGGGGTCCAGTGGGGTGTCAGAAGAATTTCCTCTTACTTGATTATCAAACACCATAGACACGAACACAACAGGCTGTGCATACAATTAACAAACTAAATTTGGGGTTTTGAGAAGCTCGAAGGTGCGCAAAGAGATACAGGGTTAGTTTTCTAGAAGATGGCACTTTTCCTTTGATGTTGATCTCCTTGACACTCGCATCTAAAACAAATAACTTCTAATCATCCTCCCCTAAAAGCCTAAGATTCTAATCAATCAATCTGGATTAAAATCATCACTGCACCATGTTTTCGCTATGTGATTTGAAGGTCTTTATAGAGCTTCTAGAAAATAGGTATCATCAAAGTAAGTACCCTATGAAGAAGAAGTAGTGGAATATGTGAAATAGGCTAACATGATTTACATAATATAGTCTCAATAAATGTTCCCTGCCCTGCTCTCCCCTCCCCTCCCCTGTTTTCCTCTCCTCTCCTCTCCTCCATTCCAGACATTGCAAACTAAATTCATTCCTAAAACGACAAGTTTGTTGCAGTATCTGTGGCAGACAAATTTGCTTGTCTTCCCCACTGCCATCTCCACCACCCCTCTCCTACGCACCCCCTTCTTTTGCTTGCTAAGGGAAGTTGATTCCTATAACAGCCTTGGGCAGGGGAACATGATTGAAATAAGCCAATTGTAGTAATCTTGGAAGGTGACTGGATTTAGGCCTAGACACGTGGCTCAGTGCTAATCCTAGTACATGCAGGACAAGCTACTGGGGACGTCAGGGAAAGATTTTCTCACTGATGTAAAGATTTTGGGGAGATTTCTGTGAAGATATCAGCGTAGGAGGAACCTAAACTCACCTTGTCCCACAGACATACCTAGATAACAGCCACATCAGTGCAACCAACCTAGAAAATGACCCGAAGTTTGGTAGAACAGACTTTCCACGGTTAATGTTACAGGGGAGGCCACATCAAAAGGGTAGGAGAGGCAGCAACACACTCAGGAACCAAACTCACAGTGAGGCTAACCATGAAAGGGAGGGCACCACAGTCACAAAGGAGGGAGAGAAGCAGACCCCAACCAGGTAATCCAGGCACATGGGACATGTACTGGGAAGATGAGTCTCCATAACATTTGTCTTTGAAAACCAGTGGGGTTTAATTTTGTGAGTTTTGTTTTGTTTTTCACTTCCAATGGGACTTAAGTCTGAGTACATTAGAAATCAGTGGGTTTGCCCCTGAAAGAACCAGTGGGTGATAGGAAACCTGACCCTCAGAGTCCTGACCCTTAAAGAGACCGCATAACAAATAACTCCACAGAAATACAACATAGAAGAAGCAATTTGAAAAGTGCCTGGGTTACATGTGAAGGAAATTTATTTACTAATCTCAGAACATAGGCTGGCAGGGCAGGGATTTTTTTTTTTTTTTTAGATTTTATTTATTTATTTGACAGAGATCACGAGTAGGCAGAGAGGTAGACAGAGAGAGAGGGGGAAGCAGGCTCCCTGCTGAGCAGAGAAGGGCAGGGATTTTTAGGAGACTTCTCCAAGAACCAAAGAACTAGCAGTTGTCATTTATCTCACCCCCACACCCAGCCCAGATAGCTAGACACTTGTGGGAACCAGCTAGAACATCCTCCACCAACCGTGCTGACACTTTATGCCCTATAGTTCTCTGATCTGCCCCGTCTAAAACACCAGACCTCCCTGGAGTCCCACCATAGCAGCTCCTGCTTCATCTCACTCTGCAAGCAGCAGCAGGGGACCAGCACCACCTCAGCGTGACTCCTTCCCTGATGAGAGGGGTAGATAATCACACATACCAGTTTGGCCCTAACCCCAGCAGCTGGGCCTTATAACCAGCAGTGTGGAGAGAGAGCATCACTGGGCAGGGCGTCTGTAGCCCCAGCACACCCACAGGGGGCAGCATCTGATCTGACTGCCAGCCCTGCCTATGAACAAAAGCTTCTCAGGGGACAAGATAGGGAGAATTCCCTGGGGGTTAGTGCTATGATAGCCCCAAAAGATGCTTGGGGCAGGCCTCTGATTCGACTGCCAGCCTCCCCACCAACCAAAGCCTCTCAGAGAACAACACCGAGAGTGCCTTGCAGTGTAGTGTTGCTACAATTCTGGCAATGGATTGAGGGCAGGCATCTGGTCTGAAGGCTGACATCGCCCAACTACAAGCCCGTGGCAGCTCCAGACTGACATCTTCACAGCATAGGGACCAAACCTGGCCCACAACAGGCAAAAGTCATTGTAGCCAACTGGGCTGAAGGCAAACACAATAGTAGGGCACACACAACCCACATAAGAGATACCCCTGAAATGCCTGGTTCTGGTGGACAGAAGACATTGTGCTACAGGGCACCCCAGGACCTCTTCTTCATAAGATCAGGAGACATGGCAGACTGTTCTAACACAGAGAAACAAATGAAGAGATTTAGACAAAATGAGAGAGAGGAATATGTTCCCAATGAAAGAACAGGACAAAAGTACAGCAAAATAACAAAGTGAAACAGAGATAAGCAATATGCCTGATAAAATTTCAAAGTAATGATTACAAGATACTGGACTTGAGGAGTGGAGGAAATCAGCAAAGCGTCAACAAAGAGATAGCATAAAATAGAACCAATCAGAGATGAAGAACTCAATAACTGAAATTAAAGATGCACTAAAAACAATCAATAATAGAGCAGGAGGAAGAATTGATCAGTGAGCTGGAAGATAGATTACTGGAAAGCAACAAAGCAGAACAGCAAAAAGAAAAAAAATAATAACAAAAAATGGAAATAGGTTAAGGGAACTCAGTAACATCATCAAACATAATACCATTCACATTATAGGGATTCCAGGAGGATAAGAGAGAGAAAGGGGAGCAGAAAACTTACTTGAAGAAATAATAGCTAAAGACTTCCATAATCTAAGGAAAGGAAACAAACATCCAGATCCAGGAGGCACAGAGAGCTGTCCATAAAATCAACCCAAGGAGGGCCACACCAAGACACATAATAATTAAAATGGCAAAAGTAGTGATGAAGAGAGAATTTTAAAAGCAATAGAAAAGGGGTGCCTGGATGGCTCAGTCAGTTAAGCAGCTGCCTTTGGCTCAAGTTGTGATCCGAAGGTCCTGGGATGGAGCACTGTGTTGTGCTCTCTGCTCGGTGGGGAGCCTGTTTCTCCCTTCCCTCTGCAACTTCTCCTGCTCATGCTTGATCTCTCTCTCTCGCTCTCTCTGTGTCAAATAAATAAACAAATGAAATCTTTTTAAAAAGGCAAAAGAAAACAGTTACATACAAAGGAAACCCCATATCAGCTGATTTTTCAGCAGAAATTTTGCAGGCCAAAAGTGAATGCCATGATATATTGAAAGGGCTATCAGGAAAAACCTACAACTAAGTGTAATCTAGCCAGCACTGCTATCATTCAGAATAGAAGGAGAAATAAAGAGTTTTCCAGACAAATAAAAGTTAAAGGAGATCACCACTAAGCCAGATTAACAGGAAACATTAAAAGGAATTTTTTGGGTAGAAAGAAAAGGTCGTAATCAAGAGTAAGAAAATTATGAAAATCATGTTTATATTCACAGGTAAATACAAACATAATAAAAGTAATAGATTAATCACTTACAAAACCAGGATGGAGGTTACAGGATAAAAACATTAAAATCAAATGCATCTATAAAAACCAGTCAGGGAGTGTCTGGGCAGCTCAGTCGGTTGAGAGGCCTCCTTGATTTTGGCTCAGGTCATGATCTTGAGGTCCTGGGATTGAGCCCCATATCAGGCTCCCCACTCAGTGGGGAGTCTGCTTGAGGATTCTCTCTCCCTCTCCTGCTGCCCCCCCCATTTGTGCATGCATGCACTCTTTCTCTCTCTTTCTCTAAAATAAATAAATAAATAAATCTTTGAAAAAAATCAGTCAAGGGAGTCACAAAATAAAAGAATGTAAAGTATAACATCAAACAACATAAATTGGGGGGAAGGGAGAAAAAATTTGGTGCTTCCAGAATGGGCATCACTGAATGGATTAAAAAAGACCCATCTATATCATGCCTGCAAGATACTCATTTCAAACCTAAAGAAACATGCAGATTGAAATTAAAAGGATGGAAAAACAATGATCATGCAAATAGAAGTGAAAAGAAAGCTAGGGTAGCAATACTTATTTTGGACAAAATAGACTTTACCACAAAGTCTGTAACAGGAGGCAAAGAAGGATACTACATAATGATAAAGGGAACACTCCAACAAGAAGTTATAACAATTGTGAATATTTATACATTAAACATGGGAGCACCTGAATACATAAAGGAACTATTTACAGACAAAAAGGAAGAAATTTACAGTACTACAATAACAGTAGGGGACTATAACACCCCATTTACAACAATGAATAGATACTTCAAATAGAAAATCAAACAAGGAAACAGTCACTTTAAATGACACATCGGGGGCGCCTGGGTGGCTCAGTGGGTTAAAGCCTCTACCTTCGGCTTAGATCATGATCCCAGGATCCTGGGATCGAGCCCCACATCTGGCTCTCTGCTCAGCAGAGAGCCTGCTTACCCCCTCTCTCTCTCTGCCTGCTGCTCTGCCTACTTGTGATCTCTGTCAAATAAATAAATAAAATCTTAAAAAAAATGACACATCGGACCACATAGATCTAACAGACATTTTTAGAACAGTCCAACCAAAAACAGCACAACACACCTTCTTTTCAAGTGCACATGGAACTTTCTCCAGGATAGATCACATATTAGGCCACAAAACAAGTCTTAACAAGTTCAGAAAGATTGAAATAATATACATGCATCTTTTCCAGTCACAATGGTATGAAACTAGAAATCAATAAAAAAAAATGTGGCAAGAATACAAATATATGGAGGCTAAATAACATGCTACTATAAACAATGAATGGATCAACCAAGAAGTCAAAGAGGAAATAAAAAATATATATGGAGAAAAATCAAAATAAAAACACACATATCCAAAAATCTTTGAGATGCAGCAAGAGCTGTTCTAAGAGGAAAGATTATAGCAATGCAGGCCTACCTCAGAAGAAAGAAAATCTCAAGTAAACAACTCAACCTTACACCTAACAGAGCTAGAAAAAGAAAAACAAACCCCCAAACCAGTAGAAGGAAGGAAATAATGAAGATCAGAGCAGAAATAAGTGGAACAGAGACTTAAAAACAAAACAAAACACCAATATAACAGATCATTGAAACCAAGAGATTTTTTTTAAAAGATCAACAACAACAACAAAAACAGAGAGAGTGAGAGAGGAGAGGACTCAAATAACCAAAATCAGAAATGAAAGAGGAGAAATAATTGATACCACAGAAATACAAAGAATTAAAGGAGAATATTATGAAAAATTACATGTGAACAAATTGGACAATCTACAAGAAATGGATAAGTTCTTAGAAACATATAACTTCCCAAAAGTGAATCAGAAAATTTGAACAGACCGATTACTAGCAAAGAAATTGAATCAGTAATCAAAAAATTCCCAAACAAAAGTCAAGGAACAGATGGCTTCCCTAGTGAATTCTACCAAATATTTAAAGAAGAGTTAATACCTATTCTTTGCAAACTATTTCAAATAGAAGAGGAAGGAAAACTTCCAATTTTTTCCTATGAGGCCAGCATTACCTTAATGCCAAAACCAAATAAAGATAATACAAAAAAAGAAAACTATAGGCCAATAGCTCTGGTGAGCAGAGATGCAGAAATCCTCAAAAAAATATTATCAAACTGAATCAAACAATACATTTTAAAAAATCATTCCAACCAAATGGGATTGATTCCAGTGATGCAAGTGTTGTTCTATATTTGCAAATTAATCGACTTGATATATCATATTAACAAGGGAAAAGATAAAAAACATGATCATCTCAACAGACATAGTAAAAACATTTGACAAAGTACAACATCCATTTATGATAAAAACTCTCAACAAAGTAGGTTGAGAGGGAACACACATACTCAAAGGCCATGTATGAAAAATGCACAGCTAACATCATACTCAATGGTTAAAAACTGAGAGCTTTCCTCTAAAAACAGGAAAAGACAAGGATGTCCACTCTCATAACTTCTGTTCAACATGGTACTGGAACTCCTAGCCGTAGCAATCAGACAAGAAAAAGGAATAAAATGCATCTAAATTGGTAAGGAAGAAATAAAACTTTCAGTACTTCTAGATGACATGATATTATATATAGAAAATCCTTAAGAATCCACCAAAAAACTACTAAAACTAAAAAAGAAAATCACATGAGTTGTAGGATACAAAATGAACATAAGGAAATCCGTTGTAATGGAAAAAAGATATTACAAAGATAGTACAAATGATGTTAGAAAAACTGGGCAGCTACATGCAGAAGAATAAAACTGGCTCACTTTTGTGATAAAATAAAATAAAAATAAACTCAAAATGGATTAAAGATCTAAATGTGAGACCTGAAACCATAAAATTCTGGAAGAAAGCATAGGCAGTAATTCTTTGACATCAGCTGTAGAAACATTTTTCTAGATTTGTCTTCTCGGACAAGAGAAACAAAAGCAAAATTAAACTATTGAAGCTATACCAAAATAAAGTTTCTGCACAAAGAAGGAAACCATCATCAACAATAAAAATGCAATCTACTGAATGGGAGATATATTTGCAAATGACGTATTCAATGAGGAGTTACTATGCAAAATATGTAGAGAACTTATACAACTCAACACTAATAATAATAATAATAATAATGATGATAATCCAATTTAAAAATGGGCAGAGACCGGAATAGACATTTCTTGAAAGAAGACATCCTGGTATGGCCAGGATGGCCATACAGACACATGAAATGATGCTCAACATCACTCATCATTAGGGAAATGCAAATTAAAACCACAATGCCTGTCAGAATGGCCAAAATAAAAAACAGAAGAAACAACAAGTGTTGGTGAGGATGAGGAGAAAAAGGAACCCTTGGGCACTGTTGGTGGGAATGCAAATTGATATAGCTACTGGGGAACACAGTATGGAGTTTCCTCAAAAAATTAAAAAGAGAATTGCTGTGTGATCTAGTAATTCCACTCCTGGGTATTTATCTTCTCCCTCCAAAGAAAACACTAATTTGAGAAGGTCTATGCACTGTGAAGTTTATGGCAGCATTATTTACGAGAGCCAAGATACGGAAGCAGCCCAACTGTCCACGGAAAGATGGATGGATAAAGAAGATGTGTTATGTATATACAATGAACTATTACTCAGCCATAAAAAGGAATGAAATCCTGCCATTTGCAACAACATGGGTGGATCTAGAGGGCATAATGGTAATTGCAGTAAGTTAGAGAAAAATAAGTATTATACGATTTTAGTCATTTGTGGAATTTAAGAAACAAAACAAATGAAGAATCCAAATAAAAAAGAGACAAGCAAATAAAAGTTTTAACTGTAGAGAAAAAATTGGTGGTTGCCAGAGGGGAAGTAGGTTGGAAAATGGGTGAAATAGGTAAAGAGAATTAAGAATACACTTACCTCGATGCGTGCTGAGAAAAGTATAGAATTGTTGAATCATTGTATTGTGCACCTGAAGCAAGTATGACGCTGTATTTTAATTATACTTGGAGCACATCCCCTCCTCTTTGTAAACAAAAGTGGTCATGTCTTCACGGGATGCTCGAAACTGCTCCAGTGACGCTCTTGAACACGAGACATCACCGACACATAAGGCAGAGTAGAGAGAGGGAAACCCCAGTCCTTGATGTCATCACTGCGCTGCTGAAGAGACTCCTCCAGTTTCCCCACTGCATTAGACGACATACACCTTAGGATTTAAGGGTCTTCGGGTCAGGATTCTGTTCTTTGCAGCAGAAGTCAGCTCACTGCCAGTGTTTCACAGACCCACGTAAAAGTCTCAGCTTTCTCTGTGCACAAACTTGGGCATGTGATCTCAACTCAGAAGCCTCAGTTGCCTTTCCTGTATAATGGAGCCAGTGATTTTACCCAACAGCTGACTGATGGGAGGACTCAAAAACACACAAAGAATAATGTTTGCTAGGACAGACTGGATAAATGATAGTTAAAATGATTTTAACAGTCCCCCTAATTCACAGGCAGAAAACGCGGATTACCTCTTGACTGATACAGAAATAGCTCACCGTCGGAGGATCCGAATAAAAACCTCACTGATGTGTGATTTTTAAATTCCACTACTCTGGGCAGCTAGCTGGTTGTTCTCGTGCCTCTCCGTTCTCTGTGTTTCTGTCCCTGAAGCTGAGGGCCTGCACAGAGGCTGGGCACCCCAGTACATACACTCACACATCAAAGGAAATACAAAGGGGCGTGTTCATGTGACCCAGGGAGGAATCTGTTGTCTTGCAGGAAAATGTGAGGCCTAAAGAGCTTTTTAAATTCTGGCAGTTGAGGGGGTAGAGGAACTGGATCTCTTAATTTCCTTCTAGAACAACTCTTTTTGACACAGTCCCCCAAAGTTTGTTCCTTTGCCCCCTCTAAGTTCTTCCTGCAAATAGCCCTATTGCTTCTATTATGATCTATGAATCAGGATCGTCTGCATTATTAGATATTGGTTCCCTGCTTTTTCCTATCCCAAATTTCATATAAAATTGTCTTGTTTTCTTAACTTTCATTAGGATCCTTTCCTAGATTTTAGTACTTGTGTTTATGTTTCCTTTTTTTCCTTGTTTGGCCTTACACCTGAACTTTTCCTTCATTCTTTAATTGTAACTACAATTCTCAGCCGCTTTTTCCTTTTTGTGCTTACTCTGTTTCATCTCAGTTTCCCAGAAGTGTGCACAGAAATCCCCCAAATCAGAAACTTGAATCTTTCCTTTCCGCATTCACACTGGCAAGTTGGTGCGGAATCCAGGCACAGGCAGGCACAACAGACGAAGCCAGCATCGACAGTTCTTGGACTTAGAGTGCGTCTCTTGCTTCAGATTGCACAGTATGTCAACATGGCTTCGAAAAGAAACCCTATAGGGGGATTAGTGGAACTCAGTTTATTGATTTATTTATTATTTATTATTTATTTACTTATTTAGATTGCCCAGCCACAGAACCTCCTCCCTGTGCTGGGGAATCTGGCACTATAGGTTTGGGGTGGTAATGCCCCCTAAGGCCAGATATCTGGTTTCCCTGATCTCCAGCCACTAGGGGACAGCCAAGCCTACAGCATAAAATACAGCTTTATGAAGGTGCCAGGACTGTTTAGAACCTGCTTTGGTGGCCATGATCCAGAGTTCAGTGTCCCCAACTGGGGGCCATGGCAGCACACTAACCAGACCAGACTGGGGCCATGGTAGTACTCTTCTGGACATTCAACTTTGCTACTCAGACCTTGCTTTCTAGCCAACCAACTAACCCAGGAACTATAAGGGACTCCTCCAATCATTTATTTTTGCTTAAGTCAGCCAATCTCTCTTTCTGTTTGCAACTGAAAAACCCAGCATGGCACATTTTGCTTCTTTTATTTCATTATCCCATGGAAAAGGCAGGGTCTTTAGGGGAGAGGGGCATGAGGACAAATTCTTGGGCAATTGAGTTAACATGTCTGAGACTCAGTCTTTGCAACAGAAACAAAGGGAAAATAATAGCAAACTCAGAGATTCATTGAAAGAATCAAATGGAACTTTATATGGAAATATCCTGGCCTTTTTTTTTTTAAAGATTTTATTTATTTATTTGAGAGAGAGGCAGTGAGAGAGCATGAGCGAGGAGAAGGTCAGAGGGAGAAGCAGACTCCCTGTGGAGCTGGGAGCCTGATACAGGACTCGAACCCGGGTCTCCGGGATCATGACCTGAGCCGAAGGCAGTTGTCCAACCAACTGAGCCACCCAGGTGTCCCTCCTGGCCTTTTTTTTTAATTCAAACTTGGTTCTGCCCTCCTGCAACATACAGTTTAGTTGGCAAACTGTGGCATGCATACATATTGGTAATAGGTAACCTTTATGTTAATGCATGGTAATATCTCCTGCATCATTCTAAATAAATACACGGCTGCATTTATTAGCTCATTTAACCTATGTAACAACTCTGCGAAGTAGGTATTATTACTCATATTTTGTAGGTGAGGAAATGGAGGTTTCTAGAGAGAATAGTAAGTAGCGAAACATAATGCAGTTGGAATCCAAATCCAGAACAAACCCAGGGACTCTCACCCCAAAGCCTGCGATCCTAACTGGCTCTCTGCTTTCTGGGGTATCGTACAACTGCCAAAAGATAGATGCAGACAACACACTCTGCTGAGTGCACAGGACTGGGGAGCTCTGTGTTTCAGAGAACCAAGGGAAGGCTTTTTAAGAGAAAGAGGCCGCATTTCTATGATATCAGATTACAACGGTACCAGAATCCCAGAGTATTTGGATATAATGTTGTCACAAGAATTTTATTCTGTCAATTCCTTCCCATCTTTCTTAGCCTGTCTAACTGCTATTTATTCTGAAAACTCAACCAACCATTATTCCCTCCAGGAAACCTTCTCTGACTTCATTGACTGGGTCAGGCCCTTCTTCTGTGTGCACTAATAATTTACACATTCCTATGCATGTCCTATAAATATTGGCTCCTTTGTCTGCCTACAGTCACTGGTCTGTGGATCCTGTGAATGCTGGAGCCATGTCTGTCTTATTAATCACTCTATTCACAACATCTAACACCATACCCAGCACACAGTAAGTTGTCAATCAGTGTTTATTGAATGAATGTGGAATGAATATCCCCAGCAGAGAAAACCACAGAAAGACAAATATGGCTAAAGACAATGTTTGGGGTATAAATATTTTTCAACTTCCCCAATGTCAAAGTATCCCAGCTCCATCCAGAGCTTGACTGCAAAAATATAGATAATCAAGATCATTAAATTAAAAGAGAGGCCAAAGTAAACTGTTGGTGTTATACAAAGAGATATGAAAATGAAATTATATGAGTATTTTAATCTATTTAATCTGAAAGAAAAAAGAACACTACCAGCCCACTTTCCTGTGATCACGACCAGTCATTTCGAATGGATAGTGGCAATTACAAACTTGGTTCAGGGGTGTGAGTGAGGGCATGTACAGGTATGATTAAGTGTTTATATATTATTCAATGAAATTTTGTGATTAATCATTTTGTAGACAATCAGAATTTCATGTGCACTGGGACTTTTTCCTAAGCTATCCTTCTGAAAGTCTCATACTAACAGAAATTATATTGGCTCTTGTTTCGACATAACGTTTTGATTACTCAGGCTCCAGCAAGTCTGGGGTTTGTCCTCTATCTGCATGCTTTTTGAGGAAAAAGTCTTTTGGTCATGACAGACCAATATATGCACCTGAAACATTTTTTGAATAATCTAGGTGTTAGAATATGTGCCAAGAAGAAGGATACAGGAAGAGTTATAGGAGTCAAGACATGGCATGGCAGAATGAGCCAGAATTATTAAGGAATTCCTTGTGGGGAGGAGAATAAAGATCATGAGTTCCTTTGGGGGACAGTTTCAGCGAGACAGAGAATATGCCAGATATTATGGAGTAGGTACAAGAAATCTGCATGGATCACTTTTTTTTTTCTGCAGTAGAATGCTGTAGAACAAGGAGAAGGAGAGTATTTGTGACAGAGAGAGCCTGGGAGGGTACTGGCCCTAACAATTTTTTTATTATTAACATACAGTAAAACTGACTTTTTTCATGGATAATTCTATAGAAATTCATGTAACCACCTGATCATAGTCGAGACACAGAACTGTTCCTTCATCCTAAGTAAGTCTTAGTGATGCCTCGTTGCATGCATTCCCTCTCCCTGTCCCTAGCCCAGCAACCACGATCTGCGGTTGTTGTTGCGGATCTGTTGGTCATCATAGTTTTGCCTTTTCATAAATATTATAGTCACAGAATCATACACTTTGCCACATTTTGAGACTAGGTTCTTTCAGTTAGCATGATGTCTTTGAAAGTCATCCAGCTAATGTCTCTAGTTCATTCCTTTTCATTGCTGGGTAGGGTTCCACTGTGTGGATATACCTTGGTTTGTTTATCCACTGAGTTAAGGGACAATTAGTTGTTTCTAGCTCTTTGGCGATTGGGAATGCAGCTATTACAAACATTCATGCCTAGGTTTTTGTGTGAACACAGGTTTTCATTTCTCTAAAGTAAATTCCTTGAAGTGAATTTGTTAGGTCCTATGTTAAGTGTATGTTTAACTTTAGAACAACTGCTATGCTGTGTTGAAGAGCCGCTGTGCCGTTTTGCATCACCAGCAGTGAGTCTGAGACTTCTGATTGTTCGGCATCTTCCCCAGCTCTACGGTGTTACCTCATCATAGTTCTAATTCATATTAGTTCAATGGCTAAGGACCTGGAACATTCTTTCGTGTGCTTGTTTGACGTCAACATATCCTCTTTGACGAAATGTCCAAGTCGTTTACCCATTTTTAAATTGGGTTGTTTGTGTTTTGACTGTTGAGTTTTTGAGGGTGCTTTATATATTCTGGATAAAGGGCTTTTGTCAAATGGGTCATTTGCAAATGTTTTCTTTCAGCATGAAGTTTGTCTCTTCTCACATTCTCTGAGTGTGTTTTTGGCAGAGCAAATACTTTAATTTTTTTTTGAAGCCCATTTTATCCATTTGTTTTCTTTAAGGCATCAGGCATTTGGTGTAATGTCTAAGAATTCTTTACCTAATCCCATGTCACAAAGGTTTTCTTCTACTTGTCCTCTGAATGTTTTTAAATTTTACGTTTTTACATTTAGATCTATGAACCAGTTCGAATTCATTTTTGCAAAAAAATTGTGAGGCTGAAATTCAAGTTCATTATTTTTTGCATATGGATGTTCAGTTGTACCATTTATTGGAAAGACCATCTCTTCCTCCACTGAACTGCCATTACGCCTGAGTCCAAGAGCCCAGGAATCAGGAAAGAGTGTCAGGATGTGAGGGCATGAGAAAACAGATGGCTCAGCTCAAGCAGAATGAGAACAAACTCACCTTTCTTCTGCCTTCTTGTTCTATGTGGGCCCTGAAGGGACTGGATGATGCCCACCCCATCCACACAGAGAAGGGCCATCCACTCCACTCACTTCACCAGTTTCAAATGCTAATCTCTTCTGGAAACACAGGCACAACTACAAATATTTTCGCCAGCTATCTGGGCACACCTTAGCAACAACAGTTCAAGTTGGCACAGAAAATTAACCAGTTATACTGTGGGTTTTTTTTTTCTGGTGCCACCAACACTTCCTAGGCTTTTGACATGATTTCCTAAAAACCCCAAGTTTCCAAACTTCTAAGATGGTTTTTGGCAAAACAAGGGAGATGCTTTTCTTGTGTTTCCCTCTGTCAGAGGAATCCCAAGCAACTTTTTCTTGTCCCATAAAGTTTTATAAAGAGTTTAGTAAACAGCTCCTCTGTTTTTATGGTCCACTTAGTTTTTGGTCTAAAGTTCAGTGGAGACTAGGATGGGACACATTTCTACTGATGAACACCAAACGTTATTTAGAATCTTTCTTCCTTTATAATAATTAAGTTTTTATTATTTGGTCAGATTTATTACCCCTGGATCCTTCTTCCCTGAAGATGTTTTCTTCCTGAAGGATCCTCTTTTTCTCTGCAAAAGGACATAGGTTGGGCCCATCCCACCATATTCCTAGACATTCCAGAAGATTCCAAATTACCCATGCAGGCGGGTTTCTGGTAAATCCCTCCCATGTGTTTGCCAGTCAGTTTGGACTCAAGCTGAGATATCCCTATGCCCAGTACAATTTCATATAACATAATGACTGAAACATCTCTGGGAGGAAATTATTAATACTATCAACTCTATAGGCAAGAAGGCTAAGCCTTCAACTCATTAAGTAATTTGCCAAAGGAATTCCTAGATTTAGAATTGAAATACAGATTTTGTGACTCCAAATACTATTACTCCTTCCATCAAACTACGACCGAGGTTTAGAAATCATCCCTGGTGATCATCTGCCAGCCTGTCTGCAATGCCAGGGCATTCCACCAATCATTCAAGCTTGCTGTTGCATGCTGATAGTAAACATAGAGCAGGTTGGGAATACTTGTCCAGACCACCAGTGAACTTTTACCTGGCAAAGAAATTAAAGCTAGACACATTGTAGCCATGAAGAACCCTATCTGAATTCTCCCTTTTCCACTTATTTAGGGTACATTTCTTGAACCTGTTAAGCCTCATTTTCCTACATACAAAATAGGGATAATAAGAACTGCCCCACAGAATTGTTAAAGAGGAGAAAGGAGTCACCATGTCAAGTCGTCAGTCCTGTCCCCAAAATGTAATGCTTCATCAAGAAATGGCAACTGTTATAGATTAATTCATTATTATAATTATTATATTTTGAACATAATAGGTAATATAAGGTATATATTTGAACATATAAGATAAATTATATTCACTGTATCATCTTTTTAATAAGCAAGAACACATTATCATGGGCAGTAAGTGTCCACAGTTCACATGGTCTCCAACTTTTTTAATTAAACCAATTTTGAAAATGGCACTCAGGATAGCACGAAATTGGACCACATCGTAGTGTTCAGGAAATGAGACATAAGGAAGAAAGTTTCCTCAAAGAAATGAATTAAAATCTGGTTAGGATTTATGCTATTCAGAGTGTACTGGAAATGGTAGAGGATCAAATTGCAGCCATCTTTATTACAAAGAAATACATAAAGCAAAAGTTAATTTAAGATACATTTTCATTTCAAGGGATTATTTTTAAAGTTTCATTACCAGCATTCTCACTTTGTTTGCTGCTGGCTGTTAAAAAAAAAAAAAAATTAAGCCCACCAGCCTTGCCCCTTAGACTCAGCTGCTTATTTTCGTTTGGTAAATGCTACAAAATGAAGGTTTTCCCCAAGGCACTTTTTCTTTTTTCTTTTCTATTTTCTGGAAAGAAAACAACAGATTAAGAAACAAAATATCACTTTTCCTGACAGTCACATTTGGAGACTATAATCATTATAAGAAGATAATGTTGAAAAATCAACCTGAAAATCATTTATCAGGTGATTATAAATTGAGCAATATGATGAAATTAGATAAATATAAAACACAGAATTGGTGGTCTAGTTAAGAAGAACCAAAACACATAAAGTGACAATAATAAAAGCAGGTTCATAATTAAGCACTGAAAGTGACTCATAAAAGTGACACAGAACAACACTGTCGGATCTCCATAAAGCTAACGTGAAGAGTCAGAACAGTTCCTTGACCAAGTATAACAAAACACATAAATCCAAAGGGACCATCTGTCCGATCAGGGAAGTCTGAGAGGGAGTAACTGGTTGCGTCACTTACAGATCAGGCAACAAAACCAAAGAGATAACACATCCGTTTGCATTTATGACATTTTATCGTGTTCGTTTCTGTGTCCCCAGTGCAAAGTGCGATGCTTCACTGTGTGTAGGTGTTTGTTCCAGATGCTGTGGAAGGCTCTGAGGGTGTAGCGTTGGACACGAGAGGGAAATCCCAAACTCTCATGGAGTTTACATAAAGACTCTATGGGATAATGATGAAAGCTACAAAGGGCCAAGTTATCATGAAAAACTCAGGGGAGGAGGATAATCAGGGTCCATCTCTCAGGAGGTGACAGAAATAGTTTATAAAGGGGCGAGAGTGGAATGTGAGATATCCTTAAGAATAGTTTTAGACCATTTAATAAAAATGTTATTTTTCACTTAAAGCCATAGTCTCACTCTCTAGCTGGTGAGGGCAGGGGTGCCAAGGGACCCCTTGATAAGCCGGGGGTGCCAAGCTGACCTTGAAAACGTGACCTGTCATTCATTGCCTTGTCACAATTTACCCCAGTCTGAGAGATCAGAGGGTCACATCACTCCCCAGTTTACATCAAAGATGCCACGTGTTGTGGTGTCCAATCCCCCCCCCATAAGATGTTAAGTTCTCTAATATCTAGTTTTATATTTCATTCATTGTTTTACATACTCTGGACTTTCTCTCCCAGGGCAGTGTATACATTAGCAAATAAGAAATACTTGTTTACTTACACTAACACGATCTATTTAAAACTTGTTTATTCATCTTTACCTTTTGAGCTTATCTCCTTCTCCCTATCACAGTTTAAGAAAAGTACATGCCTTCTATTTCCCTACTTCCCCAAAACACTTGCCCTCTTTTAAAAAAAATTATTTAAGAGAATAGTTGATACATAGTGTTACATTACTTTCAATTGTACGACATAGTGATTCACCATTTCTTTTTTGTTTGTTTGTTTTTTGTTTTTTTTATTTTGATTTTTTAAATTTCATTTCAGCATAACAGTATTCATTGTTTTTGCACCACACCCAGTGCTCCATGTAATGCGTGCCCTCCCTAATACCCACCACCAGGCTCCCTTAACCTCCCACCCCTGCCCCTTCAAAACCCTCAGGTTGTTTTTCAGAGTCCTTAGTCTGTCATGGTTCACCTCCCCTTCCAATCCCTCAAATTCACCATTTCTGAACATGCTGCTAGGCTCACCACAACAGCAGCTACCATCTGTCACCAGGCAGTGCTATGACAATACCTGACTGCATTCTCTTGCTGTGCCTTCGTTCCCATGCCTTATTCATCCTATACCTGGAAGCTTGTACCTCTCATGGCTCTGCACCCACCGTGCTCATCCCTCCACCCCTTTCCCTCTGGCATATGCCGTCTTTGTTCGGACAGTCTTCACTCCTGATATTGTTGCAAACTTGGGCCATTTTCCACCTGATTTGCATGGCTAAAAAGAACCATATGAGAAAATATGAGATTTGTAAAGATCCTGAATAGTTGGGCCTGAACAACACAGGAAAGGAATTAAAGTTCTGTCTTCCTAAAGGAAGATCCCAAGAGAAGGAAAGAAAAACATGATGCCAAACCTAAGGTTCTTACACACGAGGAATCAAGAAAAAAGTCAAAGATGTTACAAATACAACAGTGAATGCAAAATCTGAGTGACTCTGAAGACTTGAGTTTGAACTTAGGACCAAGGCTTGTTTTGTGATTACTCCAGGAAAAAATAAATTCAAGAAATGTTCAGAAATATGTCCACTGTTACTTAGAAGCAGATCTAAAAATAAGACACTGAAAGAGACATCCAGTAGCCCATGAAATTCAGAGATCCGGGTGCCAAATGAAAGTGACCACCAAATGTCACCCAAGAGCACAAGCAAAAGCATTAGACCTCCAAATAAGCCATTTTTTGCTTTATGGATGCTTTCTATATTCACCCATTCCTGGCTCAGGCTTCTGCAGAGGACCTTCCTATGTCAGATGGAGAAAAACCTACTCCTCCCTCTTTACAGATGTGGCCTCAGTCGGGGAGGATGCTATGCTTACTTCCTCCTGAATTCAGTGCCCAAGGGTTCATGTGAAAATCAGCCCCACAGTAAACCCTGATTTCGTGGTCATATGACCACTGTGAGATGGTGTGTTAGACACCACACTCCCGTCCCATTATAAGATGTGTTTCCCTCAGCTGGGATTTGGCTCACCCTTCTCCATTTCTCTACTCTAGGAGCAGTTTATCTCTTAAATAAAACAAATAACACTGTCAGAAAGTTTATCCTAATAATTAGCTTGAATTTATTGCTCTAAAAGCATTAAATCTTCCTCTTTCATAGGCATTTAGAACTTAGAAACATTCATGCATCATTACCCACATCCCTTCTGAATTATGGTTTCACCAGGCAGAGGCAAATCTCTCACTGTTTCTTCAGCGCTGCTTGCCTTCCTTCAGACCCCTCCTGCTTTCCTACACATTCTCCATCGATTACCAACATCTCTGTTGCATCGAGGTGCCTGATACGTAAACCTCACAGATGCAGTGCTTCATTGGCAGGTCCCTACTTCTTCCCTAAAACTGAGCAACGTCTTTACTGATGTATCAAGTGTTGACTTATTTTCTTTCTGATGAAATCCACAGATACTTCCCATAACCCAAATTTCTTGTTGGATAAACAGGATAAAGGGAAGTCAGCTATACTGTAAAGCTTGAGAGAATGAACTTCTGAAAGCCTTCTACCTTTTTTTCCCATTTTTATTTGTTCATTTATTCAGTGAGGTTCACATCTGTTTGTGTCTGTAGCTTTGAAATATTCCTAACACTCTTTCTTGAGCAATGCAATGGATGCCTTTTGGTTCTTTAATCTAACTTCAGGCAGTGTCAGTTGACATGGCCAAGTTGAGCTTCGTCTTCAAGGCTAAGCCACACTGATTGGGACGGACACTTGATAGCTTATCAACTCACCAGTCTTTTGAGATCCCACCAGCTCTGACTCTTGCCACTTAAAACATATCTCTCATTGCTCAGAGCTCATCCAACTGGTTGGCAGCACTCCCCACTGTGACATTATCCTTTAGTTTTGCTTTGCTTGGCAGAAGCTCTCACACTATTTACACCATATAATCACTAATTTAAAAATTACAGTCAGAGATGACACACAAGAATTCGAATGCTGTAGAAGCGACTACAGTCGTTAACTTAGATCTGTAGTTTGTTTCTCTTGGAATTCATTTTGTCCTAAATATTCTGACCAAAAACTTAAAAACAAAGAAAAACATACTCTGTGGTCTTCTTGCTTACCAACAGATAAATGTTCATTTTAAAAGTGTAAGTTGAATAATAGCTACCAAGCCAGCAGTGGAATGCAATCTAAACATTCAAGGAAAATAAAATCTGAGTATGACCAGCTTGTTATTTGAGACTGTGAGAACCGAGACTGTGCCAAATGTGAGACTCTTACTAACCCTTACCGCATACCTGACATCAGAACAAGTAACTCAGAAAGAGTCTAGCCAACACCATGACTTTCTCTAAACATTTCCTCCAAGCATCCTTTAGTGGAAGTTTAAATTTCACATCTTCAGGCTAAAATGAAATTCCTTAAGTCTTTCCTTGCATGACTTGTTTTGAAACACAATAAGCTTTCTCCTGATTGACCAAAATTATTATGCCTGTGTGCAGTTTCCAAGATTTAAATTGGGAATAAATCTTAGCGGGATAAAATGTCTGGCACTGCTTCTTTGCTGGGCATAAAGAAGTGTGGGTGGGAAAGCTCTTAGGAGAGTGTAAAGGGAATTCACATTTTGGACACTGACCGCTCCACCACCTTCTGAATACCTCCATCATCACTAACTTCTGATCACTAAAACTTGAGCAATTCCTGAGCATTCCTGACCCCAAGCTAGTAGGGACACTTCATTGCCTTCATGCTTTAAGAGGTTGTTTGTTTTGTTTTTTTCCCATTCCAAGATATTTCCTATATTTTCTTCTAAGTTATTTTTTCTAATGGTTTCTTTGAAAAAACATTAACTTTTAAATGCATCTAGCATTTGTTTTGCTGTATGATGTGAGGTGAGAATCTAATTTGTTTTTTCTCTAAACAGTCCATTTCAACACCACCCTGCCTCTAAATGAATAGTATTTTTATTCTACAGGTACAGAGGTTAAAAAAATTAATAATTGGGTAATCAGATTTCCAAACGACCTGCTAACATACATCAGTCAAAGCCCTTACTAATGAAATAAGCCAAACAACTACATATTGATGCAAAAATGGTTGAGGAAACAGCTACGTAAGCCCCTCACAAAGTACGGAGTGTTAACGTCACTGCGAAATGGTTTTAAGAACAGGAAAGTCCTGTTTATCCTCCTCTCCATTAAATAAATATGTTTCTCATCCCCTCCTCATGCATCTCCAACCTTGACCCTTCCTCCTCTGCTTCCCATAAGATAAAACTGTCCTCAGACCTCTGTTTTCACGTACCAGAGCGTTGTTTCCCATTAAAATTCTCTGAGAAGAACATTTACCTCATGTTGTTCTGACCCTTCTGCGATGGGAAGGAGGTGGCTTTGGAGTTGGACAGACCCGGTTTCCGATGTTGGCTTAATTTCGTAGCTGTTGGTGGCTTTGGACAAATTGCATGGCCACCCTGGACCTCAATTTCCATCTGTCCGGTGGGGATCTCTGAGACCTAAGAATGTAAATGCACCACTTTCTAGTAGAGAGGCACGGTTGTTGTTGTGTGAGTCTGCTTTGTCTACAGGCTGCAGACCCCTGAGATAGGCCTACAGAACCGCACGAACACATGTTGCTCAGAGACCCTGACCTGGAGGTGGGCGCAGTTCGGGGCTGTTCATCTTCGGAGAGAAGATGAATGTATTTTCACTGTGGGATAGTTACAGGATGTTGGCCGAAGCACTACTGATGGTTCATGTACAGAAGTGAGGATGTAGGTAACTGCAAAGCCAAGGCACGGAGTGTGCGTAAGTTTGTGTTTATTTTTGTTTTGTATAGTGACGCCATCGTTTGCTAACAGTACTCTTCCACAGTTTGATGGAACCGTGTGAAAAATGTTCTGTCCTCCTCTAGCTGGAAGATAAGCAATGAGTCTAAATCAGGCTATTTTATTTTATTAATTCCAGTGTAGTCAGCATACAGTGTCATATTAATAAATCAGGCTATTTATATCTGAATTTTCTAGAGTTTAATCTTAAGCACACTGACAAAGGCTGAAAACTGAGTCTGAAGCGTGGGGGGCGCGATGCTAGGAGAGCCAGCCGTCTTTTCCTGCTGCGGGGTGATGTCTGGAGCCACCGGTTTCTGATCTTCCTAAGCCTGGTCCCGCAGCTTTCCCTTTGATTCACGGACTGTTCTGTATCCTCGCAATGAGTTCAAGTTAGCCAGAGTCCATTTCCCTAACTGGCAAAGAAGAGCTTGGACTGACAGAATCCGTAAGTGGGGAAGCCGGCGCTTCAGAAGCTCGGGAGCTCGCAGGAGGTTTTCATAGCCAGTGTGTGTTACTTCCAGGATATGATCCTAGACACTTTCATTTTAGAATTAGCTCCCTTCTGCCCCTGGCTCTGGCCACACATGCCATTGCAGATCTCTTGAGATCCGGGTTTCAGGAAGGTCCCCGTATGCTGCGGGGAAGCGCACCGGTGCCGGGTTAGGAAAACAGCTATAACAAACAGGGCCGCAAATGACATCTCTTCAAAAACGCTCTCTGGGTGTAGCACATGCTTTCATACCTACACACCATTTCCCATGCCTTTTGAGTTTGAGAAATTTATGTTTGATTTTTAGCCACAGTGGGTCCTTTCCTGCTGCTGAAGCCTGAGGGGAGAAGTCATAAGGCCAAGCACACGTACCAGTAACATCTGCTAACTCCCCTCTCAACACCCGTCAGTGACAAAAGCCTGCACCTCCCCGCCAAGCTAACCCATTCTCTGGGCCCAGCTAATCGACTCATTCAGTAATGGCTGAGCACCTGCCCCGGGCACCGCCTTGCCGCTCCACCAGGCACACTCCCCTTCCCTGCCGCGCCCCCTCTGGTGCCTGCTTTTCTGAAGTTCGGGGCTCTCCTGTCTTAAAAACACAAACAAATCCCTTAACCTAAGGTTCTCCTCCAGCGAGTGACCTCTCTCTTTCTTCCCCTTCACAGTATTTTTCAAATTCGGGTTCTCACTGTGTGTGGAACTGATTCAAACCCAAAACTGATTTGGTTTGAGATGGAGCTGCAGTTTCACTTTTCTCTTGTATGAATTAGAGCCATTCCAGCTCCATTTGTCACATCATTTCTCCTTGTGTACCTCGTCAGGCCACCTCTATCGTACGTCAAAACTTCATACACTGGCTCGTGAGCTAATTTGTGCTGTCAGTGAGTCCATCCCTACCCCATATCTTTTTAAAATAGCTTTCCAGTCTTTCTATTTAGAGTCACAGATCTCCTGTTTTCCCTTTTCAGAAATGAATTAGCTATTCTTTGCCTTTTGCTGCTCTGCATAAATTTAAAAATCAACCTGACAAAAAGTCCTGTTGGGACTAATTTTGTTCCTTGCGAATACGGAGTCTATTCGTCTATAATTGCTACACAGTTATTTTGTGGGGACTATTCTCTCACTGTTGATCATGAATTTATCACTAATTCCTTGGGACAATTTTCTAGGTAGCAAACTGTGGAGTAGATTACGTTCTCTCCCCCACCAAACATCGTGTCATAATTTTTTTTTTAACGTACAGAGTAGTTTGAAAGGATAATACATTCCTGTATCAAACATCTAGATGGAACAGCTATCAACATTTTGCCATTTCTAAGATGCAGACATTGTGACCCTCCTAAAAACTAAGGCATCCCTACATCTTTTAAAAATAAAAGAATTTTTTATAACCATAATACTATTATTGCCCGAGATAAAATTAACCATAAACTTCTAATATAACATAGTGTCAGTCCATATTTAAATATCCTCCAGCTGTCCACAAAGTATTTTAATTAGCTGGTTTTCTTATGAAAAAAAAATCCACTTAAAGTTTACCCATCGTATTTGGTTGTGTATCTCTTTAGTCTCTCTCAAGAATGTCTCAATACTTTTTTTTTAAAACAACATCAAATTTTGAAAAGACTGGGGCAGTTGTCTTGGAGAACTGCTCTAGCCTAAATTTGCTGGACTGACTGCTTCCATCTGGCTTCAATTGGCTTCTTTTATCCCCTGTGTTGCTGTAAACTGGAAGTCTGATTTCAAGGAATAATTAGCTTCAGGTCGAACGTGTTCAATAAGGGTACTTTATAGGGAATGCTCTTCACTTCGTATTAAGTTCCATCAGGTGGCCTAGAAAATCAAATTGTCTTAGTCTTGGAGATGTCAAATTTGAGCACTTAAGAGGGCGAGAGTCAGATCTTTCCGTTGTGAAGTCATGTATGTTTTCATCCTTGCAATTAGAAAGTTAAACGTGAGGAGGTCATTTGGCTTCCTGTGAATAGATCCTTTTTTTTCCCCAGCTTTATTGAGGTACAATTAACAAATGAAATGGTAAGGCACTTGAAGTACCCAGTGTGATGACTTGGTTTACACATACGCCGTGAAAGGGTTTCCATCAGCAAGTCACTGACACATCCCTTACTTCACATATTTACGTGTGTGTGTGTGTGAAAACACAAGTCCTACTCTTAGCAAGTTTCAGTTAAACAACACAGTATTCTCAACTCTAGTCACCACGTTACACGTTATTAGATCCTCAGACCTGATTCATCTTAAAATTCAGTTTGTTACCCTGTAACTGTGTCTCCCACCCCGGCCCCTAGCAACAACCCTTCCCACTCTCTGTTTTTATGAGTTCAACTTTGTTTCTTCAGATCCCACAAATCATTGACACCAAACAGTACTTGTCTGTATCCTGTCTGGCTTATTTCACTAAGATAATACCACCCAGTGTCATCCGTGTTGCCGCAAATGGCAGGGTTTCCTTTTTTAAAGGCTGAAAGGCATCCCGTTGTGTATGCACGCGCCACGTTTTCTTTATCCATTCACCTGTGGACGGATACTTGGGTGGTTTCTGTACCTTGACTGTTACAAATGACGCTGCAGTAAACCCCAGAGCCCAGGTGTCTCCTCCAGATAGTGATGTCGTTTCCCCTGGAGGTGTCCCCTGAAGCAGGATTGCGGGATCACATCGTAGCTCTGTCTTTCCTTTCCTGAGAAACCTCCACACTGCTTTCTTTTTTTTTTTTAAGATTTTATTTTCATTTATTTGACAGAGAGAGATCACAAGTAGGCAGAGAGGCAGGCAGAGAGAGAGGAGGAAGCAGGCTCCCCGCTGAGCAGAGAGCCCGATACGGGGCTCGATCCCAGGACCCTGGGATCATGACCTGAGCCGAAGGCAGAGGCTTTAACCCACTGAGCCACCCAGGCGCCCCCGCCACACTGCTTTCCACAGTGGCTGCACCAATTTATACTCCCCCCCGAGCACAGGAGGCTTCAGTTTGCCCAGGTCCTCACTGGTGCTGGTTATCTCTTGTCTTTTGGTAACAGACATCCTAGCAGGTATGACGTGCTATCTCACTGTAATGTTGACTTGCATGTCCCTGGAGATTACTGATGTTCAGGACCTTTTCACGTACCTGTTGGCCATTTGTGTATCTTCTTTAGGAAAATGTCTACCCAGGTCTTTGGTCCATTTTTAATTTGGGCTATTTGTGGGGTTTTGTTTTGTTTTGTTGTGAAGTTGTAGGAGTTCTGAATATATTGGATATTAACCCCTTATTGGATATGTGGTTTGCAAATATTTTCTTCCATTTTATAGGTTGCCTTTTCATTTTGTTGATAATTTCTTTTTCTGTGCAGAAAATTTTAAATTTGATATAGTATAACTTGTTTATTTGGCTTTTGTTTCCTTAACTTTTGGTGTCAAATTCAAAAGCTCATTTCCAAGATGAATTTTAAGGAGATTATTTCTGCTATTTATTTCTAGGCGTTTTATGGTTTCAGGTCTTAATATTCAAGTCTTTAATCCATTTTGATTTTTGTGTATGGTATAAGATAGGCATCTCATTTCTTTTTCTTTTCGTTTTTGTTGTTGTTGTTTTTGCACATGGCTCTTCAGTCTTCCCAACATCATTTGTTGAAGACACTATCCTTTCTCTTGTATATATTTTTTTCTTTTTTCTTTTATTTATTCATTTGAGAGAGAGAGAATGAGAGAGAGCATGAGAGGGGAGAAGGTCAGAGGGAGAAGCAGACTCCCCATGGAGCTGGGAGCCTGATGTGGGACTTGATCCTAGGAATCCGGGATCATGGCCTGAGCCAAAGGCAGTCGCTCAACCAACTGAGCCACCCAGGAGCCCTCTTGTATATTCTCAGCTGAAGACACTATGCTTTCTCTTGTATATTCTTGGCTCCTTTGTCAAAAATTAGTTGCAAAAGATATACACCAATATATACATAATATATTGACCATATGTTAGCTGACCATTATTTGACCATGAATTTATTTCTCTTCCATTGATCTATGTGTCTGTTTTTATGCCAA
The DNA here is from genome assembly GCA_004024625.1 of Mellivora capensis. NCBI lineage: Eukaryota > Metazoa > Chordata > Mammalia > Carnivora > Mustelidae > Mellivora > Mellivora capensis. Next base: position 104,438 of record PISX010001001.1, on the reverse strand, counting down.
TACCAAATTATATTATCTTTCATTCTATTAATGGAGTTTATGACATTTATTGATTTGTTAATGGTGAACCATCCTTGCATCCCTGGAATAAATCCCACTTGATCATGGTGTATGATCCTTTCAATGTACTATTGAGTTCAGTTCACTAATATTTTGTTGAGGATATTTACATTTATGTTCAAGGAGGATATTGGCTTATACTTTTCTTTTTTTAAGTTAACATATAATGTATTTTTGGCTTCATATCTTGAAAGTATCCTTGTCTGGTTTTGTTATCACAGTAATGATGGACTCATAAAATGACTTTCGAAGTGTTCCTTCTTTTTTTGTTTTTGGAAGAATTTGAGAAAGACTGATACTTATTCTTCTTTAAATGTTTGGTAGAATTCACCAGGAAGCCATCTGGTCCTGGACTTTTCTTTGCTGGGAGTTTTGCATTCTTGATTCAATTTCCTTAAAAGTAATTTGTCTATTCAGGTTTTCTGTTTCTTCATGATACAGTCTTTGTAGGTTTCCAGGGATTCATCCATTTCTTCTGGGTTGTCTATTTGCTGGTGTGTAATTGTGCATAGTCATCTCTCATGACCCTTTCTGTTTGTGTGGTGTCACTTGTCTCCTCTTTTGTCTCTAATTTTATTGATTTGCATCTTCTTTCTTAGTCTAGCTAACAGCTGTCTGTTGAGCTTTTTAAAAACTAACTCAGCGCCATTGGTCTCTTCTATTGTCTTTTTAGTTTCTATTTCATTGGTTTCTACTCTGACCTTTGTTATTTCCTTCTTTCTACTAAATTTGATCTTATTTTTCTCTTGTTATAATTTTTCACTTAAAGTCTATTTTGTCTGACATAAGGATATCTGATGTAAATATAGCTACCCCTGCTTGCTTGCTTTCCGTTTTTTAAGATTTTATTTATTTATTTGACAGAGAGAGAGAGAGAGATCACAAGTAGGCAGAGAGGCAGGCAGAGAGAGAGGGGGAAGCAGGCTCCCCGCTAAGCAGAGAGCCCGATGCGGGGCTCGATCCCAGGACCCTGAGATCGAGGCAGAGGCTTTAACCCACTGAGCCACCCAGGTACCTCCTCCCTGCTTTCTTTTGGTTTTTATTTACATGGAATATCTTTTTCCATCCCTTCATTTTCAGTCTATATGTTTTCTTAAAGCTGAAGTGAGCCTTTTGTGGGCAGCATCGAATTGGGTCTTTTTCTTTTCTTTTCTTTTTTTTTTTAAATACATTCAGGTACTCTAGGTCTTTGGATTGGAGAGTTTGGTTCATTCACAATTAAATTAACTCTTGATAAATATGGATTTACTCTTGCCATTTTATTATTTTCTCACTGTTTTATTATTCCTTTTTTCTCTCTTGTTTTCTTCTTCAGTGTTTTGATAATTTTCTGTAGTGTATGCTTGAATGCCTCTCTCTTGATCTTTTGTATGTCTATTCTATGTTTTCTGCTTTATTTTTTTTATGTATAAGTCTTACATAAAACGTATTTATTACAGCCTATTTTAAGTTGATAATAACTTTAAATGTATTAAATATAGATAATAACTTTAAATGTATAGCACTGAAGTTTTACAGCACTCCCAACATTTTATGTTTCTTTTTTTAGATGTTATTTATTTATTCATCAGAGAGAGAGAGAACACAAGCAGGGGGGAGTAGTAGGCAGTGGGAGAAGCAGGCTTCCTGCTGAGCAAGGAGCCCAATGTATGGATTTGATACCAGGACCCTGATTTTTTTTTTAACATAAAATGTGATTTAATGTAGGGTGTCTGTAGAGCTTAAAGCAGAATTTAGTGAAGCAGCGTAACATATGGAAAGAACATGCCTTTGGAGTCAGGTAGACGTCCCTACAAATTCTTGCTCAACCACTTACACCTGTGTCTTTGGTGGTCTGCGAATCTTTTTGTAAAATGAGGATGTGAATACCCATTTTGAAAGGCTGATAACTTGAACCTGATTGGAATAATGACTGTGAGGCTCTTTAAGCTGTGCTGAGAGCCCATGGCAGATGTGTTTCTTAAGTACCAGGACTCTTATTCCCATCCTTGTTCATGAGCACAGGCAACAGAGAGCCTGAGCCGAAGGCAGGGGTCCAACGGACTGAGCCAACCAGGCATCCCAACATTTTATGTTTTAATGTCAGTTTACATTGTTTTATACTGCGTATCCATTATTGTAGCTGTAATTATTTTTAATATTTAATACTAGAGTTTAATAATACCAGAGATATAAATTATTTACCCATCTACAATATTGGAGTGCTTTGAATTTAACTATATAATTTTATAAATAAAATAAAAATAAAAATAAATAAATTTAACTATATAAATATATTTATTTTTTACCAGTGAGTTTTATGCTTTTGGTGTTTTTATATTGCTAATTAGTGTCCTTTTGTTTCAGCTTGGAAAACTCTCCTTAATGTCTCTTGTAAGATCAGTCTAGTAGTGATGTTTCTCTTCAGGTTATCTATAGAATTCTTTATCATAATCTCCTTCAATTCTGAAAAACTTTGCCAAGTAGTTGACAGGTTTTTTTTCTTTCATCATTTTGAAAATATCACCCTACTCTTCTGCCTGGTAAAGCTTCTGCTGAAAACTGCTGAATGTATTAAGGGTTCCCCTGTATGTAACATGTTGCTTTTCTCTTGCTATTTTTAAGATTCTCTCCTTGTCTTTAACTCTTGACAATAATTACAATGTGTCTTACTGTGAATCTCTTGAATTAATTTTATATACTATTCTTTGGGCTTCCTAGATCTGGGTGTTTATTTTTTTCCCCTCAAGTTATAGAAGTTTTCAGATACTCTCTAGTTCTTGAAACTTTTCCTTTTATATTCTTTGACACAGCATTTCCTGGTTTTGCTTTTGTCTTCTTGCCTACATCTTGGTGTTGTGAACAGTCTTTCTTCTATCTACTCTAGAGAGTTCTTTTCTAAATCCAGATTCTTTCTTACTCTAAACATATTCTCTTCCTTTAATAGCTTCACTTTTCATCTTTATGATAATGATTCTCAAATAGTTTCCTAAACCAAGATCTTTTACTCATAGCTCACATTATGTACCTAACTGCCTATTTGAACATTTCTTTTTTGTGTTCCAAAGACATCTTAAACTCATGAATCCCAACTTAAATTCATTAATTCATTACTTTCTAAGTTTTCCTCCTTTGCAATCCTACTCATCCTGTTAAGCACAATGATTTATTACCAACCATGTAACTAGCCAAGCCCCAAACTTGGTGCTTCTTCCTGCTTCTCTCCCTTCTCTACTCCTCAGAGTCCTGATGATTCCTCCTCTACCATCTGCCGACTCAGTCCACTTACTATAATTCCTATTGCCATCATCTTAGTTTAAGTCCTTATGATCTCTCACCTGGATTATAGCACAACCTCTATCTGCCCTACAATAATTTTCTCCTTCCAGTGTATTGCTCATACTATAGTCCAAGTAAATTTTCAAAAATATAACTAAATCACATCCTTCACCGCTTAAAATTTTAATGACTCAATATGTTCTCAGGATAAGGTCTACACTCCTTAACATGGCTTACAAAGTCAATAATTTAGCCCCTTATTCAGTATTTTATCCCACTACTCTTTCATGGTATACTCTACATTCTAGTAATACCAAAATTTGTTCAATTTCTTTTTAAGATTTTATTATTTATTTTTTTATTTATTTGACAGACAGAGATCATAAGTAGGCAGAGAGGCAGGCAGAGAGAGAGGGGGGGAAGCAAGCTCCCTGCCAAACAGAGAGCCCGATGCGGGGCTGATCCCAGGACCCTGAGATCATGACCTGAGCTGAAGGCAGAGGCTTAACCCACTGAGCCACTCAGGTGCCCCAATTTGTTCAATTTTTTAAAAAATATTTTATTTATTTATTTGACAGAGAGAGACACAGCGAGAGAGGGAACACAGCAGGGGGAGTGGGAGAGGGAGAAGCAAGCTTCCCGCTGAGCAGGGAGCCCAATGTGGGGCTTGATTCCAGGACTGTGGGATCATGACCAGAGCCAAAGGCAATGCTTAATGACTGAGCCACCCAGGCACCCTGAAATTTGTGCAATTTTTATAAACAATTCTGGGACTTTGTTCATAGTTCCTGCCCTCTTCTCTCATAGGTCATTCCCATGACCTTTTAGGACTCATCTTAGATCTTCCAACATCTCTGAAGGCCTTTCTGATCCACTACTGCCTCGAAAATAATTGGGGGTACTTCCCTCTGATTCCATACACCTGGTTCTTATCCTTCCCATAGAGCTTTTCATACTGTACTTATAATAGGATTCCTGGTTTGAACTTTCTATTAGATGATGAGTTTTTTTGAGAGAGAAGACATCTTCACAACTTATCACTACCACTTGCACAGAACCCGGCATATGACACCCAGTGAATAACTGCTAAACCAGTGGGTAATTACACGCAGACCTACAAACGAGTGACTTATATTCAAACGTTTATCCCCAAGTTGTTAAGCTCTCTACCGATGCTTCCCTTCATTTATTAAAAAATATATGAACATTCTTCTTAGGTGGGTCTGACTTGTAAAACAATGTAAATAAAAGTCAGAGTTAACTTCGTTATCTTAGCCCAAAAGATTTTCGAGTCCCTTGAAGTAGCAGGGACATATTCTTTCCAAATGAAAGTGGAATTTTGTTAAGTTCTACTTTGTAGATGATAATAATTGGTCATACTTACTAAACACTCACCCCGTGTCAGTGTTCTTACTAATTCACATGTGATAAATTATTGAATCCTCACAACAACCCAATAAAATTGCTACTATTCCATTTTATAGATGATAATTTGAGGCATAGTTAGATTTAATAACTTCCCCAAAGTTACACAGTTAACAAGCAGAGCTGGGATTTGAAAGCTTTTGTATACACATTCTCTTGCTACCCTTTGATTCATCTTCCAGTCATGGCTATGATAACATACGCAAGTGTGGATCTGTTCCCTCTAGAGTCTTCACAACCAACTCAGAATTAATTTCATCCTTTGAAACCAAAGCACAAGTGCTAATACTTGTTACTCTTATAAGATAGAGTAATGTCTCCACATGTGCACAGTCTTTTCCATAAATTTGAGTATGCATGTATATAGCACTGAATTTCCTTTCTAAATCTCAGGACTGACCATGTCATTTGCAGGAACCAGTGCAAAATGAAAATGCAGGACTCCTTGCCTAAAAATTACCAAGAACTTTAAGGTGTCGACAGCAGAGCATTAAACCAAGCATGGGACTTTTCTAAGTACAAGTGCCTTTGCAACTGTGCAGGAAACTCACCCATGCAGCCAGCCCTGCTCACTCCCTTTTCTAAGAGGCGATGGAAACTAATCTCTTACCTGTACTTGACAATCAGTCGGCAACAATACTGCTTAGCTTTTCTGTATATAAGACTAAAAATTCGGGGCACCTGGGTGGCTCAGTGGGTTAAAGCCTCTGCCTTTGTCTCAGGTCATGATCTCAGGGTCATGGGATCGAGCCCCACATCAGGCTCTCTGCTCAGTGGGGAGCCTGCTTCCCACTCTCTCTCTCTCTGCCTGCCTCTCTGCCTACTTGTGATTTCTGTCTGTCATATAAATAAATAAAATCTTTTTTAAAAAAAAGACTAAAAATTCTATCCTCCACTATAAAACAATACCTGTAAGTTGTTTAAAATACCGAGGGCGCCTGGCTGGCTCAGTTGGTAGAGCACGTGACTCGATCTTGGGGTCCAGCCCTTGTTGGGTGCAGAGATTACTAAAAAAATAAATAAACTTTAAAAAAGTAATCCTCACTACCATTTCCGCATTGCAGAACTTTTGTAATCAAATTGGGAACCTGGTATATATAAAGTATTACTGCATCTTACCCACAAAACACCCTCACAACTCTGTGTAATAGAAATTAGGCCTCCTATTTTGCAGATGAATAGAGAGATGGAGAGAGATTAAGCAATTTCTGTAAGATCACTTATGAATAAATTTTAGGAGCTACTCATTAAGCCCAGGGCCACCTGCCTCCAAAGCCTGCAGTTTTTCCATTATACCATGCTGCCTTTTTGTGGCAATGGAAAAAAACACAAAGTAATTGGACTAAAGAGTTATAAGACATTTAGTTTTTCCCTAAGCAAATAAAACCTTACTCTTGTTTTCTCTGTATGTCTCCCCTGTTTATCCCGGATCCTTCAATCGCAGGCATGTGCGAACAAGACAATATATGATCTTTAAAAAGAATAAGGCTATCTTCTGAGATTTGGTGAGGTCCCTACTGGCAGTGCTGTCACGGTCACTCTCAAATGTCAGGGGCAGATGCGGCCTATTAGGAGTTACAAGGCCAGCTGTTGTTTTAGATCATTAGACTTTTGAAACCAACTGGGAAAAATCTCCTTCTGCCAAGAGGCAACTCTCCAGGCTCTGCAACAAATATCAATTCCAATTTGGTTGAAGTTGTGCAGGGTTTTTTTTTTTTTCTTTCCAGTTTTCATGGTTCCAGAAGTGATTCTCCACACACTGGTTGGAGCCTAACCTGAAGCATGTCATATTTTCCATCTAGATTGAAGATGTGCATTTATTCATGCCTTCTGAAGCAGAGCTGGGACCACACATTTTCCATCGAGATCGAAGATACACTTTTATTTACGCCCCCTAAGCCAGAGCTGAGGCATAATGCTTGTTGGGACTTTGAGCTCACAACAGTGCATAATTTGCAGAACCAATCATCTTGCCTTAGACAATGGAAAAAAGGATTATAATTTGTTTTTCTCTCTTATGAACAGTTACATTGTCCAGTTGAGGTTATTAGCCATCCAGAAATTTGCAAGTGGTTCTCCTTGGCAGAATTTGATTTTGGGTTTGACAGCAATGCTGATGATTTCATAGCATTTTAGAATCATGAAGTGTTAACATTGGAAAGGACTTTGGAGATCACATAATCCAAATACCTCATTTTACAGAGGAGGACATTGATGTTCAGAGATGTTTCAAGGTGGCAAGAGTCATAAAGCTAGCATATGAGCTAGTTCTGGAAATCAGAGCTTCTGATCCCAGTTTAGTTCTCTTTCCATTACTCTATGGCTGCCTCTTTTACTTAGTTGACATGTCAAACTTCATTTACTCTCACTCTGCCAGCAGTTTCCAATTCAGGAGGGAAGCGCTTTGAAGTAGGGACATGGAAAAAAATCAAGTTTTATTGAGCATATACTTATTGGGTTTAAAAAAAATACTTAACACAGCATTCAGCATGGTGCTTTGTACATAAATAGCTTTCAATCATTCTTCTATCCATTTATTCAGTCAACAGATATATATTGAGCACAAATAATGGATGCATATGAAGATGGAACCCATTGTTCATTTCTACTAAGATAAGTAAGAGCTGATTCCTGCCCTAAAGGAGCTTACAGTCCAATGGAACACGCATGTATGTATGTATGTTAATCACGTATATAATTAAGCAATTATTAAGTGTTTATATATTTATAATTAATTATATATTATTTATATAGCAGTGATTATATATTATAAATAATTATAATAAATTAATGTATTAATTATTTACAATTAATTATAATAAATAAAATTATAATTGTATATATTTATATATAAACAATTACTAATTGTTTAATTAATAATTACAAGCAAAAATATATTCAAGGACAAAGGCATAATAAAAGCACTACAGAAAGATAAACTTTTACAAAAAGCCTTACTGAGTACGTAGCATATGGAATCAAATAATGTTATCAATAGAATCCAATGTGAGGAATAACACTATAGGTTATAGAGAAAAGAGCATGGACAAAGGCACAGACGAGTGGAAGGACATGTGATATTCTGAAATCACAGAAGGGGATAGGAGCAAAATAGGGAGGTAGAAAGGCAAAATGACATCAGCTATTGGTGGTTCCTGGGTAGCAGACCCAGGAATGTAGATGTTACCACCTGAACAATGGGAATACTAGCATGAGGGAACTAAGATGATCCAATTTGTATGTTTGGGGACAGTGTGTATGTTGTACTGGAAAACCAAGAAGAGGGAGATAATTATTAAATAATTACAAATTTATCTCCACCCAGTGTAAATTAAGTAATCTCACTGATTGTGTTTGATTATGCCACTTTCTCGTTTAGGATCCTATATTGTTAAACCTTTAAAATCTAAAATCTTCAGCTCTTCACCAGATTCCTATCCCACACCATGAACAAAAACAAATGCAATAAAATCTTTATGTTTGTGCCAGTGCATTATTTACAACATGCTTTCTAATACATTGTTCCATTCAATCTTCAAAATTGTAGGCAGGAAGAGGTTAACATCTTCATTTTATAGATGATAAAATAAAGGCGCAGGAAGACTAAGGTCAACTTATTGAGGGCCTATTATGCATGTTATTCCAACCCTCCCCTTCTCTAAGTTCATACATCTGGTAAATGGAAGTGACCTCCCAGGTCCTTGACTTCTCTTCTCCAAAGACATGGTCCTCCCTGACCTCAGCCACATCCTCCCATGCTCATTCTCTGACTTTGTCACCACAAATAAGTACATCTCCATATTTTTTCATTCTTATCCTATTTTTCCACTCACTCTCATTGTCAGTCCATCCACCTCAGTCATCTTTCAACCTCACTACAATGAATAGCCCTACCCTTTTCTCACTGGATGCCATCCCTTTGATGTCTCTTCCCTTCCCTTACATAGCATAAATTTATAGCTAATCACTAGAATCTCCCCATTATACACATTCTTAATAACCTTTCCTTCTCACTGTGTCAAAGCCACAGCCCATAAGCCAAATTATGGGCTAGTCCATTTACTGCATTACTGTTGTAGATGACTATCTAACACACCTTCTCTTCTCTCCTCAGACGTCCAACACCTCCTCCCTAATCCCCATTCGCAGCTGATGACCTTGTGTCCTGCTTTACTGAGAAAACTGAAACAAATAGAAGTTTTAGACCCCCATCATCCCATCAGATTACCTATCTGCATATGCAGGCACAAACTCTTCCTTCCTCCTGTTACTAAACATAAACTCTCTCCTTGCTCCCATATAAGCCAAGCTATCTACATGCACAGAACAGATTCCATCCCCTCTCACCTGCCTAAGGACATTAAGAAGTTCTCCCCTCTCCCACAACAACAATTTCCCCCTCTGTACAGGACAATTCTAATCAGCATAAGAATACCTCATTGTTTCTTCCATCTGAAGACCAAAAAGAAAGATACTGCTTCATCTTTCAACACCGGCACCATTTCTTTGCTTCCCTCTGCAGCACAGTCTTGTCTATACTTGGTGCTTCCAATTTCTCTCAGGTCTGAAACTCATTTTAATTACCTCCTTCCTATTAAAAACAAGGTCACTAATGTCTTCCCCATGGCTAAGCTCAGTGGTCAATTCTCAGGCTTCATCTTCCTTACACTATCAACAATATTCGACACTGTTGCTCATTTCTCCTTGATATATTTTCTTTATCCATCTTTCACAACATCAATTTTCCTGTATTTTCTCCTGTATTTCTCCTTTCAGCTTCTTTTTTGGTTTCTCCTGGTCTCCCTTACTCAGTGTTGCAGAGCTCTAGAGTTCAGTCCTTTGTCTCTTTTTCTTTAACTACACTCACTTTTTTTGGTGATCTTTTTGGTGATCTCACCCAGCTGCATGACTTCAAATATAATCTGTAGGCCAATGACTCCCATATTTATATCTTCAGCCCAGAATTCTCCCCCAGATTGCAGGTTTGTGTGTCTACTCACTTCAGTAACATGGGCAGAGGGGGACATCCTGTATGAATTTTACTCCTCAAAAAACTGAGCTTTGTAAGTGTACAGAAAAAAAGAACAAGTTAATGAACAAGGTTGGTGAAATTCTTATCTGAAAGAATAAGAATAATGAACAAGGTTGGTGAAAATCTTATCAAAGCAATGGGAGTAGAAGAACAAGAGCGAGAGGGAAAGTAAACTGTTCTCAGAAAATCACAGAGCTGGCAGGAACCTAGAGGTTGAGCAGTCCTCGTTCAATAATGAGAATGCTAAAGTCCAGGGGGCAGGACAATTTAATACAGTTCAAAAATAGCCCTGACATGGCAAGCATCAGGATGGAAACTTGGACATCTTGCTCTCTCCAGTGCCCTTTTGATCATATCTCCTTCATCTTTCTGTAGAAAGTAGAGCTGCTCTTCCAAATAAAATTGGCCACTGTGAGAAGACACAATAAAAATCTGAATAATTTGACTCAAGGGCGAAGGAGATGACTACTGAGAATAATAAACTATTTTTAACAGATTATTTTCAAAATCTGATGATAACAAAAACTAAGTTTAGAAGTCATTAAGTATGGATGCTTCAGTGGTCCACTTTAATTAGCACGCGTTGCTAATGTGTATTGCTAATATATAAACACAGTCTATAAATACATAAATGACAGATTTTTTAATATGTAACTATGTTTTTTATTGTAACCAAATACTGTTTTCTCTCTTAAATTCCAAAATATTTCCACAAGCTACAACCCACCTTTCCAATCTCGCAGACGGGCATTGATTTCCGTATACCCGTAATAGGTATGAAGAAGTACCAGTATCCCTTTCTCCAAGCGTGCCCGGCATAGGTACTCATTTCCCAGGCTGTGATCCAGCCCCACCCATGCATATTCATAGCCATCAGAGCTGTGTGGAGGACAGGTGGGTCCCCCAAGCTTCAGCATTAAGCAGCTTTCCAGACCGCAAGATACTCCTCTCTTCTCAGTGACCAGCTAATCTCTAACCTTAGGGATTCCATTCTAGCGGGGTGACAAACAGCCGTGACAGCTGCAAAATAAAAGTAGGAGAGAGTAAAAACTCTCTTTCAGAGGGCCTTACCTTGGGGTCAAGTCTCTTGGGTTAAACTATAATAAGCTACGAAAGTTTCTCTTCAATTAATTTTCTATTTAGTAAATCAGAAAATGCTTTCTTTTTCTTAAACATGCCAATGCCTCATAAAAAGTCACACTTATGCTACATCCTAGGTTTCCAAAAAACTTTTAGACTGGCTCTTTGGGCACCCATTTGCCTGCTTCTAAATCATCTCACAAGATCTTTCTTCACCAGTAGACAATAGTGTATCCTAGAGCAGGATCTCTTTCTAATTAATCTTGTGTTCTTAATAATATTAATAGGAATAACAATTTCTTTTTAAACTTTTATTTTAATTCCAGTATAGTTAACCATGTTGCATTAGTTTCAGGTATACAATATAGTGATTCAACACTTCCATTCAGCACCCATGATAAGGGAATTTAATCCCCTTCGCCTATATCACCCATCCCCCACCCACTTCCCCTCTGGTAACCATCAGTTTGTTCTCTATAGTTAAGAGTCTGTTTTTTGGTTTGACTCTTTTTTTCTTTGTTCATTGGTTTTGCTTCTTAAATTCTACCTTTGAGTGATATCATACAATATTTGTCATTCACTGATGGACTTATTTCACTTAGCATTATAACACCCCCCCATCCATCCATGTTGTTGCAATGGTAAGATTTTATTCTTTTTTATGAATAATATTCCTGTGTGTGTTTCTGTGTGTGTGTGTGTACATACACCATATCTTTATCCATTCATCTATTGATGGACACTTCCATTCAGTAGGTTGCCTTTAGTTCTGTTGATTGTTTCCTTATTTTTTATTTTGATGTAGTCCTAAAAGTTTATTTTTCCTTTTATTTCCCTTGCCTCAGGAGACATATCTAGAAAAATGTTGCTATGGCTGATGTCAGAGAAATTACTGCATGTGCTTTATTCTAGATTTTTATGCTTTCAGGTCTCTCATTTAGACCTTTAATCCATTTTGAGTTTACTTTTGTGTATAGTGTAAGAAAATGGTCCAGTTTCATTCTTTTGTATGTAGCTGTCCAGTTTTCACAACACCATTTGTTAAAGAGGCTGTCTTTCTCTCATTGCATATTCTTGCCCCTTTGCTAAAGATTAATTCTATGCATCTATCTTGTGCCAGTGCCATACTGTTTTGATTATTATAGCTTTGAAGTATATCCTGATATCTAGGAGTGTGATTCCTCCAGCTTCTTTCTTTCTTTCTTTCTTTCTTTCTTTAAAGATGCATTTATTTATTTTAGAGAGAAAGCATGCATGAACCAAGGGGAGGGGTACAGGGAGAGGGAGACAGATGGAGAGAAGCATGGAGTCTGAGGTGGGCACTGAGATCATGACCTGAGCCAAAATCAAGAGTCAGATGTTCAACTGACTGAACAACACAGGTGCCCCTCCAGCTTTGTTCTTCTTTCAAGATTGCTTTGGCTTCTGAGGGTCTTGTGGTTCTGTCACATGTTAACATTTTTGTTCTAGTTCTGTGGAGAAAGTTGTTGGTTATTTGATAGGGATTGCATTAAATCTGTAAATTCTTTGGGTAGTATGAACATTTTAACAATATTGATTCTTCCAATCCATGAGCATGGTATATCTTTCCATTCATCTGTGTTGTCTTCAGTTTCTTTCATTAACATTTTGTATTTTTCAGAGTACAGGTCTTTCATCTCCTTGGTTAAGTTTACTCCTAGGTATTTTATTATTTTGGGTGGAATTGGAAGTGGGATTGTTTTCTTCATTTCTCTTTCTGCTGCTTCATTATTGTTGTATAGGAATGCAATGGATTTTTGTGTTTTGATTTTGTATACTTCAACCTTAATGAATAATTTATCAGTCCTAGTAGTCTTTTGGTGGAGTCTTGAGAGTTTTCTACATATAATATCATCTGCAAATAGTGAAAGTTTTACTTTTTCCTTACCAATCTGGATGCATTTTATTGCTTTTTGTTGTCTGATAGCTGTGGCTAGGATTTTCAGAACTATGATGAATAAAAGTGTTCAGAATGTACATCTTGGTCTTGTTCTTGGCCTTAGGGGAAAAGCTGTCAGTTTTTCCCTGTTGGGTATGATGTTTGCTATGGGTTTTTCATAAATGACCTTTATTATGTTGAGGTATGTTCCCTTTAAACCTACTTTGTTGAGGGCTTTTATCATGAATGGATATTGCACTTTGCCAAATGCTTTTTCTGCATCTATTGAGATGATCATATGGTTCTTATTGTTTTTCTTATTGATGTCATGTATCATGCTGATTGATTTGCAAATATTTAACCACCCTTATATCCACTGGAATGAATCCCACTTGATCATAGTGAATGATTTTTTTAATGTATTGATAGATTTGGTTTGCTAATATTTTGTTGAGGATTTTTTACATCTCTGTTCATCAAAGATATTGGTCTATAGTTCTCTTTTTATTGATCATTATCAGTAAACTTTATCCAGTATTGTTCAGGGCAATGCTGGCTTCACAGAATAAATTTGGAAACTTTCCCTCCTCTTCTATTTTTTTGGAATAGTTTGAGTAGAATAGGTATTAACTTCTTTAAATGTTTGATAGAAACATTTAGATAAACATTTAGATTAGTGTACATTGAGTACACTCTGTGTCTAGCTCTTTTAGGTATAAGGTTTGGTTTTTTTGGTTTTGGTTTTTGTTTTTTGAGATTTTTCTTGTTTCCTGAGGTAGGCATTTATTGCTCTAAACTCCCCTCCTACACCAGATTTTGCTTCATCCCAAAGATTTTGGACCATTGTGTCTTCATTTTCATTTGTCTTCATGTATGCTTGATTTCATCTTTGATTTCTTGGTTGATTCATTAATTGTCTTGTACCATATTATTTAACCTCTATGTATTTTTGTTCTTTCCTGATCTTTTTCTTGTGAATAATTACTAATTATTGTGAATAATTTTCTCATGAATAATTCTTTTTTTTTTAAGATTTTATTTATTTATTTGACAGGCAAAGATCACAAGTAGGCAGAGAGGCAGGCAGGGAGAGAGGGGGAAGCAGGCTTCCTGCCAAGCAGAGAGCCCGATGCGGGGCTTGATCCCAGGACCCTGGGACCACGACCTGAGCCGAAGGCAGAGGCTTTAACCCACTGAGCCACCCAGGCACCCCTCATGAATAATTCTTAATATGAGTACAATACTTCACCATTTTCAAAGAATGTTCATATACCCCTATTTCACTGTATTTTCACAAGTTGGAAAAGTATATATGTATAAGTGGAATCTTAGTGGATTCATTTGATATCTTAAAACAAACAAGCTGTGACTCTGGATCTAGAACATAAAATCTTTATTCCTACCAAGGTTAAAAAATAATATAATAATAAGATTTTGAAAGTCCATGAAAGCTAGGGATTACAGAGTCATTGGAGATATTCAGGAGTATAGTTTCTGTAGTATAGTGAGTAATAAAGTGGTTTTGAAGTTTGTAGTATGTCTTCACAATGAAAAGATGGAAGAAGAAAGTTAATTTGAGAATTTTGATAGTAAAATGGAGAAAGGTGAAAGATCAGTTTGGTGGAGTTGCAGGTCAAGAGAACATTTTTAAGTCATGAATCAATGAGCATATTTGCATGTGTAGTAAGAGGAAAGAGCAAAAACACAGGTTAGAAAAGTTATGTAGGTCCAGTATAAGGAGATTCTTCCTGAAGAGGTGTCAAGAGTGGGGTGCCTGGGTGGCTCCATGGGTTAAGCCTCTGCCTTTGGCTGGGGTCATGATCCCAGCATCCTGCGATCAAGCCCTGAGTTGGGCTCTCTGCTCAGCAGGGAGCCTGCATCCCTCTCTCTCTCTGCCTGCCCCTCTGACTACTTGTGATCTCTGTTGGTCAAATAAATAAATAAATAATCTTAAAAAAAAAAAGATGTTGAGAGAGAAGAGCAAAGCATGACAAAAAGGGTATAAAAAGAAGGAATTTTATCCCACTAGCTCTTTTTAAATTGCATTTTTGAAAACACCTTGCAGTCACAGATTTCAAACGGAAAAGTGCATGCAGGTGTTGTTCTGCAGACATATCTTTTCTTCATTCAACAACTGTGGATTAAGTACCTGCTTATAATAGACACTGTTCACCCTTGACCGTAACTTCTTGGCAATGGCGCTCTGAAGTACTTATTTTGATCCCCACTTTTCTGGTTGGGAAAGTGAGTCTAATGCGTACGTGATTTTCCTAAGGTCATCCAGCTAAACCCGGGAAAGGCAGCTGGCTCACAGATCTTTCCAGCACATTAGCTTGTCCTTCAGAGGATGTACCACCTACTGGGCCAGCAAGACAGGTAAAGTGGGCAATTACCAGACACACTGGGGACTGTGAGGCCCCCATCCACCTGGGGACCATCGGAGAAGGTCCGATAAAATATAACAGTTTAAAATATTGTTCCGCAATATTTAAGAAGCTGTTTCAAATCTTCAGCACAGTTTCTATTTTGAACGGCACTTGTTTTTGTGAAATTCTCCCAATGCCTCAGAGAAAGGTACTGTGGGAAGGAAACTGGTTTTAGACACTTTGCCCTCTTGTGCAGTTCTTTCTGGAGCCACCGTGTGGTATTGTTGTGCAATTAAAAGAGCTGCGTCTTTCAGCGCCCCGGCCTTCCTCTGACCAGTTCTCATCTAAGAAGTATCTTTTCTGCATCTTACCTGTCCGTTCTCTTCTAGGTGCTTATATCTTTCCTCTGACGTAGGGCTTTATAAACGTCTGTGTTTTCAGATTTCTCCGGAAGGTGAGGAAACCAGCTGGCCAAATACGTGTGTTCAGGAAAAATCAGTAGGGCACATGTACCCATGTCACTGCTTCAAAGAAGAGCCATCCTGTGTTTGCTGGCTGGCCACTTTCGTTGCAGCGCCACTCGGGAGAGCGGCGCTTGGCCTGCTCCATCCGAGCGACCCCACGGCCAGCGCTTGGGTTAGCACCACTTGGATGCACCGGCTTAAGCTGGTTCTTTGATGCTCTGCAGCTTTCCCATCATGAAAGCCACATAAAAGCACATGAAAAATTAGGTCTCATGTTTTAAAAGCCCCTAAGGGAAAGCTGTCGCTGGGGGAGGACAGTGCAGACGGCTGGAATCCGGAAGGAGCACACTGCCCTGAGCTTTGGAATCTGCATCCACAAGTCCTGGAATCTCCTTGAGACCTATGGAAAAGGTTGAGTCTCTAACTTCCCATCTGTGCTTAAAAGATGATCCTGTTTTCTTTTTTTATATATATATACTATTGATTTTTTATTAACATATAAAGTATTATTGATTTCGGGGTGCAGGTCTGTAAACCATCAGTCTCACACAATTCACAGCGCTCACCACAGCACAGACCTTCCCCAATGTCCATCCCCCCGCCACCCCAGCAGCCCTCAGTCTATGTCCGGAGATTAAGGGTGTCCTGTTTTCTACCCTCACAACCACATTCAGCTCTTACTGACTACATTATTCTGTCGCGTTTGGACACCCTAGAGCACAATGGCTCAGACACCATCTCGGATTGTTTCAGAAGAGAACCAACACCCCAAGTCACACGGAAAGGTGTACCTAAGGCAGACAACAACACAACCCTACTGCTTTTGTATTCCTGAAGAGTTTTCGAAGGGTTTCTCCTCAGGCATTATCTCGTTCATTCTCACAGCAACTCTGTAACAGGCATTGGAGGTCAGTGATTTTCTTCCAATCACCAGTGACACGGGCAAGCGGGAGCTGGGGCTGCTGGTTCTCCGTGTGCCGTGTTTCCACTCGATCCCAGCGAGCCCTGCCCGGCCGCAGACGCTAGCAACCAAGCACGCTCAGTGAACAGAGTTTGGGATAAAAGGCGAGGAAAAGGCATAACAAGAGGCAGGCAATTGGGGAAACAAGAGGACTTCCATGAAGTGAGGGGAATTTCAATAACCAAAATGTAGTATATGCTTTCAACTCCCTTTTGGCAGAATTCTCATAAAATAGGTTGGCAGGTGGCAGGAAAGTTGATTCCATGGCTTAAAAAAAAAATCTCATCAGCTAATGTTTGTCATGATGTCTTCCATTTGAAAATGTGTTTTGCACATGTGGGTCCTAAGACATGCTACTTGCTAATGACAATGAGGACTGATGGGCTGGAATCACCTTTGGCACTGAACGTGTCAGCTCTCGCGAGGGCAGCGCGTGAGGAGGAAGGCTGCATCCCAGCACCAGCCGGCTGGGCGCTCGAGTCCATAGCAGCAGCTTGGAGAACACACTGTGGTGGGGGTACAAGGACGGATAACACAAGGCCGTGTACACCCAACGCCAATCATTCCGATGAAAACTGAAAAATTCAGTCAATCATCTGAGGATTCATCCACGTGGCACCAAACATTTGGATGACTGAGTGTTTCCAGTTTTCAGCAGGTTGGTGCCCCGTAGGCTCACACAGACTCGTAGAGACGGGTGATGCCCCAAGATAAATAAGCCCTTGGGTAACATGGCCCACTTGGCCCACAGGAGCATCTCATTCACTCATTCCCTCAGTAAATACCTTTCTAAGAGGGAAAACCACGTGTCACCAGTCACTGTTTTTGTACAAGGGACCAAACATACGAAACACTTCCTGTCCAACAGGGGAAGACAGTAATCATAATGCGGGGTCATAGAATCTGTCCCAGAGACATAAACAAAATGCCAAGGGGAAGCAAAGTGGAAATGAGCTACACTGCCTGAAAGTTTGCAGCGCTTCAAAGATGAGACGGCATTTGAACAAGGTCTTATCA
The DNA here is from genome assembly GCA_004024625.1 of Mellivora capensis. Lineage (NCBI taxonomy): Eukaryota > Metazoa > Chordata > Mammalia > Carnivora > Mustelidae > Mellivora > Mellivora capensis. The sequence goes on along the minus strand of PISX010001001.1, from coordinate 86,875 downwards.
TACCTCAGCAGAGTAGACATAGGTGCTCCAGGTGAAAAAGGCAGAGGGACGTATATAAAGACAGAGATACTTAAAAATGCTTTTTAGGGAAAAGGACCTCTCAGGAGGGGGCGTAGAACATGAGGTACGTTGGCTGTACCTTCTCGAGGTCCTGTGCATCAGAGGACCAGCCGCAGTCTGCCTCCAGCTATACACCTTCCATGAACCAAGGAGTGCATGGGCAAGAGGACACGCTCACACGGAGCCCATGCTCACCCCCTGCCCGCCACCCTACCTTTGTCTTTCGCAGACCACAGTCTGCTTTCTTAGGATCCAAAATCCCCTGTCCAAATGGCCCCCCAACCTAGTGGAGAGCTTGCAAGCCCCTCTCCCCAAAATCTACCCTTCCAAAGGCAAAGCATGCCATCGCGGCAAGCACCCCTACGCCGAGTTGAGGCCGGAGGGCAGCTGCTGGGGGCATGTGGACAAGCGTGGATGCGGACTCGAGTCCGCGCCGCTCGGCTGAGGTCACTCGCACTGCCGCGGGGCTGGAGGCAGTAACAGGAGGGGCGCGGGCTGCAGCTGGGGCTGGGAGCCAGCTCTCCTCACCCCACCACACTTCACAGTGGGACTCCCAAGGGTCCAGGAAATGTAATTTGGAAGCCAGCCAGCAGATCGTGTGAAGGTCGGATACCAGTGGAGTGCATTATTTCACAGACCGTTACCTTGCCTGGTGACTCTTGAACATCTAAATGCATGCGGTGTGCCCTCCACGGATGCCCTTGACCTGGGCTTTATAAATTTTAGAGGCAAGTCTGTATTTGGGGAAACTGGTCAGAGAAGAAACCGGAAAGAAAGGCTGAGTTTAGACTGTGAAGGGTTTTATATGAGAGGGTCGACACAGAACATTTCTGAAGATAGATTTGTGCGATGTCAAATGGCTCAGGCCTTTCCCTTTCACATCTTCTCCATGATGACCTCCTCGGAGGTGGCTTTCTTTTCCAAAATACCATTGTAATTATCCACAATGTAGAGTGTAGCTCTTAATCATAGATTATCAAATTGTTTACTGAATTTCATCTTGACCCCCCTACCTGACTATAAGCTCTAATGCAAGATAATAAATTTCTAGCATCTTTTAAAATTTTTCTTCTTTTTTTCATTATGTTATGTTAGCCACCATGCAGTACATCATTCATTTTGGATGTAGTGTTCCATGATTCGTCTTTTAGGTGTGACACCCGTGCTCCACGCAATCCGCGCCCTCCTTGGTCCCCACTACCAGCCTCAGCCAGCCCCCCACCCCTCCTTTCCAAAACCCCCCATTTGTAGCATTTCATTTTTGTCATCCATGGATGTCTTGCATAGTTTTAGGGTGGTGGTTTTTCTAGTAACTACTTAGTGATTCTTTGCAAAAAATTGTTGATGAAAAGCAAATTTCAGGGTCACAACTGAGCCATGCTCTGACGCCAACCTTTTCATATTCCTCTGTCCCTTTGGAACCAGCTCTATGATTTGCAGTACCTGGTGCAAAACAAAAATGTGAGGCTTCTTGTTTAAAAATTAAGAATTCCAAGAAGGTGAGAGCAGAGCATTAAGCCACGCATGGGCCCTTCGGAGCATGGCCTGTGTGTCAGCCCAGAGGGGTTCCCTTCACTCGTTGAAGATAAGTGCTTTCCTCCAGGTCTCGTTCGTAAACTGGGCGAAGTAGTCTTTATGACTCTTTCCCAAAGTATGGCTCAGTGGTAGGCAAACTGATTTTATTTTATTTTATTTTTAAAGATTTTATTTATTTATTTGACAGAGAGAGATCACAAGTAGGCAGAGAGGCAGGCAGAGAGAGAGGGGGAAGCAGGCTCCCCGCTGAGCAGAGAGCCTGATGCGGGGCTCGATCCCAGGACCCTGAGATCATGACCTGAGCTTAAGGCAGAGGCTTAACCACTGAGCCACCCAGGCGCCCCAGACAAGCTGATTTTAGACGGTGCGCAGATGGACACTTGTGTAGTGTGGTGGTTATGTACCCGCGTGTTATGATGCATGTAATAGTTATGCAAGTGAGCTTTAGGGAAATACAATTTGCACATCAATCAATAACTTCATGTTTATTATTGTTTGGGACAAGGCTAAGTTAAAAAAAAGATTGACTTAAAGAAAAATATTAAGTAAATAAGAGTAGGGATGGTATGCAGATGTTGTAGAAAGCATAAATGGTGTTCACGTGACGGAAGTTTGGAAGCAGTGGAAATGCTAGATGGTTACATCGTCCTAACGCCCCTACCTACTATTTGGGTAGCATACCTCGGGCCACATCTGACCTTTGATTTTCTGTTTTGGCTGATCCCTTTTTTGTGCTTTCCTGCTCATCTGATACAAGATTTTCCAGTAGTGAAAAGGAAAGTCCGCCGAACCTGGAGCGCGGTTGGAGGCAGTCTCCAGGAATCACCAGGATCTCACAGTCCATCAGCAGCCGCTCACCACACCCTTTCCTGACCCTATTTTGCAGAGGGAGAAGATTCCTTACTAGGGCCAGAGAACTTGGAGCTAGACACAAAGCTGCTTCTACCAGTTTCCAGTCAGCTTTCCACCCATTTTTGCCCTTCCCAGTTTTATGCATGTGCATGCAAAATTTTAGCAAAGATCACTAGAGACAATTGCTCAAATTTACACCCTTTGTTTATCTAAAGTTCTTTTAAAAGCATAAAGTGGAATTCCTAATTTTATATGATCTTATCGACATTCCAGTAAAGTATTAGTTTATCTCTATTGCCAAGTGGCCTGCCCTGGGACTGCCTGCAGTTCATAACATTTTCACCATTCTTTGCTAGGGCATTGAACACCAGAGCCCCAGGATTCCATTCTAGATGCGATTTCTTCCTAAATTTATCCACAGCCAGTGGTCTACCTTCCCAACAGGTACTAATCTTAGGGATTTGGGAACAAGAAATTGGAATTCCTGGGAATTCTGATAGTCGTAAGTTATTGTTAAAATCCTTCCAATATTCTTTACACTCTTTACTCATCGTGGATCTCTAAAAAGTGTTTGTTTAATAAATGTATTCATTATTGATTATTAATTTATCAATGTTTATTGTTAATAAATAAGAGATATTAAGTTTGGCGTACCAGAAAGAACCATAGTCTATAGCAAATAGTCTAACAGTAGGAAACACCAGAAAACACTATTGGGAATTATTTAAGTAATGTGACATTTAGCTCTTCTAACAAGGACAGCAGCAGTACACAGAATCGTATGTCAGAATTATCAACGGAAGGACCTATTTCACCGTTTTGCCTCCCAGCTTGTTGTTTCTGGAAACACTATTTGTAGAATTTGCATAAAATATTCCATATGATTAACCTTCCTGTATCCGTACTGTTTCCAGGAGTGAGTCTCTGTTGGCAGCACTCGGGGCCACAAACACACTGGTCCCGTGCAGGGGACACAAGGCTGCTCGGACGGTGATCCCTCCTGTGTGCGCACGCCCTGGTACGGAGAACGCTGCCCTTACACCCCACCCCACCCCCCAGGTCCCCATTTCCTGAGATTTCTTTGACTCAGCAACTTCTCTGCGTGGCTTACCAAGTTTAATTCTCTCCGGAGATAATACTTTTCTTTCCATTTTCCCGACTTCTCAGTCGATTTTCTTTGGGATGCATTTAGAAAAGACTATAAAGGTAAACAACACACTGGGAGAACTTTCGGTGGAAATTTTAGTGGCGCACTACCTGCGACGGGCAGGGATCCAGGGTCACAAGCGTCCGGGTGGAGCTCTTAGTCCAATTATTTGTGTTCCAAGAAAGAGAAGGGCAACAATTAAGCAAGGTTTCTAAAAGCACTTCCTGTTTTTAAATAAGGAACCTGTTAAGCCTCATATTAGATAATGAGGGTTCTACATGGACTTAAAATCCACTGTCTTCCCAGGAAGAGCTATTATTTAGGAGTTAATTGCTGGTTGCTTGTTCCGTCTTTCTGGGGCCGTCAGATTACTGCTGAGTGGGGGCCTCATAAACAAGACGCTTCCTAGCCTGTCCTCTCCAGACCAAATGGACATGTGTTTCCCATTTCAACATTTCATTGCCCCAACTGAAAACAAATCAGCTGTGTCTTTGGGATCTGAAGGGGAGAAGGTTGGGATTTATTCCTGGACAAGCCTGAGGAAAACATTACCCTAATGGATGAAATATGTTTGTACTAAAGACTTCTTAGAAGTGTTGAACCGATCTTTCCCAACTTGATCTCCTTTTCCTTGAAAAGAGAGAAGATGCAGGAAAGTCCGTCAGGATTATCCTAGAACTTTGTCCTTAAAGGAGGAGTAATGGGTAAAACTTGCCTTGGTTTAGGTCAGACTCAGGAGTACTGACTGTCTTTAGAGACAATTCACGCACCTTTGACAAGGCGGTCTAGAAGTCATATTCTCTCTTGGCCACACACAGCAATAGAAACCCACTTCCTGTTTTCTAAAGCCAAATTCCTCCTTTGGTTCAGTCTTTCCCAAGAAGGCTCTCCCTGATTTCTCAATACTCAATGTGGTCGGCAAGAAAATTGGTTCTGGAAAAAATATTTGACTTTCTGTGTAGAAAATAATGGTCTTCTTAAGACTGCAAGCCCACTGTGGAGGAATTTTGGCTTATTTTATATTTTGCACCCTGATGGAGCACAGGAAATCGGAAAATAGATTATTTTCCTTGGAAAACCTGGAGCATGTTTGCTTTAGCAATTGGACAATTTTTAGAGTTCAAACTGGCCAGCACGATGTGGGGCCACTCTCAAAATGGTGTGTCCGGGTCTGAAGCATAATTAGGGAAATTCATCAACACTGATGGCTTTGTCCTGAAATCCATGTGATAGGACTGCCCAGTCAGCAAAATATGTTGGTTTCTTTTTCTTTTCTGAGTTGCATTTTGCCATAAAAGGCTTGGAAACTCAAAGAAACTTGAGAGCTGGCATGTCCCCCTGGTGTACCCAGCTAGCTACCAGAAGCTGGCACCTTGCTTTTTTTGGGGCCATGCCACTCAGGCGGTGAAAATACATCAGAGTCATGTAAAAACGACATTTAAAAATTATCCTCATGTAGCTATCTGACTCAAACTTAGAACGAAATGTAGAAATCACTTACAACAATAAACATCACTCAGATTGGTGAGCCTCCATCTGCAGACAGGATAAGAGAACATTTCCTGTTTTGGGCTTGCTCCTAGAACCAACTGTCTCTTAGCAGAGAAAATTTTAGCAGAATCAGTAAGAATCAGTCGGTGGTTTTACCTAAAGTTTTCCTGGACTATGCTTCTGGAATACCTCTGATGTCTATGACTTTCACGCATGGTCCATGATATTTCCCCATCATATTTCTTTGGTTAATGATATTGTTTAATCAATGTAATCAATTTCTGATAAAAAGGTAGTCTATATAATGAGTTCTTTGCTATTTAAAAATTATATTATCAATATTCATAAAGATCAAGCTTGGTAGCTGTCTTGTTCAACTCTTCTATAAGATTTCTAGTTTTTAATCTTCTTTATCATTTACCGAGAGAAGTATGTTAAAATTTCCAGTTGCGATTGTAGATTTTTACATTTCTTTTTATAGTTCTGTCATTTTATATACTATAAGTTTTAAGGCTACATCATTACATGTTGCTAAGTGTTATTTAAAATTGTGATGGCTTCATGTTGAATTGTTATTTTTATCATTATGTGATAGCCCTTCTTATCCCTAATGGTGCTCTTTGCCTTAACATCTATGTTATCTCTTATTAATATGGAAAAGCCAAGTTTCTTTGGTCTAATACTCATCTGATTTATATTCTCTTCAAAATATCCTTGTGTTTTATGCATCTCCTGTCAACAGTGTATATTTGTAGGAAATGCAATCCCATCTGACCACTAGCCATTTATTTGATGTTGGGGTGAGATGGGAAAGAGGCACATTGTCTCCTGAGAGGGTAGGGCCTGAGGTAGGTTCCCAGTGACAGAGACAGCGGGTCATATGGGAAACAGCCCAGACTTCGGTTTTTTGAGTCTTGAAGAGGGACATTTCACAATCATTTCTAGGCTTCCGTGGTGACTGCCTTTTCCCTTGCTGACTCAAAAACAGTAAATTCCAAACAGACTCTTTGAAACTCGCTTGGAGTCAGGAAGGGAGAGGTTGGGAAGCAGGAGAAGTAGGGAGTGCCATCCAGGCTGAGGGAAGTCTCTAGCAGACTGTCACCAAACACCTCCTCCCCAAGGAGAAGGAGCATCGCCCAGTCAGGAGACAGTCAGGAGAAGGAACTGAAGTAAAACACAGTCTTCCCTCAAAAACTCAAAAACGAGCTCTGTGCCTGCTGCTTTGTGTCTGAGCTCTTTGTGTAACCAAAGAGGAAAGAGGAATTCATCGGAACTCCTCAGTCATTGTTCTGTAGGATTTCCACAGGGGTGGGAGAAAGGGCTTCTAAACTTTTGAGTGCCATTTTTGTATTCAAGGCAAACACAAAAACAAACAAACAAAAACTCCAAAGAACAAAAACAAAAAACCACGCACCCCCCAAAAAAGTCCATTTTTTAAAAGTTTTTATTTAAATTTCAGTTAGTTAACACACAATGCAGTATTCATTTCAGGTTTACATAGTGACTCACCACTTCCTTATGTTGCCCTGTGCTCGTCACAGCAAGCGCACTCTCAATCCCTACCGTCCACCTAACACACCCCCACTCCCTTCCTGCTGCGAACCACCGGTTCGTCCTTTAGGATTAAGAGTCTGTCTCTTGGTTGGCCTCGCTCTCTCCTTTTTTTCATCCTTTGTGCATTTGCTTCGTTTTTTAAATTCCAATATTAGTGAAATCATATAGTATTTGTCTTTCTCTGGTGGATTTATTTTGCTTAACATAATACTCTCTAACTCTCTTCATGTCCTTGCAAATGTCAAGATTTCATTCTTTTTTATGGCTGGGTATATATATATACACATACACAGCGGAATATTAAATTACATATGTATACGTATGTGTGTGTGTGTGTGTGTATATATATATATATATGTATATATATATATATATAAATACCACATCTTCATCCATTCATCAATTGATGGACACTTGGGCTGTTTCCATAATTTGGCTGTTGCAGATAATGTTGCTATAACCATCAAGGTACGTGTATCCCTTTGAATTAGTACTTTTTTAGTTTGTTTGTTTTTTTTATTTCTTTTCAGCGTAACAGTATTCATTGTTTTTGCACCACACCCAGTGCTCTATGCAATACCTGCCCTCCCTAATACCCACCACCTGGCTCCCCTAGTACTTTTGTATTTGACTAAATACCCAGCGGTACAAATGCTGGGTTGTAGGCTAGCTCTATTTTTAACTTTCTGTGGAACCTCCACACTGTTTTTCTAAGTGGCTGCACCAGTTTGCATCCCTGTCAACAACATGAGAGGGTTTCCCTTTCTCCACATCCCTGCCAAAATCTGTTGTTCTTGTGTTGTTGATTTTAGCCATTCCGACAGGTGTGGGATGATCAGTGATGTTGGTCATCTTTTCATGTGTCTTTTGGTCATCTGTATGTCTTTGGAGAAATATCTATTCATGTCTTCTGCCCATTTTTTAATTGGATTATTGTTTCGTGGGTGTTGAGTTGTGTACTTTTTAAAAAATATTTTGGATACTAGCCCTTTATCAGACACTCCATTTGCAAACATTTTCTCCCATTCTGTAGGTTGTCTTTCAGCTTTATTGATTGTTTCCTTTGTTGTGTAGAAGTTTTTATTTGGATGAAGTCCCAATAGTTTATTTTTGCTTTTGTTTCTCTCGCCTCAGGAGACATATCTAGAAAGAAGTTGCTACATTATTGCCTGTAAAGACCCCTCAATTTTTTTTAAAGGATCTTCTTTCTTTATTTATTTGACATAGAGAGCGAGCTCCTACACAAGCAGGGGGAGCGGCAGGCAGAAGGAGGGGGAGAAGCAGGCTCCCTGCTGAGCAGAGAGCCCGATGCGGGGCTCGATCCCAGGACCCTGGGATCATGACCCGAGCCCAAGGCAGCCGCTTAACCGACTGAGCCACCCAGGCGCCCCAAGATACCTCAACTGTAAGAGTATCTAGGCAAAGGGAAAACCATCTTGTGTATACTTTTGGGAAGAGCAGGGCAGTCACACACATTCTAAACTACATGTTCCTTCTTTTCCTTTCTGCGTTTTCCCTCCTCCGTTTCTCGCTGCCACACTTTCCTCATCCTTGAATTTCTTCTGCTTTGGTGCCACACAGAGAGCCTGGGCCACCTGACGACATCCCAGGGCTCTCTTCCCTGTACCTGAGTTGTCCCTTGATCGTACAGATAGACAAGGAAACCCACAACGTGATTCAAGTAGGCTACCAGCGCTTTGTGTATGTGTCTTCTTTGATCCCTCCCCCAATCTGTGAGGCAGGTCATCACTTCACAAAGAAGAAAAATACACATGGGGCAGGAGCAACTTCCCGAGATTACATGACAGATTAGTAACTAAGCAGGGATCGGAAACAAGGCCCGTGCTTGTCTCACTGCTTCATGGTACCCCCTTCGGTTCTCTGCAGAGTTCTTGTCCGTGTGCCGTTCTGCAGCGGGCCTCTCAGACCACACACACACACACACACACACACACACATACACTCTTCTTCCCTCTTTTCCCCCATTCCATGTCTTAAAACTAGGTCCTATTCTTTTAAGATCATGCAGGAATGATAAAAAATGACTAATGATAACTTCAGGGCATGGGTCACCTCATACAGCCCAGATCATGGGTGACTCCTGGAAACCCAGACTCTGAAGGTACAAATTTAGGTCCAGTAGTAACCGAGGGAGATATTTTTGGTAGACGTCTTTCAGAGACATTAACACTTCTATACCTTGAAGCTCGATTAGGTGAGTTAAGTTATATGCAAGATTTTTTTTTTTTTTTAGTCCTCTAAGAAAATGTACTATGACCTCTTTCCTCTCTACTTGGCTACAACAAAATCTGGGATTATACAAACACACACACCTCAATCTCCCATCTCCCCCTGCGGAGGGGGTAAGATAGACATATGTGTTCTTTTCTTCCCACATTTAACAAGTTTTGAAATACAATATTCACAGAAAAGTAGAGAGATCGATATCATGAACATGCTGCACTTACTGCACAGCTTTTGTCAAATTTTAATACTTGTCCTCTTTGTTTCTCATATTTTTTTTTAAGAAATAAGATACTTCAGATATGTTTGGAACACCCAGGGTGCCCTTTCCAATCCAGTCCCTGTCTCCTTACTCAGAAGTTGCTTTTTCTGAAATTATTACTCTGAAATTGCTTTTCATTCCTGTGCATCTTTTTATATTTTTATCACATACATTCATGTTCACAAACAATATATATTTTAGAGTGCATTTTTAAGCTTCATAAAATAGTGTCACACAGTCTTCTGTAACTTACTTTTCTCCCTCAAAGCTATGTTTCTGAGAGTTATGCAAGTGGACATGTATAGCCATGGTTCACTCATTCATTTTTTATTTCTGAATAATTTTTCAATTATATGAATATATCACAGCTTATTTATTCTCCCAATGATGGACATTTCGTTTATTTCCAAAATTTCATTTTTACAAACCATTCTGCAATGAACATTTTTGTTCCTCTCTTCCCATGCTCATGTGTGAGTTTCTCTAGGTGTTCAGTTTTGCTGGCCTTAATTTACCTATTCTTAACTGAGTGACACTAAGCAAATAAATATATGACTCTAAGAAATAGTTTTCAGATGCCTTCAATTTGTAGAAGACCTGGCTATCTTCCTTTCAGGAATGCTGCTGTTTTATAGCTAGAATAACACTTTGGAAGTTATTTTCCAGGAAGCCCACAGTGTTAGGCATTAATTTACTGAAAATATTATTTAGTGTATTAGTTTACTATTATACTTAATTACTTTATTAGGAGTAATCCAAAAGGCACAAGACTCATTATATGGATAACCGTATAACGTCCAGTGTGGGAGAATTAGAATACGTGGTCAGGGAGAGCTATAAAGCTATGAGATACAAGAAACATCTTGAAATGCAGGTAGAATAGAAAAAAGGAAGGAAAGGGGGTAGGAAGGGAGGAGGGAGGGAACAAATAGGGAAAGAGGAGAAAGAGGAAGGAGGTGTGCCAGTTAGGTGGGTCTAGGTTGCAGTTAGGAATACGCCCTGTTGTGTAATGGTTAAACATAGCAGAACTTCATTTCTCTGTCATCTAACACTCCAAGATGCTTCCTGGCCAGCAAGGGTTGTACCTTTGCTTCCTGCAGTCACTTTTCAGGGTCCAAGGCTGACTGCTGCTTTTACCATTTTTAAAATACAGCCTCCAAAGTTGAAATGGCCTGGGGACTGAGTGCCACAGTAGTGCCCAGAACTAGAGATGGGGACAAGAGGAATCGTGTTGGTGCCTAAGTAGTACCTGAAATAAGGAGGCGCCCTGCTTTGGGTGCTCAGTACCTCTCAACCCACAGGACACGATGTCTGGGTCATGGGTGTCCATGAAACGAATCAGGACGATAGAGTCCTTTCCCAGGATTTTTGTAACAGGAGCTTGTTTCTCTGATCTTTCTTCCCAAGTGAAATGGATGGAGGGCTGCGTCTGTCGGTAGCTGCTTTCCCTGCTACGTGGAAAAAACTCGCACACAGAGGTGAGAGACAGACAGAGTTCTGCGGATGTCAATTCTCAGTTCTGTTGCCTGGGGTTTTCAGAGCTACCCTGGTTCCTAGAGCTCCTCCTTTCATTCTTTGACCTATCCCCCATCCACGTAACAAATCCCCTGATTCAACCATCGTCGCCTAATTTGAGTTGAGTTTCTGCCACTTGCAACTGAAATGTACCCGACCATATGGGAAATGATGGGTAAAAGCGGAGCATTGTTTGTTACAGGCCCTGAATTCGAGAACCAGGTGACCTGAGGTACTCGGTAGACCAGGGAGGATCTTTACCCAATGCCAGGCCTCCAAGCCTCCCAAGGGTCAGACAATAGCAAACTCTGCAAAATGTAAGATTTCCCCTTTTCTAGCAGAGTCAGAAGGTTTGAGACACAGTGGGAATTACGGGCTTAAAAGGGGCTAGAGAAATGACTGGAAGTCTTCTTTCTCGGCCCCCTCCCAAACCTCCCTGCTGTCCCATCCCCCCACAAGCCTGATGCAGTGTCAGGACCCCATCGACTGCAAAGCGCTTTACACTGAGATGATGCTGAGTAGAGGAGGCAAGTTACCTCTGTTCAAGACTCTTCTCAGCCGGTCCCATGGGAGAAGTAAACTGACGCCTTAGGGGTAAGCAAAGCTCTGAGTCCTGTTCAGAGAGGAAAAAAAAAAAAATAGTGGGGCCAAGATGGGTCTACATTCAAGAATTACATCTCAGCAAGATTTCTGGTATTGGTTTCTGTTTAATGGAATATCCAGAAAGTGAACCAAAAGCTAACCAGGCCAGATCTTAAAAGAGGTGTGTCGTGTTCCTCCACCGGGTGCCGTCCGTGCAAGAGCACAAATGAAAATCCACGTTTATATCCAGACATTTCTGTTATCAACCAAGCTAACAAACTATTCAACAAATTATGTCTGACACTCTTTGCTTAATGAATATACTTCCATATTGACCTGGAAACTCGGGCTGACATGTAGAATTCTCAACCTATTTGGAATTCCTTCCCAGAATATGGCACTGTGGGGATGGTCAGATCCTAGAACCCCAACCTGTGTCCCGCTCACTTCCCTTTCCACGTCAGCCCATCCTGCGCCCAAAGTAGACTTCCACCTACAAGGGTGGCAATGGCATTGTGTTCACCGAGCTCCGTCTACACACCCTGATCCCCCCAAACAGCACTCGCAGGAAGAGAGGCCCATGGGGCCCTGAAAGTGGGCTCCAGATTACCAGGACAGGGAGTTCTCAATCAGAAGTGCCCGAAGGGTGGTCTACAATGAGGATGGCAGGTTCCAGGTCTGCACATCCAGCTGGCGCTGCAGACTCATTGCACAGAGGAGGGACACCGTCGGAAGAGCACCGGTGGGCTCCGGGACAGGGCGTACGGACCTTGGCTTGTCTAGGGGTGCGGCCTCATTCCAGCCTCTGGGACCCCAGGAGTGGCTCAGCTCCAGCAGTCGTACTTTGGGTCCAGTGGGCACCCCCATGGGTTTTAAATACAGCCCCTGTGATTTGAACCAGTTGCCACCTGCGGCTCAAAGAATCCTTATTCACAGACTTTTGATGCCAAAGGGTCTTGAGCAAGTAGTCTATGAGCCACGGCTTCCACTTCCATTTTTTAAGGAACTCATTCTTACCATGACTGGTCAAAATGTATCTTCTTCCCCCAGCACCGCAGTAAAATACTCAAGAAAGTCATACATCCAGTGGCCTTTCCTCCACCCCCAGTGAAGCTGGTCTGCTCTCCAGCATCTGACCATACTCAACATTCTCTTCTCTTCGGGGACTCCTCTTTCCTTAACTCTGGGGCAGCCAACAAGCTGGTCTTCCTCCTGCTTCTCAAAGAGCTCCTCACAAATGGCCTGAAGTAGCTGTCTCCTCGTTACATGTTCTGCAGAGTCTGACCTTCCTCCCTGGGATGAAACTACAGATGACCCTCTGAACCACATGGGTTTGGGGCACCATCCCTGGTGCAGCCAAAAATCTACATGAAACCTTCCACTCCCCTAAAACTTAGCTACTAACACTTGCTCTTGACCAGAAGCCTTACCAAGGGCATAAAAAGTCTTCCCAAACAAATTTTGTGCATGTATTAGATGCCATATCTTTATAATAAAGTAAGCTAGACAGAAGAAAATGTTATTACGAAAATCATAAAGGGCCACCTGGGTGGCTCAGTTGGTTAAGGATCGGCTTTGGCTCAGGTCACGATCTCAGGGTCCTGGGACTGAACCCTGCATTGGGATCCCTGCTAGTGGGGAGTCTGCGTCTCCTTCTCCCTCGGTCCCTTATCCCCCCTCCTTGTGCTCTCTGTCTCTTTCTCAAATAAATGAAGTCTTTTAAAGAAAGGAAATCATAAGGAAGAGAAAATATACCTACAGTACTGTGCTGTAAAAAATCCACATTGGTGTGAACCTGGGCAGTTCCAAAGCGTGTTGTTCAAGGGTCCACTACGCTTCCAGTGGAAGCACAAGGATGCTCTCTCCTCTCGAAGAACTCATTCCTTCTTGTACCTCAAGGTATCACCTCCTTAAAGATGAATCCCAAAGTTCTGTCTCCATCCTTGACCTTGGTTTCAAGCCAAGTTTTCATATCTTAACTTACATTTTGTTGTTTTCAAATTCAGTTAACGTACTGAAAACTGCAATTACTGCCTTCTTTCACAGGGTCTCCCGTGTCTGTTGGTCTTTGTCAGTTTTGTCTGTGATCCCTTCTCCTAGTTCCCACTTTTCAGTTTATTATTATCTGAGACTCTATTCTCTTTTTCCTGCCATAAAGCCTTGTTGATTCTTTCCTTGCAAGATGTTCCCTATTCAGCCTTTGCTTTTTGTCCCCCTTCTAACTGTTCTGCTCCTAGTTCCTGTTCTGTTCTGGCTTATCTTCATTCTTTTACCACAGTAATCCTGCTGTAGTAGTATTTTTTTGCATGACTTTTTTTTCCCTACTTAATAACTTTTAGTGGATTTCTGTGGCCTGAGCAAAATTCCAAACTCCTCTGTCCCGACACACCATACTCTGCGAGATTAAGCCTCAGTTTCAATCTCCAGTGTTTTCCTCCACGTGGATTCAAAACAAGCCCTCCATTCCATCTGGGCCCATATTGTCATGGTCCCCGAACACAAATTCCTCCTTCCTGTGTCCTCACGTTCATCTGTTTTCTGTTCTCTGACTTGAAGGCAGCACCTCCTGTCCTCTCAGTCCTAGATGATTAAAGGAGCCCCAGTTCTTCCGTGAAACCCTCTCTCACTTCAGCTCAGTGTTTCTTTCTTCCTTCTGGACCCCCGTCTACTCTATTCGTTTGACACATTCACTTATTGTCTTGACTGTTGCATACATTGGTTCATCATGGACTTCCCTTTTAAATCGGATCTTAATCTATATGAAAATAGAACATATGCCTCCCAGTTTGGTTTTCTATCCCCACCCCCATACCACACACCCAGTGCTAAACACAGTAGGTGCTTAAATTTTACTCTGTTACTTCTTTATTCTAAAATAAATGTGTGTGCTCTTTTGTCTGTTTTGTCATATAGAGCTGGTATTGTGGATTCTAAAGAAATGGGTAAAAATTAACTAAATTCTCATAAAAGTGTCCCTTTACGCATTATGCCAATAAATATCCCTTCTCCCTCCCACCATTGTCTTTGCTTTTGAGGAATAGACTATTTTCATTTCTAAGAAATACTATCACACTCCAATAAAAGTTCTATTCACAAATCTCTCTTACCTTCACTCTTCCCTGCAAGTACCCTTAGGTCCTAGCAGATTTATTTTTGAAGTTCAAAGAGAAAAGAATCAGCAGACTCAAATGTATGTAACAAAAGACCGCATAGTAGTATCCTTCTTCTTTTTATTGAAAAGGAATCATTTCTATTCTAGCGCAAACAATGTATATTTTACATCATAAAGCAAGATATAATTTACATATTACATTTAGTATGAGATCTTTATACCCTAAGTGTCATTCCCTTTTTTATTCAATCACCTCTTCTGGTTTGACTTAACCTGCCAAGTGTCCTACAGATCAGCATCTTGTTTGGGAAGGGACTGGGGACACAGACAGATAGTTTGCATGTTTTCATCTGTATCTGGGTATAATGATGGAGGAACAGGGAGGATTATGCCTTGGAACTTTGTTGGCCTGAGGCCCTCTGTTGAGACCTGGCTTGGAAGCCAAAAGGCTACTCCTCTAAATCATATATCAAACTTCTACTTAAAAAAAAAAATCAATAATAAATGAACAATACTGAGTGCTTGTCTCATGTGTATACTTCTTGATCAGGTGCTTAGATAATAAATGTTTGTGGTGTTGAGTCACTAGCAATGAAAATTCCTATGGCTGACCAGCGCTGGCTACTCTCTGATTTCCCAGACATTGCTTCCCAGGCATTGGTGGCAAAACTGCCCAGTTTCACATAGCGTTTGGGTTTTGGGTTCAGGCTTTTCTGTTCACTACTGAAAACGGATGTCAGGACGAAAGCTTCAAATGACTTTGTTTCACATGACCTTCTATTCCTTTCCTTCCTCTTCAAAAATTCCCCTTTCCTAGCAACATCTTGTCTTGTATGAGTTCTGTTCTCTGCACTATAGCCTAAAGCCCAAACTCCAAATGTTCACCCATTTCTTGGATTGCACTCATTTCACAAAGAACGTTTTCATCTGTTAGTCTACACTGTTCCTTTGAATCTTGATAATACGCAGCAGCTAGTGGGACCAAAGAATTAGTCAAGGGAATCCTTAGGAAGCAAGTAATATGTGGTGTTCAGCCAGCCCACATGAAACATCAGTAAGAAATATTTTAATAATACGCTAAAAGAAGAGGGAATCAGTGGATCGAAGCAAAATGCACAAGATGGGCTTTCTTCTTGTTACTAAAAGAAGTATAGATTGAACATTTAAAATACATTTTCAGATTGGTGGCTGTCTGGCTGAAAAAGTTCCAGCAATGGTTCAACTTGCTAGGCCGAGGGGGGAACAAGTGTGTGCTGAAAGTGCATCTTAAACTCAGCAGTCGATGCCTGTCACTCAGAGTTGGCATATTTGGCCAAAACCAATCTAGCTTTTTAATTACTGATAACTAAAGTTATTAGAACCAACCTGGTCAGGATAAAAATATGTCAAAAATATGTCTGTTCTGTGTATCTTATTCTTTGGTCAAGTGATGTGATTTTTGAGAGGTCTGTAAATATAAACCTAATTCTCATTTCCAAATACAAGGCTATAAGTATTTACAGCAAGGTAGCATTTCCTTGCTAGAAAACAAGGCTTCCAGGTACCGTATCCTTCCATTAACATTGTATACTTTTGTAGTCCCTTTCCTCCCATGGCCACCAAGTGCTGCACAAGCAGAGAACACAGGAAAGAATGAAGGAGCAAATGAATAGAGCCTCACAACACCCCTGTGAGGTAGGTAAGTATTGTTAAACCCATTTTACAAAAAGGTAAACTGAGGCACAGCATGGTGGTGTGGTTTGGTCTTGTCCACCCAACAAGTTACAAAAGCACAGCTGGAGACAAAAAGAAAGAAACAAAGACAGGTCGGTCCTGGCTTACAGCCCTAGGCACTAAACTTTATTTCAAAATATTAGTAAAAGAATAGCCCACAGTCGCCTTTTAAATTTTTGGAATTTAGACAAGACATTAAGGATTCCATTCAAACATGTGTCTTTCAGATTCCTGTTGAGTGGAGAAGGGGCAGATGACAACATGGCTTTCCCTCCTCTCAATGTAATCCCCGTGACGTATCAGGATATACTCCTGTTCCCCCAGAGCTGTCTCTAAACTCAAGAAAAATGGGACCTGTTCTGAAACAGATGCCCTGTGAAGTGCTCTGTGGCCTTGATGAGAATTTTGTGTCAAGAAAGAAAGGAAACGAGATCCCCCAAAACATCTCATCACTGTAGAGATTAAGGACAGTGGTGATGGTGTGAGATTTGCTCTTGGTAGTGTTCGAGAAACTGCAAACTCAAGCTTGCAAGAATATTTTAGATATATATACATAAAATATATAAATATATACAGTATATATATATATAAGTGTGCACCTGACTATCCTTAAGGCACTAAAGAGATGTAGGCCATGCCTTTCACAACTCAGTCTTTGTTTTCCTAAAGAAATCTCTCTCCCTCTCTCAAGTGTCAAGCCCGTGACAACAAATCATTCAAAAACAACAAATACCTTTCACTCTGGATGGCTGATGGCCTGAATGGGGGTGAGGGGTGGTGGTGATGGCCACACTGTCATCTACAGCTTAGAGCTTAAATCTCTCGCTGATAAGGAGAGCTTCGAGCTACAGCTCAGAGCTCAGAATCAGCCAGACACAAGCCAGTGGCCAGATGTTGTACATAATTGCTTTCTGAACAGTCGCTGATGGAAAGACCTTACCATGACCGACAGACATGGAGACCACAAGACAGGAGATCGTGTCTGGCACAGATTTTCCAGAGAGACTTTGGCTTCTCAGAAGCTCCTAGAGCTTTTATACAGAGAACTGGGAAGAAGGATAGGGGCAAGGCACTGAGGTTCAAACAGGTCACTGAGGAGATGCTAGACAATGACTCTATGGTTTCTTTGGCTGCTGTAGTTGTTTTGTTTTGTTTTGTTTTGAGACCCATACAGCCATGGGGGGGGTGGGCTGAACCTAACCGAAGAAGCTGGGAGTATATTAAAGCAAGCACACGAGGAGAAGGAAAAACAAAATCAACACACGCAGAAGCACGTGGTGGTGGTGGTACCCTGGAGGGAGGAGAAACATTGGTGAACTAATTTTCATTTTGCTCCTCTCCTGCTTTTCTCTGCCATGGTCCCAATGTTTTAGTTCAGGTTTTTTTGTTTGTTTGTTTGTTTTATTTATTTATTTTTTTCCCAGCAGATGAAGAAATGACAGAGCAGGATAGGTGTCTTATGGTGTTTGATTTCTTCGTAGGCCTGTTTAATGGTTTTTTTCTCCTCAGTTGACTGTTGGCACCTGGTTCCTCTGTAAACTATATTCCTTGGCCTTCAGTCTCAGGTTGGCAATGCTGTTGGCCATGTGGATGCCCTGTGCAGGGCTAGTGTTGGCACATGTGGCAGAGTAAGTAGCCATGGCGCTGTAGGGACAAAGGAGAGAGCAGGGAGAATAACAGGCATTAGTTTCACGAAGCCGCAGGTCGGTGCCCCGGGAGGACACGCGTCTCAGCATGGGGCAGGCGGGGCCGGGTGGGCTGGATGGGTGACCTCTGAGGTCCCTTTCAGCCCCGGACCTGCATGGGTCTAGGGCACTCGGGAAAGGATGGCAGCGTCCGGAAGGGCAGGGGAAGGGCAGGGAGAGGGATCTGCTGTGTCGGGCACAGTGAGGCATAACTGATTTCTGGGCCGAGAGGAGAAAGCTGCCTCTGCGGAAAAGCGGGATGTGCCCCTGGCCGAGCAGCCGGAACAGAGTGTGGTCTCTCTGCGTCCGTCGCCAGCCCGCGGGAGCTGTGAGCGAGACAAGCGCGTCTGGAGAGGGAGGGCACCTTGCCCTCTTCGCTCGGAGTAGCTCCGCGCCCACCACGCTGCGGGGCCATGGGCGGGGGCCGCGCCCGGGAGCTGCTTGAGAAGCAGCAGAGCCCCCCTCCCCGGCGCCGCGGCCCGGAGCACCAAGGGCTGCCGCAGCTTCCCATCTGACCAGCCTTGACTTTGTAGCTTCTTCTCAAGAGGACTTGAGTAGCTCAGGATGCCTTTTAGGTTAGTTACCTGGGAACTGTTTAAATCCCCTAGATGAACGAGCAAAGGCTCCGTCCAGGTTCAGGATTCCTGGCCTCAGCGATAACTGTTTCTCTTTTCCTTATTCCTGAGAAAAGCCTGAAGTTGTTTTTCTTTGTCAGAGATGGTAATTAAGACCCAGAAAAGCAGCTGGACAGAAGTGGGCATTTGGTGGTTTTCCGTTAATGGAATCCATGAATTTCTTTTAAAGGAAAAAGTAGGGGTCTCTCAGACTTGGAAGCAAATTATTCTTTACTGTCTACTAAACAGTTAAAAGAGAACTCAGTCTAGTTAAATGAAAATGTTTCTAGTTGTTTCTAAGATTAGCAAAATCCCTTTCAACAGAGGCCAGGAATGAGACAGACTATAAATGGGCCGCCGGGAGCTCCACTGCTGACTGCGCTCGGGGCGATCTACCAGCCACGCGGGAGTTTGTGCTTCTGGGGATCAAGTGACAGACCAGAAAGAGAGAAAAGTAAAGCTGCTTTCCAAATAGACAGACTGTGTCATGCGTCCCTGTCTGGGAGACCATACAGTTGAGACTTACGGTCAAGACTCACAAGAGCCTGTTTCAGCTCACTTACTAGCAATTAACCCAGGAAAATTCAGTTAATGAAGTATAATTAGTCCCAGATCACTAGGTCTCTCCAGAAACACACATCCTTAATTTAAAATTCTTATAGCACTGGTGTGTGTGTGTGTGTGTGTGTGTCTTAAGGCAGAAAAAGGAATTCTCAGTAGTGTTCCAAAAGCACCCTACGTTCTTCCATACATTTTTACCCGCTTCACTCTTACCCATATCCGGGAAGAAGCTCTCAACCGTCTATGCAAAATGAGGTTCTCCTAGAGCGCCCTGCAATTTCGCTTTTAGCACTTACTTCAATGCCTCACCTATAGGCTCATAGATCAGACACCACATCTGACCCCATTCACCACTATATCCTCAGGTCGAGCTAACATCGTATCTGGCACATATCGACACTCAAGAAAGTATTTAATGAATAGATAACTGAGAGATATCTACTGTGGTTAAATGGATTCTTACTCAGTGTCAATGATCTCAGTCTCCTGCTGTGAGTAATGATTTTTAAAAAATGTTTTACCAGGGGTACCTGCGGGGCTCAGTGGGTTAGAGCCTCTGCCTTTGGCTTAGATCATGATCTCAGGGTCGTGGCTCAGGTCATGATCCCGGGGTCCTCGGATGGAGCCCCATGTCAGGCTCCCTGCTCAACAGAGGGTCTGCTTGTCCCTCTCCCTCTGCCCCTCACCCCCGCTTGAGTTCTCACTCTCTCTCACTCACGCTTTCTCTCAAAAAAATAAAATCTTTTTTAAAATGTTACCAATATTCTTTTATCATTAGGAAGTAGCAATTTTTTGAATGTTTCCTACTACATTTGCTCTCTTGATAGAATGAGCAAAATCAAAGGGACAGGACAAAAGCCAGGGCCGATGACTACATACTCTTGATCCATCAAATATATCTTTAAAAAATGAACAAATATTAGTATAGATTAGTATAGATCTAACAACAAACTATCACTTTCCCACTGTCTTCCAAAAGGGCAGAAAAAGAGTCCCCAGTTAAGATAGGTTTCAATTAGGAGTGAGGTAAATGATCAGAAACCCTGTTAAAGTAGGACAAGCTTTTTTTGTTTCTTTGTTTTGTTTTATTTTGTTTTTACTAATACACCAAAAATTTTCATTTACTTTTGAAACCCATATAGTATTCTCATTTAATTTCTATATGAATTACTTGCTTCCATTCAAGGCACTACCAGAAATGTATGCAAACCCATAAATCCCACATTCAAAAAATTGCTAGTATATACTGAAACCCAAGGTTTCAAGGAAATCAAAGATGTCAGTTGTTAGGAAAAGAGACCCCTGGGTTTGGGAAATGCTCCTAAGTTACAGATCATGAAATGAACCCAGTCCGCCTTTCTTAACCAGGTTTTTGCGAGAGAATTAAATCCTGAAGATGGTCCATAGTACCATTTAAAATGCGTAAGAGAGGAGCTGAAATGGTACGTTATCTATGTTATTGGTTAAACAGAATAAAATTGAATGGCTCCTGGAAACAGAAGGCTAAAATTTTATGAGAGAGCATAAAGAAAAAATTCTCGGACAGTAAATTGTGGTTGGTCATGGAGTATCACTCTTTGAAGTACTTGACCTAATTCTCTTGGGGTTCTATTTTCCTTTGAGGCTCTAGGCAAGCAAAGTCCTATTTAATAGAGATTTTCTCCTTTTTTAAAAAAAAGATTTTTATTTATTTGACACACAGAGAGAGATCACAAGTAGGCAGAGAGGCAGGCAGAGAAAGAGGGGGAAGCAGGCTACCCACTGAGCAGAGAGCCTGATGCGGGACTCGATCCCAGGGCCCCGGGATCATGACCTGAGCCGAAGGTAGAGGCTTTAACCCACTGAGCCACCCAGGTGCCCCGATTTTCTCCTTTTTTGATGGTCAAAGATCTAGTCCATTTTCCATAGCAGACAAAGGGGACTGGAACCTTGGGGAATTCTTTTTGTTTACTGAAGACATCATCACTGTTTTCTAGAAACGTCTACTGTAGCTGTGACTTCAATATTATCTATTTTACAGACAATTTTTATACAGCTGCTTCGTAGTTGACTAATTTCATCTGATATTCTAGTCTGAAGACTTCATATGGTAACACATCTCTTGGAGATACTGAGATTCCCTCTCTAATGCGGCCAGAAAATAATCCATTTTCCATCTCAAAACCAAATCAATGCAAATTAGAGTTATATATTGCACAGGAAATTGGATTTTCACTGGGACACTTTCCCCTAAATGGAAGCCTGAGTTTCTAGAGTCGAGAAAGTACCCTTGTCCGATTGCACTGTGGTGCTGTTGTAAGGGGGTCACTGCATTCATGGCACTGTGCAATGCTTTGTAGGTAGCCCTCAAGTTAGTGGGGCATGAAGATTAAAACAGCAGCTGCTCTCAATGAATGAGTTTTGCAATTTCCTAGGAGCATAACAAATGATAATATTTGCCCTTGATAAATGTTTAGGAAAGTTATAAATTTTCAAAATGGATCCAACTTAGTCTAGCACATTGCACAGCTCTAAGAAGTAGGACACAAGAACAGTGCCCGTCTCACTTCATTGACGATTAACCAGGGTCTGGAACAGTGCCCGCACTAAAGAATGACAAGTCTGTGCTCCGTCTGGTAGTTCGACACGGTTCTAGTTCCTCAACTTGCACCGAAAGAGCCATGGAGGCATGGGGCGGGCGGTCCGTTGACACACCAGTGACAAGCAAGACGTGTGACAGGTCAGAGAAGACAGAAGTAATGAGTGGGTACCCTAGAGCCGCTTAGTCATGCTTTAAAAAAGCATGAAAAGTAAGTTGTAGAGGACCCACTTCCCAAAGTGACACCAGACGCGAGAGAGCCTTGGCTGGCTGCCAGCGCGCAAGACTGTTGTGACCACCTGTTTCCCACGCCACCAAAACTTATAAAGGTCTATGTTAGGCAGAGAGAGAGGACCTTGAAACGTTTTCTCCCAGGATGAAACCAAAGAGGGTTAATTAGCTCTTTTCGGCCAATTTTATAGGACCGTTCAGAATGTGAAATGAGCCCTCATTCCTACACAAGATGACACTTGCCGGGATCCGAAAGTGAGACAGAGACTAAGTGATCCGTATCCATGACGCATGTGATGACGCCACGAGCGTAGCAGCACTGACAGATCTGGCCCGCTGGTCCTGCCTTCTAGGAGCCACCTGCCCCTCTAACAGGACATGGACACGAGCTGAGCACAGGGACTGGGTTTATAGGATTTGGCGAAAGCATCTTTTCTCTCGAGTTTTGAAGAACACCGGTTCTTTGTGTCTGTGACCGAGAAGCTGCTTTGCCAAGTGAAGTGCACTGCGGAAGCGGAGCTGAAACAGAAATGCTCGGGTCCCATCTGTTGATGCAGCAGCTCTGCGCCGGGACGTGTGCGGAGCTGACGCATTTAAGCTTGAAATCTTTCCATCTCCCTGTCTGGAGATTCTTAGCCGATGGAGATGGGCCACAGACGGCAGAATGCTAACCACGGCGGGGGTAGGTTCCATTTGCGCTGGGGACAAACCATTTTTGATCATTTCAACCTACCCCGAAAGGTTGTCGGGAGGAGGAGCGTGTTGAGACCACTGCCAAACACCAAGGAAGCGTGGGAAGGTCTACATACGGTACGATTCTAAGCCAGGAGACTTACGGGCACCTGCCCCTCTGCTTTTCGAAACGCCCCACAAACCCCCAAACACTTGAGGAGCGCTTGGGGGAAAATCGCGCCTCTGCCTCCGTTTTCAACTCAACTTCGTTTGCTCTTTGGCCCTCTCGGACAGATGACGACAAGCTGTTGAAAATCTCCCCCCCAAGACAAATCTGTCAGCCCGAGAAGTCTGGGTGTCATCCTGTGACCCTAAGGTGTCACCAGCTTGGGGTTTTTCCAAAGGCGGGTGGAGCGCGACGCCGTGGTGCTGGCGGTGGGAGGCCGGCCTCTGGCTGGGGCTTTGGCAGTGCGAGAACCAGGTGCACCCGCCTTAGCTAAGCCAACGCCATACCCGCTGTCCCGTGGGCGTTTACCTTTAAAGAGAGACCCCATAAAGCCTTCTGGAGGTGATCCTTTGTGATTTAAATAAGCATTTCTGAAATTCGGAAGTTGATTTTTCGCGTTAGCCTTCAGCGTGCCCTGTTCACTCACGATCCTTCTGCCGTATCTAACTTCCCCTCCAGGGAACGTTTTACACACGGGCCTGCCTCTCTCTCTCGTCTCGAGGACTTTCGTGTCTCTTCTTTCACAGGTGCGTCCGCTACCGGGACTCGGACGCCCTGGGCGGTGTGGAGAAGGGAAACGCCGCTCGCTCGGCCTTAGATGCAAGGCTGCGTGAGAGCCTGACAACCCGACAGCCTGGGGAGCGGCCAGAGCCAGGACAAGAACACGGTTCTTCCGACCCCTGCCCCGTATCCTAGAGGCCCCTGCTCCTAGGGGCTTAGCCTCAGCACCACGAGGAAGCAGGTTAGAGACGCAGCCGAGTCCTGAGCCAGACGCACAGAACGCGGCTGCATTGCAACCCGATCCCAGGCGGCTCACGTGCTCAGTAATCTTGGAGGAGCCCCGCTCTGGGCCATGCGACTCCCCTTACCTTCATGGACACGTCTGCCTGCGGCTCTGCTTCCCCATCGTGTCCCCACTTGAGGACTTCCCTGGTGGCATTGCTAAAAACTGCAAGACCCGCTTTCTCGAACACACTTCGGTCCCACTTAAACCCTACCCCCAGCAGCCACCCTCGTCCCCCTCTGACAAGTTACCTTTTCAGTGTCTTCCGTTAGAATCCGTTATGAAGCCCCTCGTGTAAACAACATCTTGGGAGGGACGAGGATCTATTTTTGAAAGCGTGAAAGGGAGAAATGAGCCAAATGTGTTCAGTGGACGTCAGGCAGCACCGTGACCACGATCAAATGGGGGAGGAGGAGAAGGACGGGGAGGGAGCAATGGACAGGGACAGCTGGCCGCTCTCTCGCCTGTCACTAGTTTTCTTTGAACCCAGTCCTCCCTCTGGAACTGGCACTGATGACCCCGGCCATTCTCCAGCTCCCATAGGAAAGGATGTCTCTGGGGAGAAGCTTCTCGACTACCTCATCTAGAATAACAGGTCAACGTCTAGGACTTGGTTGGCCGCTGCTCCCCGGGAGGTAAAGCCACCACGAGATTTGTTGGACTCAATACCTCCGGTGCTGTGTGCGCCCTCCTTTGCCCACGGAAAGCAGATCTGATCTAAGCAGGGAGCGCAAAACCCAGCTTCCCCCCATGGGCGACGGGTAGCTGAGGCCGACACCTGCCGGGACAGCAGAAGGCTCTGCTCCTCCTGGCCGCTCAGTTGCCCCCCGGCGTCATCACCCGTAACATGCTCAAGGGAACGGACGGGGCAATGTCGTGCTATAAATAGGGGGAACCTTATGTCCCCGGTGACGCCCGTTGTTCTGGTGTCATTATTAATAGCACTCCCCTTTCACTTTCCGAAGTGTCCCAGCTTGGGCGATAAATTGTACAGCCACCACGCTGGATACAAAAGACACCCAGAAAAAACTGTGTTGGCCCTCTCCCCTCCCGTGATTCTGACCACATGCAAACAATCGCTTTAAGTCTTGGTTCCCTCCCCTCCTCTTCCAGGGGAGAGCTGTGGAAGCCAGCCAGCCAGCCTTTCTGGCAAAACTGCTCACTCTGCCTGGGTCGCATGACCAAGCCACATCAGTCCTTCCAAGGGGGTGCTCACACACCCCCGAAGGCGGCTCTCAGTTGCACGCATGCAACCCTGATCTGAGATAGACGCTGAATCAAAGGGCGTGTTTACAGTTTCCCGGTCGTACTCTTTTTGCTACATTCAGCGTCATAGAAGCCTTAATCTGAATGAGAACATGGTGATGTGGGGTGGGCGGACACAGGCACCACGAGCACTGGGTCTCAGTCTGCTGCAGGCTTACACTTGGGCAAGTGTTCAGTTTCTTCTTTGGAACCAGAGCAAGGACGGAGCTAGCACACAGGAGCGTTCCAAGGATTAACCAAAAGAAATGCCTTTTAATGAATGTCACATGTGAGATAACTAACTTGACATAAATGTACCAACAGAAATAGCCAGTTAATTTTTTTATAACACAAAAGGTCTCTCATTTCCTTTGCTTTTCGACACTTGTTTCTCTTTTATGTTTCCTAAACAAGACACATTTCCTACCAAGCTTCCAATTGTGAAACCATAATGTATTTTGGTCCTAAACAGAGCAGAAAAATCTCCGAGTAACAGAATAGCTTTGCCACTTTTAGAAATTAACCAAGATATAAACACTTCAGTCAACATCGGGTCAAAAACATTGATATTGATTAAATTAGTGTTTTAAAGCATCATTCTTCTATCTGAAGATTAATTTATTCTTCATACAGAATATGAACAATCAGAGTCTATGCAATTTTTATTTTTTTACAAACTCTGTATCTAAGAGAAAAAATTATATAAAAGTATACCATGAAATAAGTCAAAAGCACTAGCTTATATGATTTTTAAATGAAAACAGCAGAATACAAGATATGTACACTAAGGCTACACTATATAAAATACTGAACTCTAATTGCAAAAATAAACTAGTTATATCAAGATGGTGGCATTATGAATGTTTCTTAAAAAATGTATCTAGTATTTCTACATAAATCTTTTAAAATAAAATAGAACATTTTCAAAAAAGGCACACACAAATTGCATGTTAATAATTTCAGCATGATGCCCATATACCAGACATGTACGATGCAGGCACTGGGGCTTGACCCTCCACTTAGGGGCAGGCAATCTGATCCAGTACTAATTCAGGGAGGACCTCAGCCTTACCCATGCAGTGTAGTGCCCTCAGACTCTCTCTCAGACTGGTAAGGACTACATGGCAGCCATCTGGATGGTTTAGAGCTGGTGTGAAAAGTTCCTAACTGGGACCCAGGTAGGAAAAGGAGCAAGACTTCCTGGTCAGGACCAAATTCAAACCACAGACCTTCAAACATTAAGTTTTGAACCACATCCATTCCCCAAGCCATTGAATGAGTCTGTGAGCTAGCAATATTTATCAGAGAAACAAAGCAGTCTTCTACTTATTTAAAATATTAAAAGATACGTGATTTCACAATGGTCTTCAAAATGTGTTTTTAGTAAGATTTCCGATGGGAAAAGAGTCTAAATTTTAAATCGGACATAGAGATAGGACTAATCTTTTGAAATCAGCAAGGCTTACTATATCTGAGAGCTGGAGAAATTTCCAGTTTCCCAGGTATGGGGTCTCTAAGTGCTAAAACCAACATAATTCAGGCTAATTGCACAATGGGGGATTAAAAAAAAATCCAAATACAATTGTGGCATTTCTTTCAAGGAATTGATTTGGAGCAGAAAGAACACTGGGGTGAAGCCTTATGCTCTGATTAAAACCATCAATTTTGAAAAGTATCTACATTTCATGAATGTGGCTTTTCACGTTAGGAGCTGAACTTTAGCTGGGGGATAATCTCCTATAATTAGCTTAAGACCTCTTTTTAAAGCACTGATTAACCTTCACAATAAAAAGGCAAATAAAAACATAATAAAATGAATTTGTGAATACTTCTCCACTGCAGCTGGCCAGAGAGTACACACAGCCTTGACCCTGTTTCTAAGAGTACTCA
Organism: Mellivora capensis; assembly: GCA_004024625.1. Lineage (NCBI taxonomy): Eukaryota > Metazoa > Chordata > Mammalia > Carnivora > Mustelidae > Mellivora > Mellivora capensis. Next base: position 60,321 of record PISX010001001.1, on the reverse strand, counting down.
GGGTTAGGTTCAAAGAAAGGCACTTAAGAACAGTAATGATGCTTAGGTTCAACTTCCCTTGGGCTAAATTAATCTGTGTTATGTGAACAGCATAATAAATGGAGGTTAAAAGCCTCCCCAAGAAATTGAAATAGTACTCTGTTACTTGCTTCTTGAAAATTTTTCACCTTTTTAATATAAAAGTTTAGTGTGAATCACACATTGTTTTTATCTTTTAAAAACCCCACACGGACAAACTGGCCCCCAAAGCACTCCAGAGAAGTGAGAATTCGCAACAGAACAGGAAGGTATTTTGGATCATAAGACATCCCCACCTGCTAACAAGGGACTGTGGCCATGAGCGTGGTCAGAATGGTTGTAGATGTCCCTTCCTTCCCTCTCTGTCTGTGTCTCTCTCATTCCTTCCTCCCTTCCTTTTCATTTCCTTCCTTCTTGTCTTTTAATTCAAAATCAGTTTTACCATAACGTTCACCTTTGAGCCTACACTTGGAGCCTTACGAGTTAAATTTCTCCTTCAGCGTAATGAAACACATCTATCTTAAATTTGGAAGTGGAGTCAAGTTTTGTTCCTGAATGGTTGCAAGAGGGACTCTGGGCATAGCTTAATGATCTTTTCTTTTAGATTCTTCCCCATCTTTGAAACCTTTGCAAGAGTTCCTGAGTCCAAGAGGAGATTGCTGATGGCCCGTCCCTCTCTCTTCTGCCCCAAACCCTGCTCCTGGGGCAACTAGTAATCTCCCGTGAAAATCTGGGGGTGTCAGCAAGTTGAATGTCTCTGAAGAGGTTAACCCAGTAAGAAATGTCAGCCGGCCGCACCAGCAGCTCTGAGCGTGACCGGCCGCTGGGAAACGTGTGGAAGTGGAGCAAGGGAGGGCCCGTCATTCACCTGTACGGAGAGGCCGTCCCCCAGGAGAGATAATCGGTGGGTCGTGGAGCAGGACGAGGTACGATGGGCTGCTCCACAGCAGTCACGTCCCCTGAGTAGGATTTGAGGAGGGAAGCGTTTTTGTTGGCCAGCATGGCTCTCTCATTCCTGCGGAATTTGGCTCTTCGGTTCTGGAACCACACCTGGAAGAGTGTCGGGAGGCGAGCAGGGCACAGGGGGGAGAGGGAGACAAAGAAGAAGAGGTTACACGAATCACGCCAACGTCCTGGCCAAGGTTACCCTATAACGCCTCCCCAAGGAAGAGATGGGTCAGGTACAGCCTTCTTCCCAGAACGATACAAAGATGCCACAGTCCTTCCCTGGCGGGCCGCGTGAGCTGAGCTCCCTGCCCTAGTATCAAAGACGATCACAACAGGACCCTGCGGGGCCTCCATCACCACGCCCCGAAGACGAGATCCAAGACCAATCCACAAGACAGCAAAATGTGGTCTATAACCCTTTTTGTTTTGTAATCAAGGAAAAGAGAAAAACCTCATTAGATTTCTGCCATGGAGACTGGCTTTTTTTTTTTTAGAAGTCTTTTTCAAAATGTGCAAATATCATCTGCTTTTGAAATGCTTATTGGACATTTAAAGAAAGTTTTCCGTTTCCAGATCCACTGGTACCTGCGGCAAGAATCTACGAAGCAAGTGGTTTACTGGGGCCGTGCGAAGAGCACCAGGGGCAGGGGAAGGAAGTTACAGTGAGGAGGACCCGCCCCAGCTCCCGGCACACCTCTCATTTATCAAGAGCTGCTAGGGCTAGAAACTTCCGGAATCACAGTAATGCATTCATTACTTCTCCTTGTTGTGCTCATTCCATATACTGGGTTTTATTTTTTCTATTTCAGAGTCGAGGAAACAGGTTCGATGAGAGTAAGTAATTTGTTGGCGTTCACTCGGATCAGAAGCGGCTGCGTTCCTGGGCTCAAGGACATCTGGCTCATGACCACACCAGACCTCCAGAGAGCCACGGAATCGTATGCAGTTGTTCACTCATTCAAGAAAGCTTTATGGGGTCCCTGCCGTGTTCCAGAGTCTGTGCTAATTGCCAGGAGTAGGGAGATGAGGCTTATTTCCCGCTCATAAGCAGCTCACAGTCTAGTAAAAGAAGACAGGCACGTATGTTTGAAAAACTCAAAACAAATCTTTTAGGTACAATTAACGGGAAACGCAGGACGAGGCCTCGGAAAAAGCCATCACGTGGTGTGGAGTGGGACAGCCGCACGGCTCCTGGGAGCAATGTTGGTGTAAAACACCACACGGCTAGTGCCGCGTGGGTCGTGCGGGTGGAAAGGCCAGGCAGAAATCAGAGAAGGTGACTCTGGCGCTCGCTTTCTGGCTCCGCACTCGCTCAGCTCTTTTGTGGCTCATGTGTCCTTGGCATTACTATGACCTTGATCGTTTTAAATGCAAATGGAATCTGCTTTCTATCATCCACTGGCTCTCCACTGCTCACCAAATAGAACCAAAACTTCTTACCATAGAACAGAGTCTGCTCGGGAATTAGCTCTTGGTCCACCAACCCAGCCACATCCTGCATCACATGGGCCTCACGCATGGACCCTCCGTCATTCCAGCTCCTGCCCTGGGCCGGGACTACCGGATGTGTTGTTGTTCCCTCCTCTGTATAGTCAACCAAAGGCTCCCTCTGCCCGTGACAGTCCCCCTTCTCCATGTAGGCACCCAACAACTTGCTTTTCAAGATTTGACTTTAATATCACCTTCTTGTGAAGAATCGTAGTGGAAAGAACGTGACTTTAAAGTCTAATGGAGTTGGATCAAAATACCGGCCCCACTGCCTTAGAATGCTGTCATCGGTGCCTCTGATCCTGGGCCTCCAAACCGCACAGAGAAGCCAGTACTCACGGGGCTGCCGTGAGACTCGGCACAGAATGGGCGCTTCATTTAAGTGTATTTTTACCCCTTTCCCGGGGCAGATCTGACCGTCCCTTCCTCTGGTCTATCGCGAACGCTCGTGTACTCCTGGAGCGTAGGAATCAGCCTACACGTCACGGCAGCGTGAGCGCCCATCTATCTGCTCTGTCTCCCACCGACAACACCCTGGAGGAGAGGGCCAGCGTCTTACTCGTCCCCAACAAAGTGAAACACTTGCAAGAGTATAATAGGTGCTTGATAGATGTTCGAGGGGGAGAAAAAGAAGAGGAAAAAGAAAGAGTGAAAAAAATGCATTTTTGCAAAAGTGATAAGATATGGCTTCCATCCGAGAGGATTCACAGACTCGTGCGGAAGTTGGCCCACATACGACTCAATGTGACGGGCGTCATCTCGTGATGAACGCCGTCAAGGAGGCCAAGGTCAGAAGGGAGCGGTGCAGACTGGGGACTTCACGGAGGAGCGACAACGTGGCGGAGGGAGAGTTCTGTCCGCTCACGGACGAAATGTCCACAGCCCCCCGAGGGATCGGAGCAGAGTAGGGTGAGAAAGGAGGAAGAGAAAATAGTTTCAACGTCTAAGAAAGCATTTGTTTATCGCTGGAAGGGGGGCAAGACCGGCTCACAAACGGCTCTTCCACAGTGGAGAAAGGAAGATGCCGAGCGCGGCCCGTCCGGTGCGCTTCTGTGCCAGTCAGTGGCGCTTCAAGGTGCCGCAGGTCTAAAATGACTCGGTACACGGCGGCAGGCCAAGGCCCCGGGCACAGAAGAAGAGGGGGTGGGGGGAAGGGAGAGGAAGGGATTCACCCTTGGAAATGCCGAGCGCCCGCCGAGAGCTGTGGTTAGCAGCGTGGGGAAGAGGACGCGGGCGGCAAACCTCGGGGTTGGGCTGGGGATGGCCGAATGGAGACAACACGACTGAGTCTCGTCCCTGCAGATCCCCTGGGTCCCTCTCACCCGAGCAGGGAGGGGCCGCCAGGCAGTGCTGAGGGCCTCACCCCCACGCGGGCAGGGGCCTAGACCATCTTCCCTTCTGTCGCTGACCTCCTGTTTTCTCCCAGGGAGGCCCTTCGAGGTGAGGTCACCGCTTCCCTACAGGGCCAGCTCTGGCCAACGCTGTCCTCGGGCTGCGGGGCCCTCCAGGGCCCTCTCCATCCACTCAAGGGTCCCTCAAGGTATGCGGCGCCTCGTGGCACACACACAGTTGCCACCTCCGTGCTCTGGGGGTCTCGCCCCAGTCCTGTCGGCCGAGAGATCCGTCACACGCAGAAGGAAATCCCTCAAGCCCAGACTGAGCACAAACACACCGACGACCATGTCCTCCAGCGGACAGGACGGATGGGCCGGACCCGCGCCCGCCCTTGTCAGCCCGCGGCCGCCTGCTCCGCGGGGGACACCGAGGTCTTCGCTGCAGCAGCGACAGCGACGCCGCCGGGGGAGCGCTCGGCCAGGAGACGCCGCCTCGACCCACGTCTCCTCTGGGGCGTGGAAGCATGAGCTGTGTCCGTCCCAGCCCAGCCGCTCGCTGGCTGTGCGACACCGGGAGAAACACTCGAAGCTCTCTGTGCCTCAGTTTCCACATCTGCAAGGCGAGGGGCGCCAGCCACCCCCCTGAACCGGCCTGACGAGTCCACATGAAGGGCTCGGACCGCACTTGGCACCGAGAGTTCCAGAAGTGCCAGTGATGAGGCGATTATCACCGTCACTACTAACCCGGGGGCGTTAGGCCACGGCGTCCGCAGTGCAGCGACCTGTCACCGCGTGAATGTCAGAAGGACGGGCCGCTCCCTGCGCTGTCCCGCGCCCTGCCCTTCACCCTTCTCAGAAGCACGGGGTCACCCGCAAACAGGCGCCCGGGGCGGCTCCTCGTGCGCTCGTGTCCACTCCGGCCCGTGCGCACCGCGCGTCCGAATCCCAAGTCTCCTGCAGGTCTGGACCGTCCGGAAGGCAGCGGGAGGAGACCTGAGACTCCGTCTCTGCGGCCGCCTCACGCCCAGATCGGAAGCTGGGGGCGGGGGGGGGGGGGGGGGGGGGGGGGGGGGGGGGGGGGGGGGGGGCGGCAAACGCTGGGAAAACAACGCGGGCCACGGGACCCGCAGGGCGGGCAGCAGCGGGGGGCGAGCCCCGAAGCGGGGCCCGGTGCGCCCACCTAAGGGCTTTGCAGCCGATTCGTAAAAACACGGCGCTGGGACGCCCGGGCGGCCGCGGCGCCGAAGCGTCTGCCTTCCACTGGGGCGTGGGCCCGGGTCCCATGCGGGGCTCGGCTTCCCCTCCGCCCCCTTGTCCCCGCGCCTGCCGCTGCCCCGCCTGTGCTCGCTCTCTCACAAATCAATGAGTAAGATCTTAACAAAATAAATAAAAATACTTTGCTGCCCAAAGAAGCACCTGCCCTCGGGTGGCCCCTTCCGAGCCGCCGCCCCCCGCGCCGAGGCGCCGGTACCTGCACTCTGGCCTCCGTGAGGTTCACGCGGCGGGCGAGGTCCTCGCGCACGAAGGCGTCGGGGTAGTGGGTGCGCTCGAACACGCGCTCCAGCGCCTGCAGCTGGCTGCTGTTGAACGTCGTCCGGTTCCTGCGCTGCTTCCTCTTCTTCTTCTCCTCCGAGTTCAGCTGGTCATCTGGGGCGGGAGAAACCGAGGCTGAGCGGCTGAGGTCATGGCGGGGTCCCCGGCCACCCCCTCCTGCCTATGGACCCGGAGAGACCGGCTCCTGCGCTCCCTTCCTTCCCGCGCTGTGGGAGCCCGACGTGCCCCCCCAGCGCAGACGCGGCGGCCACGGGTGCCCTCGAGTGCCGGCGCCCAGGAGCCCCGCAGCCCTGACGTCTGGGCCGCCCCAAACCGGGACCAGCCCGAACCCACAGGGCGACCGCGCGCTCCTGGAAGCCGGCTCTGCCCAAGACGGCCGCGGACGCCTCGCCGCCGCCGCGTTCTCCGGGCTTCTGCGGCGCTGCCGGAGAAGAGAACGTTGCCGTGGGCCTTAGTTGTCTTATGCTGTTACGATCTAGTACAGTTTCCTGCCAAGGAAATCAGCAGCTCTCTGGTTCCTTCTCGTCAACATACCCACATAAATGCGAGCGCAGAGGGGCGCCTGCGTGGCTCAGTGGGAAAAGCCTCTGCCTTCGGCTCAGGCCCTGATCTCAGGGTCCTGGGATCGAGCCCCGCATCGGGCTCTCTGCTCAGCAGGGAGCCTGCTTCCTCTCTCTCTCTCTCTCTCTCTGCCTGCCTCTCTGCCTACTTGTGATCTCTCTTTCTCTGTCAAATAAATAAATAAAATCTTAAAACAAACAAACCAACCCACGAATGCAGAGTGAGTCCAACTGGTGAGAAGGATGCCCGTTTCCCCACGCGTTCTCCAGGGGACACCGAGTCATTCCTAACTCATGTGCTCGAGGCTCCCTGCTCCGCTAAGGGCAGCGGCCGAAGCCTCCGCCCAGATCAGAGAGGCGCCCCCACACCCGCCCCCCGAGCCAGGATGGGCCTGGGGCTCCCCGGATGAGAACCCCGCACAGGGATTAGACCGCAAGATCTCGGAAACAGTCTCACCCAGGACCTTTGTGGAATCGTGACCCCAAGTTTTCACCTGTTTTCCTGTCGGTTCCCCCAAAGACACCTTGGCAAGCTGCTCACCCAACCCGCGCATGGGGTGACAGGGTGGTGGGTTGGGCCCCACCGCCTGAGCCGGCACCGACAGGAACGATGGATGCGGGAAGCTGAGCCAACACCAGCGGCACCACCGCCACCAGGAGCCATCCCCGGAGGCCAGGCCACCTGCCGAGGCCACATCGCGCCCAGAGATGTCCAGCGCAGGGCTGCAGGGCCTGAGACATGAGCTCGGCCAGAGGAGCGGGACTTACACTCCCGCGGCCCTCCCCGCGGACTCTCAGCCCGGCCGGAGACAGATGGACGAGAGCGGGGACAGACGGAGAGAAGAGCTCGGCCGGGCTCTGCACGCTGGAGAGAGGAGCTCCCGGCGCTTTTCCCAGCACCCGACGTCTCCTGATCCTCTGGCCAGAGACACACAACACACTCAAGAAACCGCCTGCTCAGTCGCTGAAGCATCGACTCCTGATCCCAGCTCAGGTCTTGATCTCAGAGACACGAGTTCAAGCCCTGCACTGGGCTCCCCGCGGGGTCCCGAGCCTACTTAGAAAATAAATAAGTAAAAGCAACTAGCGTGAATCCGGATCCTCAAGAGATGTGACACCTGCCTGAGCTGTAATAGTCTTCTTGTCACAAACTGAGGGCACGATCTACATTTGGGTGTGGATTCAAAGTGTAGCTTATATCCAGGAGCCCCCGGCCTGGATCCCTCAGCGCCTGACGACTGAGGCCTCCAAGTGGTTTTGCTCAGAGATCCCTCCTCCCCGAGGGCTGAACGGAGACCGCACATTTCCTCTAAGACCTGGAGAGAGCAGGTGCTTGTTGAATGTGAAATGTCCTTGTCTTTTTGAGTTTCTGCTGAAAAACCCATATAATCCCAATTCCATTCCCCCGGCTAAGAAGAACTGACACTTACTCTTTCTGTTTTAGGGTCGTGTTCACAGTCGACCACCTCCCTGGTTTTGTTCCCTTTGTGGTATCTCCACCAGGAGCCTTGCGTCGAAGAAGCTGCTGTGACACTTTCGGTAAGAATGTCATCTCCGCAGCATCCTGACACGGGAGCCAGTTGAACTAGCGCGATTTCGGGGACCGATCGAGGCCTGGAACATTCCAGCCCACAGCCTGGTGGTACCACTGTTCACCTATCAGCACAACCAGCCACAGTCCGTCCACACTAGAACCAAAGCCTGGGGTCAGACAGCGTTCAGCAGGGGGCTTACCTCCGTCTTCACCTTTGTATTTAAATATTTGGAGGCTTTCCTGTGGTTTCCATTCTCTTTCCCCAATCTTTCTGTCTACGGCTTTATCTGTCTTGTCCTTCAGTCTCTCTAGGTCATCCGGGCCTTTTTGACAACAGCACAAGGTGCATTTCGTGCTCCTCTCAAACAGGGCTCTGGAAAAAATCTGCAGATTCCGTCCTGCCCAGGACTGAGACCGATCAGACAGACCCTGGACGATTACGTTTATTTACATGAAGGAAACCCCTTATTAAGCCAATCCTACGATTTGTTTCCCTCAAAGAGAAGTTTTTCTCTGATAGAGCCACAAATTCTAAATTCTTTATGCTGTTTTCTGAGCCTTTTCTTTTTGTGCTGCCAACCATGATCAAGAACAAGAATATTTTATGTTTTGTTCTTAGCCCGACAACCTGCTACATGATCTCTTGGTAGTTCCTTGAAACCTTCCACCGCTCGCTCACATTCCGCCGACTGTCCACCCAAAACCACCAGCTCCCCTGGCGTGGGAGGAAGGGAAATGGAGAATTATAGTTTATGACACAGAATAAATAGCTGTGATGACCTGAAACGAGGCCAGAAGTTTCCCAGTGAATGTTCTTGTTGTTTTTAACAAATGAAAACACCAGTCCGGATCATGTTGAAGGTGAGAAAAGACACACAAATAACAGGGGTCCGAGGAGCCTGGATCTGGCAAACGTCCTCCCTAGTGCCGGCGCAACGGAACGAGACGGGGTCGGCAACAGGGACCGCTCGAGCGGCAGCCCGTGGGCTCGGCTGTCTTTGCTCACCAGCCACGAGCTGTTTTCCTCCAAGAACACAGAGGACGGGACCCAACCCAGTCCCCTGGGCGGCCCGAGAAGAGAGGTGCACGTCGCAGAGCTTTACAAAGGCCGGGCGCCTGTGAGAAGCCTTTGCCACGGGTTCTGAACGCCGGCTGAGGGGGGAGAAGCTCGTGTGTGTGTTGCTGGAGGGGGTCGTCTTTCCCGTAAAACCAGTCAAGGTGCAGGTCGGTTTTAACACAGGCTGCCCGAGGACACCGGTGCTGAACTGGACGTCGGGGGCGTCCCAGGCTTTGGGGTTCTGGAGTGGGCAGGACGCAGCGAGCTGCGGAACAGCCACAGAGGGCGCGGGTGCAGCTCCGTCACGATCGTAGTGTTTCTGATGCAAGGCGCTGTGGGTTTTAGGAATGATTATGTATTTTTATGTGTGTTGTGGATGATTGAGTAAATTGCCAGTATACAGTTATGGCCACGATTTCTCATAAAAAAAAAAAAAAAAGCAAATTGGCCCCGTGAGCAGGTGTACTTTCACTTGGAATCATGAGTCATAAAACGCTGGCACCACAGGAAGCCAAAGAAGTTGTCTACTTCCACCCTCTTATTTTATGGAGGAGGTAAATGAAGGCTCGAAGAAGGAAGTGAGAATTCCCGCAAATCGCGACACCGGCTGTGCCTGAGCCAGAGCTGGAAGCCAGCCCTGCTAAGGCCGCTGCGGCCTCAAGCGCAAGTGACCGCGGTCACGCGTCTGAAGCGTCAGAGGCACAGAGGAAACCATGACCCTGGGGAAATGTTATAGGAAATGCAGGCTTTTCCACATGAATTCTACAAGGAGGGTCTAAGATAGAGGGTCCCTGTGTATCACGCGTTGTCATTCCTACCACAAGAATCACTGAGAACTGTAAAGTCTCATCTGGAAGAGCGACTTTGATCCAGATGTTCTCGAAGTTTCTTTTTCAATGGCCTCCACTCCTCTCCGCTTCATCAATTAAACATGAGGATGTTTTTACGAAGTAGCAAACCCCATTTTCCATCTTCTCTCTACATCCTTACTAGCCCTTCACTTTCGTTCATTTTAGGACACAGTTCAAAACCTCTGTTTTCTATGATGCATCCCAATGTGACCTCCTCTAAGACTCTGCCGATAATTTCCATCCATACTGGTCTCTCCATTCTCTTACCCCCTACATATATTTTAGTGTGTAATCAATACTTTAAAAAATGATGGTTCAGTTCTATTAGAGTCAATGTTATGTCACCTCTGCGTGTTCCTATATTCCTGTGGAAATGACCGAGGGTCTCTTGATAAATTACAAGACAATAAAATCTTGAAACAGTCATGGTAGTGTTGTGGCATAAATGCAGTCCCAGAAACTTAGAACTTTGGTGATCCATCTGAAGTTTTGAAGGGCTGGATAATTTCTGAATTCCCAATTATTATTTTTAACAGTACCTAGCAAATAACTAGGTTAATGGTATCTTTTGTTTCTGGAAAACTTTACCCACGGAGGACAGAACCTTCACGTCTCTTCTTCAAACAGGTTAGTAGAGACGGGAGGAGTTGTGTGGTTCTGATTCCTTTGTAAATGAAGACATTAGTCCTTCATTTTTATTCCATAGTAGAAAAGAGGCTCCAAGATAAAGGAAGGGTTCAAACAAGGAGAAACACTGGTGAGAACGAGATGTTAAGGGGAACGGCCCTTGTAATGGATGCGGATGAGAACACATGGGAGCGTTGCTTCAGGAAAGCAAGCCCGAGTCCTCAGCGGGAGGCCCCGTGCGTTCCAATACAAGTTAAAGGGAACAATAGCTCTGTGCATCCCCAGGGCTGGAATCACGGTGGACTCCACATCTGGCTGCCACAGCTGCCCTGAAGGGTGGGTAGGGAAGACAGCGTGAGGCCCGACAGGGGACCAGGTAGCACGGGGCGACCCCAGCTCCCGACGGCCTCGCACTTGCCAGGCGGGCTTCCCTTAAGTCCAAAAGACCCCGACCCTCTTCTGCTCTGCATCTGGTGGGAGAAGCCTTGGAAATTCCAAATAGGCCAGCCAAATGTAATTTAAAGGGACAGCAAAAACATATTTTAGGAATAAAATCTGAAGAAAAATGTGTTTCGTATGCCTGAGTCACATCAATTTGGAAAGAAATCTGATGCAAGAAGATAAAACACCAGCTTCAGTAGCAGAGACCAACGGCCACATCAAAGCCTGCCTTCTTGCTTTTGGTCAAAAACATGGCAGGCGAGCGGATCTACAGAGCAGCCCGCTGATCATTTTATGGGCATTGAAGAATGTTTTCAAAGGAACTTACTTTGCACAACAACTACTTACTTTAATGGGATTTGTGTGGTTCGGGCCCTGCAACCTTTGGAAAATTGAAGGGAAGTGTAATTGCAAAAGCCACTAAAAACTGCTTAGCTTTTATTGCAAGGCCTATGAAAAGCAGCAAGATACCGCTGTGGCGTTCATTTGAGTTTCTTTGGTTACACTAAGCTCCAATTGCAATTAGGACTGTGTCCTTTTAATATGTGCCCGATAAATGGCACAGAGGTCATTTAACTGGGATGACTACTGCAGTGTAGACCAAGCCTAGCGCGTCACGATGACCAAAGCCAAGTTTAACGGTACACCCACGCCTTGTCAAGAGCACACCTGAGCTCCTCCACCACTGAGTCCTGGCACCTCTCAAGACCGACCAGGTCTCTGCCGACGCGGAGGCCCAGCTGTGGGGCAGCACTGGTCACATTGCAGCTGCCGGACCTTGAACTTCACGTCATGGTCCTTGACGTGCAAATTTCTTTCTTTACGGTCAACTTGGCAAATAACACTATTTATTTTTAGTCAAGTGTCAGTCCTAAGCCTTAGAAGATAGCATGAAAACACCTCAAATGTAATTTTGGAGACATACATCCTTTGGAGAATAAAACACTCTTAAAAGTGTACAATATTATTTGTAATAGTTTGGCCCCCAAAGCTGAGTCAGTAGCTCTGTGTAAAGCTAGGAGACAGCTAGCTCAAAGTTCAGCTCTCTCAGCACGGCGGGCGCTCCTTCGGAAGACAGAAGCCTGCAGGGTCGGAGGTGTCTTCGTGGGACGTGTGCTGCTTTTGACTCTGTCTCACGGGTTCGCTCGCACGGCTCCAGGCCAGAGCCTTTCCCAGAGAGCCACAACTCAGGATCACCTCATCTACTTTAACTCTCTTAGGACGTTTTTCTGAAAAGATTCCTGATCGGAACCCCGAGGAGAGCCGATATAAAGCCTCCCCAAGCAGCCCCGTGCTGGAACCCTGGCTCTCTCCTGGGACTCGATGCATCATTTCCTCTATGCTGGGACCTGCCATGTGACTCTGAGTCTACTTTTGACTGTAACCATGGAGTACGACATGTATGTTTGCATTCAGTGCTGAGTAAGCACAAACGGAGGATCAGATGTAAAATACTCATGTACTGGAATTATTACTACAGGACTTCAATTACCGAACAAATACGTTCTCTTGGATGAAAAAGAAAATAAAATCCTGGCTTCAGATATGTAACCTGCTCCCAATTTCTCTATGGATGAGTTACTTATTTACCTACTTTCAATTCATTTCTAGATGTCAAAAAACAAAACAAACAAAAAAACCGGAAAATGAGAATCTTTCCATCAGTGCCAACTGAACTGCCATTGGACAGGGGGCACGGGGCGGGGAGAATGGAAGGTGAACCGGCTTGGGAACCGAGGCGACTTGTGCTCTCCCATAGGCCCAGCTACTTACTGACTGCGTGGCCTTGGATAAGCCACCTTCCTTCTCTGAGCCTCAGTTTACAAAACCGTAAAACGGAGGTAAGACGACCTGCTTTCTCGGGTCAACGGACAGCACGACGCGCACGCGGCCGGCACACGGTCTGGCACACGGGAGGCACTGGGCAAGGACGGGCTTCACGGCGACCGCCACTGTCACGGTTTCTCCTCAGAGACAGATTGACTGCTCAAAGCCACTGCTGTTGTTTCTTTTTTTCCTTCTGTTCACTGTTGGTATTTGATCGGGAAGATTTCTGTCACAGCAAAACTGCAGAGAAAGTGAGAAAACCACCCACACGTGTGACGCAGCTTCGTTGGTCTGATTTTGGCTTCTGGACCACGGAGTGAGATCTACGGAGCTTGACCAACGAACAAAAGCTTTAAGAGTCAAGATCTGAGACGTGGTGGTTGATCCAAAATTGCACCCCAGAAGTCATGCACAGACATTTGTCTGAAAAGCCCCATTTGGGACATTTTTTCTGCTAGTCAACTCCTGGCTTTCTAACAAGACAATTTTCCTTTCTCAACTCAGATTTTGAGGAAATGTTCAGAAAGCAGGCAGATTCTACACTCAAAGACAGGTAAGCCACGGGCACTTTTAACAAGTAATCGCACTAGAAATGAATTGGGAAGGGGAAAAAAAAGATAGGAAACAGGAAGAAGGCCAAGGGCTACAGCCAGGCTATGAAAATTCAGTGATTTCCCAGCCTGTGTGCCTTGGGTGACTAATTTGGTTGCCACATGTCTAAAAACACAAATCTTGGGTCAAATTATTCAATATTTATTCAGTGATTTTTTTCCCCTAAATATCTGAGCCCTTTGGTAAATGCCAACGGGACAAGAAGAAAACCAAGAAAGGCGAAGTTCTGGGAAAAGAGTGAGTTCTGACTGAGATTTTACGAGCTTTCTAAACTTGCCATATTCCAGGTGTGTGGTCCCCACGAAAGCCCTGGTACTTGAGCAGGATTACCAAGCTCTAGATGAGCCGTCAGGCCCTGCTGATGGCCATTCTCCTTTGTAGTGAGACCGTTGTCACTGTGTAAGAGACACAGCATCAATCTTGACGTTAGCTGCAGAAATTGGTGTCTTCAGGGCAGGCAACCACTCTGAGTCGTATTTTTTAATGATTCATTTTTTGGGGGGAGAGGGGTAATACATTTTAATGTTCTAAAGAAAAATCTGGGGGAAAAAACAGGTTTTAAAAAAGCACAGCTGAAAGCAGAGAGCAGTGGAGACGCGCGCAGCTGATGACAAAGCCTCGGAAGAACAGCGGTGACGGAACAAGACTCTTCACTGGAGAAAAGACAATTGAGAGGCTATCGTGGGGCATTTAAAAACCCTAGGAGAGAGACATGACTTCGCTTCCTTAACTTTTTCATCTCAAGTTGTTTTTCTCTTCTTCCTCTTCTTTTCCTTTCTTTTCTTTCGTCTCAAGTTTTACCTGTAGGACAAGCCGCCGACAGCACAGAAAGCCACAGGGAACAGAGGATTCACTTCTCACTGCAACAAGAGATGGAACCAGGGTGACTTTGTGCTGATACCAGACTGAGTCAAAGAGGGGCCCGAAGAGGACTGCAGCCCCTCGCAGCGGTTTGTCCAGTCTTGGACTTTGGACCGCTGTGGAGCCCGGACTAGGATGACACGGTCAACAGAAGAGGCTGTTTTTCAATGATGTTTAAGTGGAAGGAAATTAAATTCTGTCTCTCTCTTCTTTCAGGTTGATGTATTTATTTCAGGGAGAGACAGTGTGCCCCCGAGTGGGGGCCGAGGGAGAGGAAGAGAGACAATCTCAAGCAGACTCCCCGCTAAGCGTGAAGCCCGACGCTGTGCTCAGTTCCAGGACCCGGAGATCAAGGCCTGAGCCAAAGCTGAGAGTTGGATGCTTAACTGACTGGGCTGCCCAGAAACCCCTAAAATTCTCATTTAGGAATAAGAAGAGCCAAATGTAAACAGTGATTTAAGCTCAGTATTTTGTGGAGGAAGAGGCCACGCCATAACATCTCTGCATTTCAATCTTGTCTATAAAACGGGTTGTAAAATACAAGATAGAAACAACACATGTTTTTAAAATGTCACAATCAGGCATACACACTTTTATTTTGTTTTAAATTCTCTGGTGGAACAAAGTAGAAAGGGCTTTGGGGGGTCAATCAGGAGGCTCAGATTCTAACCCAGCAGGATTACTGGTCAAATCTGTGATGTTGGGCCTCAGCGTCCTTACGGCAAGATCACAAGTTTGGACGTGGTGACCAAGCTCTCCAGATCCAGCTCTGCGGGTTTGTAGGGTTGGTTTGTGTTTTCCGTAACTATAGCCCAACAGAAGACTTTCAATCATAGCTTATTTAAGGCAGTGGCTGAATCTTGTCCTTTTGTGGTTACTGTTGTGTTTTTGGTTTTGCTTTGTCTCGTTTTGTCTTCGTTTGAGAACACCTTCGGCTGACAGAGTGGATGAGGGCTACTGTCACCCATGCCTGGGAAAAGCCCAGGTGCCTGGCCTGTTCTGCCACACCCAGAGCCCCCTACAGAGATCAGCCTCCAAGCTGGAATCAGCATGACTCTATTTTAAAAGAACTAAGTTCACCTATAAGCACAGTGGAGAGAAAGAGGAAACCGGACGGTTTCTAAGAGACTTGAAATTAGCAGACAGAAATGAGAATGGCTATTTCTCTTCTTTCTCCTACCAGCCTTGACCTCCTGACCACGGGTGAGCTGACAGTGTCTGTATCAGCCAGCTTAGGTGAATCCCCAAAGTGAGGTCACTAACGATGGTCACATCAATCCTGAACTTTCACACCTGGTTCATGCATTTGAACAAATATTTATTGAGCACGTGAAGCGTGCTGGGCAGAGAGGCACTCGAAGAGATACAGAGAAATGATCGTACGTGTAGTCCGCCTTCAAGAACTTTATAACTGGTGTGGGGAAAGAAGTCACAAGTACTTGAAAAGTGAAGTGACAGTAACAAAAAGATACTCCAGGAGGGGTGGCGGCCATCAGAGCCAGTAATGGGCCAGGGAGGAGGGCAGAGACAGCAGCATGGGGAGGTCGGTCAGAAGACGGTCTGCCGAGGCTTCCTCTGTCCCGCTGAAGTCCAGCATCCCTCTCTCAGCCATGCTGTGACATGTCCTTCCATTCACCCCACTCTAGTTGTGCTGCGGACCATGGTGACCTTTTCTTTGTCTTTCCTTTCTGTTCTTCTTTGGCCTTGATTCCACCTGACAACACATCCTAGGCCTTACCTGTAGCCATTGAGTCTTTATCTCGATGGTTCCTTGTCCTCCTCCAAGCCTCAGTCACCTGTCAGCAATCCCAGGGACCTTCTCTGATCACCAACCAGGAGCAACTGTCCCCTCGTGGTCCTCTGTCCAGCATCAGAACCACCTGCCTTCTAACAACACTTCTGACCAAGTGCAGTTATGGCCGCTGACCGTCGCACTAGAACATGAGCTCCGTGATGAAACTTCTCCGACTTATTAACTGTACATCCCAGCATCCTGGCACGCCGAGGCCCTTCTTTGGAATGACAGAATGGATATGCCAGATGCCTGTCTGGGGGCCCCTGGGGGGCTCAGTCGGTTAAGCGTCTGCCTTCAGCTCCAATCATGATCTTGGGCTCCCTGCTTGTTGGGGATTTGACTTCTCCCTCTCCCTCGCCCCTCCCCTGCTCATGCTCTCTCTCTCTCTCAAATAAATAAGTAAAATCTGAAAAAAGAACAAAGAAAATGCCTATTTGACACACCCTGATCAACTCTCATGCGGCCACCAAATCTGACAGCCCCTTCTGGGGTGAGTTTCTGGAAAGCCTCGGCACACAAATTTTCCTGAAATGAAGGTTTATAAGACGCGTAAATTCCAGGAGCATGTGTTACCCAGGCTTTTCATGTACTTTCTCTGGGTAAGACTTTGCATCAGTAATTATCTCCCCAAGTTAGAAGGTGAGCCTCGGAAGCAGGTGAGCAAAGCCTAGAGAATGGAGCCTGTACTTCGGAGCAGCACCCAACAAATGTTTAGCTTTGAGAATGATGACACATATGGACCTCCTGACCATTTTAGACATGTCCTGTGCACTCATTTCTATGTGCCAAAAATTATGTTTAGCTTCAGGTTGTATTTTCTTGTAATTAGTACTTTCTAGTCACTGTGTTTTCTGTTCCCTTTCACTGGCAAAGGAGCTTGGGCCAAAGCCGGGCGACTTCATTCTCCAGCATACGGCGACATGACTGCCTGCCAAGCACACCTAAACCTTAATTATATAGTGATTTCCCCTCCAAGGATGTGTGACTGTTTTAACTAGGAAGGAAGCTGATGCACTAAGGTCACATGAGGGGGGGATAAAAAGAGGTTTTGGGCAAAACACTCAAAAATCCATGTGGAATAATCTTATTCTACTGAATCATGTCCCTGTTGAACAGCCCTAAAGAACTCCTTGTCGTTAGGTGATTCTGTCTGCCTGGAGTGGAAACCTATGAGTAATCTGTGTGTCACTGTGACTCATGTCATGGCCACCATTTCCAGCTCCCTATGATCTGAGTGTTGGCAGGAAGAAGTCAGACCTCAACTCATAACAGGCAGAAGCTGGGATAGAGGAAAGACCTGATAACAAATCTTACTGATTAAAAGAAAAGATAACCAGAGGCACCTGGGTGGTTCAGTCGGTTGAGCCGCTGACTCTTGATCTCAGCTCAGGTCTGATCTCAGGGTTGTGAGTTCAAGCCCCACACTGGGCTCCACACTAGGTTTGGAGTCTACTAAAAGAAAGAAGAAAGAAAGAGAGAAAGAAATGAAGAAAAAGAAGGGAGGGAGCGAGGAAGGAAGAAGGAAGGAAGGAAAGAAGGAAGGAAGAAAGGGATACCCAGAAAAGCAGGATAACCAAGGTTAAGAACAATCCACTTAAATGATTCCCTTCCTCGGCATCTGTTTCCAATGTGCCTTGTGGGTCAATGCAGGCCTCCTGCCTGCCACCTCCTTGAGTGAGTGAGTGAGTGAGTAAGTGAGTTATTTATTTCAGATTTCTCCTAGTTTTAGATTTTTTTTCAAATTCGTAAATTACTTTCATTAAAAGACTTTGAGAGCAGTATGTTGAAGCAAGAGGAAGGACAAAAGAGGGCAGCCTGGTCTGTCATTCCATGACAGAGCCATTTCCCAACCACTGATAGAACTTTCGTTGGCAGCTTTCTTCCTCTTCTCTATTCCTCGGTGACTCCAGTTCAAATAGCACAGAGTTTAATGACCTGATTACCTTACTTTGAAGCCAATACCTTTAAAATAAAGTATCTCAGGGATAAATTGGAAGATTCTATGAATTCAGGGGACCCAATAAAACATACCCTAATTAGGAGGGCCAGTGGGGGAAAAGATTTTTGGAAAATCAGATTTTACAAACAAAATGTTTGCCAAAAGTTGGTTAAAGGAAAGTATATGTATGATAGTGAATTTAGGCAAAAGTGGGGACATCCTAAACTACATATTTACGATTTTTTATCTAGCCCAAGCGGGAGTTACTCACGAGGAAATCTGCTCCTTTTTTGCTATCCAGACATGTCTGCAGACCCTCACTGGGCTCTTTCAATTTGTTCATTTGATTATTCCTATACTAAGGTTTTCTAGGGACAGTGGTCATACCTCCTTTGACAGCAGCGGGAAACGTCTTCCTTTATTACAGATCTGTTAGTCTGGGGCTGATTTATTATGATTCTGATTTTCCTTCCCTGACACTTTAGTTTTAGGACCAGTCCCAGCTCTTTCCAAGACCAACGGGCTCTGGCTTTGCTGGCCACCATGGGTGCGTGGGGATCAGGTGACATGTTAACCTGACTGGAGGGGCCCATTCTTCTAATATCAGACTTTAATTTGTCAGAGCCCCACAGCAGACTTGTATAATAGTGATTTTATACCCTTTCCCGCATTTTCTACAATTCAATAGTTTTAAAAGTTTTTTCATAGAATTTTATCATTAAGACTACTTTATATAATGGGGGTAGGGGAAGCACTCTAGTGGATTAGAAGTCAAACAGTGTGGGTTTCATCCTGTCTGTCCCTAAAAAGTCACATGATTTCCCCCCACCCCCCAGTCCTGCCATCTTGAGAAGGTTGCTTTGCGAGGGACGCCTGGGTGGCGCATTTGGTGAAGAAGGCGACTCTTGGTCTCAGCTCAGGTCATGATCTCAGGATCTCGAGATCAAGCCGTGAGGCAGGCTCTGCGCTCAGCACCGAGTCTGCTGGAGATTCTCCCTCCTCTCCCTCTGCCCCCCCCCCACTCATGCTCGCTCGCTCTCTCTCTCTCAAATAAATAAATAAATCTTTTAAAAAAGGTAACTTTGCCAAATGCATTTCCATTTCTATTGCTGTCACATGGGGCACTGGATTAGACTGTTTCGAATATCTCTTCTGGATTTTAATTTACAAATTCTTCTTCAAATACTTGACCAATGTATAAATCTGTACATTTGCAGAGTAAATAACAATATACTTATCTATTACTTATCTCCATTTTTATAATCTATTAGTTTAACACAGATTAACTACAGTTTATATAATTCTATGGCTACAGACTTCTTTTTTTTTTATTTGACAGACAGAAATCACAAGTAGGCAGAGAGGCAGACAGAGAGAGAGGAGGAAGCAGGCTCCCTGCTGAGCAGAGAGTATGGCTACAGACTTCTATAGTCAAATGTGTAATGTTCTTGATGTTTTGAATAACATTACTGATTATTTTTGTGGATATCAGAGTCATTTCAACACAGTATGGATGCTTATTTTCTTTTAAGCAGTTTTTAAAGAAAATGATCAGATTTGACAGTTATGCAAGCAATCGAGAAGGCAGCAAAGATGAAAAACAGTTTTGCAAAGTTCTGGAATTTTAAAATAAATTTTACACTGAAAGATGGAGGACCTATTTCTCATAAAATGTCAGTGTACATGTGTGTGTACGTGGTATGCGTGGGTGTCCGTACCGGTGGGCGTGTGACTCAGCTCAGAAAATCCGGGGTTGACCTATAACAGTGCTATGAACATGAGAACAAGAAGCAGAGCCAATGGCCCACAGGGAAAAGGACAAACCTGTGGCATTGTGAAAGGTCTGACCGGTTCGGGCTTTCCGGAGAGCCCACTGAAACTGCTGAGACCTACCATCATTACCTAGTCTCATGCCAGCAATGTCTGGTAACTCGCTTTGACATATCAGTTTCTAGGTTAGAAGCTCCCAGACAATGGCTCATGGGAGGTCAGTGCCAGCTGGAGTCAGCTGCAAGCAAAAGGAAAAAAAAAAAAACAAAAAAACAAAAAAACCCCAAAACCCCAAACTCCACAGTATCTTAAATAGATATTTCAGATGTTTAAGATTTAAATAAATGTAAGTTGGTGCAGCCACTTTGGAAAACAGTGTGGAGATTCCTCAGAAAGTTGAAAATAGAACTACCCTATGACCCTGAAATTGCACTACTGATATTTACCCCCAAAGTACAGACGTAGAACAGAAGGGCCACCTGTACCCCACTGTTCATAGCAGCAATGGCCCCCAGTCGCCAAACTGTGGAAAGAACCAAGATGCCCTTCAACGGACGAATGGATAAGGAAGATGTGGTCCATATACACTATGGAGTATGATGCCTCCATCAGAAAGGATGAATACCCGACTTTTGTGGCAACATGGACGGGACTGGAAGAGGTTATGCTGAGTGAAATAAGTCAAGCAGAGAGAGTCAATCATCATATGGTTTCACTTATTTGCGGAGCATAACAAATAACATGGAGGACATGGGGATAGGGAGAGGAGAAGGGAGTTGGGGGAGATCGGAGGGGGAGACGAACCATGAGAGACTGGATTCTGAGGAACAAACTGAGGGTTTTGGAGGGGAGGGGGTCAGGGGGAGGATGAGCCTGGCAGTGGGTATCAAGGAGGGCACGGATTGCATGGAGCACTGAGTGTGGTGCATAAACAATGAATTTTGGAACCACACACACAAAAATAAAACAAAATAAAAAAATTTTTAAAAAGCCATGAAATACACTAAAAAAGTTTTTTAAATAAAAAAAGGCAGAGTGTAGGGGTGCCTGGGTGGCTCAGTGGGTTAAAGCCTCTGCCTTCGGCTCAGGTCATGATCCCAGGGTCCTGGGATGGAGCCCCACATCGGGCTCTCTGCTAGGCAGGGAGCCTGCTTCCTCCTCTCTTTCTCTGCCTGCCTCTCTGCCTACTTGTGATCTCTGTCAAATAAATAAACAAAATCTTTAAAAAAAAAAACAAAACCAACAAGACAAGGCAGAGTGTGTACTGCTCCAAGTGAAGTCAGCTGCCACATTGTGCTGGTTGGTACAAGTACTTTATCAAAGGAGTCACGCATTGCTGCATAATGCAGACATGGAGGAGGAAATGTGCCCCCCCCCCCGCAAAAAGAGTGAGAGGCATTAAAGGTAAATTCCTAAGGATACTCTTCCATTAAACTCTGAGAGCACAAAGTGACAGCAGCTCACTCGGACCCAAGTAACCTGTGAGCCTTTAGAACCATTTGCAGTATCTGTTTCAAAGTCCAGACCAAGCTGCTAGGTAAATTTTATTGGTCCCTCTAGAAAGCAGTTTCATGACAGGGCTGGAAAATAATGTTACAAGGGATCCAGGAACAACAGAATCTAAGCCTGTCCATTAGATTCCAAGTCGATGCCTCTTCTAAGAGCAGAACATCCAGAAAAACAATATATTATCCAGACCGAGTGAGAAAGTCCAACATTTAGGGTTAAGAAAAGTTTGGTATATAGTCTACTGGACACAGGGTGAAGATCTGTTGATGGAAATCTGTTTAATTTTATTTGTTTCAACAAAGACTGTCACAAAGGTGAGTTTTGCCAAGATCATCCCTTGTGGGAGCTTAAAACAAAAGACAGGAAGGTGTATGTCACTGGCTTTCTGAAGTCTATCCTGCCTCTCAGGGTTCCTTGAAGAACACACTACAGCCAAGAAGGCATGTTTGCATACATATGGTGCTGTGCAATGACCACAGTGACCAATGACCAATGACTCAATTACATCTCGTGCACCCTACATAACCTTTGGAGACGACGGATATTTGGAGTGTGTTCCTGTGGTCTCAAGCCAAAAGTTAACCACAGCCTAGAGATTGTTGAACCTCAGGAAAATAACTAGAAATCTATGTTCCCCACTCTATTTTCAGCGTAGTTGGAGAGAATAGAATTCCATTAGAGAGAGACAATGTAATTGTGTTCATAACTTTTGAGCTGAAAGTTTGCATTTCTATGGAGCCTTTCTTCCAAAGATCGTAAAACACCTCACATACGCTATGTCACCTATATTTCAAATCTCTTTTTGGTATAAGAAAAGAGCACAATAGGGGCGCCTTGGGTGGCTCAGTGGGTTAAGCCTCTGCCTTCGGCTCAGGTCATGATCTCAGGGTCCTGGGATCGAGCCCCGCATCGGGCTCTCTGCTCGGGGGGAGCCTGCTTCCTCCTTTCTCTCTGCCTGCCTCTCTGCCTACTTGTGGTCTCTGTCTGTCAAGTAAATAGATGGAATCTTAAAAAAAAAAAAGAAAAGAAAAGAGCACAATATAGTTGTAACAAAAAACATTAATAATTTAATAGTGGCTAGCAAAACTAAGCAAAGTAATCTTTAATTTCATATATAGGGGAAACCAACTTCTAGTAACATTCAGAATAAAGAATGATCAGTAGGTGTGTACATTATCTTTAACCTTTAATTAAAATTTTAATTTTGGGTGCCTGGGTGGCACAGGCACTTGGGTGTCTGACTCTTGGTTTTGGCTCAGGTCGTGATCTCAGGGTTGTGGGGTCAAGCCCCATGTTGGGCTCCACATTCAGCACGGCATCTGCTTGAGGCTCTCTCTCCCTCTGTCCCTCACACTCATGTTCTCTCTTTCTCTCTCTCTCTCTCTCTCTCTTTCAAATAAATAATTAAATCTTTAAAAAATGTTTTAAAATTTTATCTTACTTTTCTCAGCTTCCCCAGACCAAATTAGTCTCTTTTCTTAACCCTAATTGCACAAAGTGCTTGATTTATACAATTAGCACATTGTTATGCACTGTCTTCTTGTTTTCTTTGTTTTCTACATATTTGTCTCAAGAGCTATTAAACGGAGACCCTGGTGTGTACTGGAAATGGCAGTAAGAAGGCAGAGCTCCGAGAGCCAGTCCTGTCTCTGTCACACATCATCTCTCAGCAAACTCCCTCATCCTTCCTAAGCTCCAGGGTTTTTTGTTTTGTTTTGTTTTACTTACCCATGAAAGAAAATCAAAGTCCAAAATGTCAGAAAGGATTGTAAGTGAGGTTCAAATAAGATGACTTTTCTAAAAATACTAGGCATATAAGTAAGGCATCATCATTGTAAACTTTGAAGGCAGCGACAACATTCTGTAACCCTTTACATACTTTCTAGGATCTAATGTTGGATAAATATGGCTTAATAAACATTCCTTGATTAACAATTACTGAGTACTTGCTGTTGGCCAGGTTAAGTGCATTATGGGGAATATTTCACATTGCATTCCCCGGGAGGTCATGTAATTATTAGCCCCATGCTGCAGATGAAGAGGCTGAGGCAGAGAGACGATGGGCAGCCTGACCAACGGCACAGAGCTGGGCTCCTTGACTCCTGCCAGTTCGGCCACAGAGCCCAAGGCGGAAACGCTTGGCTCCGCTTGCCTCTCATGCAACCAGAGGTCCTGAAAGGATGCAGAGGTTAAAAAATCTGCTTCCTAAACTACTAAAAAGTGGAAGAACTTCTAAGAAGTGGGTAGGAATTTGAGAGAATGTGTTGGATACAGTTTTAACCCAGAAATTAAAATAGCTAAAGACACCAACTTCTCGCTATGATTGGGCTGCAATCATATGGTTTTTCTAAGAGGTGTTTCGTTCAGAGAAACACTTCTAAGCATTTGATTTGGCAACAAATTGAGAATTGCAGTTACAGCCTGCAAGCTATCTCTACTCTTCCCCTGATCATCTAGTTACAGACCCTCCCCGAATCGTGGGAGCATGATTCCAATTATGCACAAGGCCAGTGGGAACAAGATGATTGCAGAGATCTAGTACCCATCCATTACGCACGGCGTCATACATCATTGAGCTGCCACAACCTCAGCCTTCTGGAATCCCCAAGTTGTCTGAAACATTCTACGTTTCCCATTTATGGAAGAACCATATTATACTGTCTTTGCCTTAAGTGCTATCGAAATAAAATTTAAAATTGGAGTGTTTACCCTTCCAAGGGTGTTCCTGTGATAGAACGCTGGAAACACGAGAAAACAATTCAAAATGTGGTATCCTCTGATGTAAACCTGGGCAAGCACCTCAATCTAAGGACATGGTTAAGAAATTAGGGAATTAAATTGGGTAACGCTCTCTTTAGTCCGTTTGTGATGAGCATTACATTTGTTAGCAGAAATGTGGGTCTGCTTTTCCCTCACACACACCTCATACGCATGCCAACTCCATGGCGGGGGTGGGGCGAGTCTGACAAATGTGTAATTCTTCAGCGAAGCAAGCAGAGCATTTGGTCTGAGTAGAGATGGAACGATCAGATGGCCACAAATTAGAATGAGTCCATGCCCAAGGCTTATTTGAGCTTTTAAACCCTGGAACTGAAATGAAGTTGCAATGATGAATCCATTTTGATTTCCTGCTGCTGTTTTCTTTCTGTTCAAGGTAGCACATGTTTACTGCCTGCCTGCTGGCTGTGGGGAGGAGAGGTCAGTGGCTTCCGCCCCCCAAGGACCTCACAGGTTAGGAAGAAAAACAGATATATCAACAAGAAAGTTTTTTTAAACGAACTAAGTAAAATAATGGCAGCACAGACTATAAAGTTGTGGCACAAAGGAGGGACCCCACGGTATCTTCCTACACGAGAAAAGAGTCACAGAAAAAGAGGAAGCAATTGCACGGAGTTTTGAAGGAAAAATACTCATTTTGATCAGGGGGTGGGGGCGGGGTGGGAGTGGCAGAAAGAGTCTGGAACTGATGGGGCAGAGCGATAAAAGCAGTATTACTCATCCCTAACAGTGGGTTTTCACCTCATTCATTCCTCACCACAGTGCCGTGTGGGAGCATGTCATTGTCCTAATTTTAGAGGTTCACAGAAGCAGACGCCTCAAGAATGCAGGGCTGGTAAGTGATCTGATCTCGGCCCTCCTGTGTCGCCACAGCTGAGCTTTTGGGACCTCTGAGGAGGCAAGAAAGACGAAGCCATAGGGAAAGCGGAGCCACGTGACGGCGGGCCTCTCACAATGGACCTTTGGGCTTCATTTCTTGGTTCGAGGGAACCAGTGATGGATTTTTCAGCAGAGGACTGGGTGACGAGAATCTTTTTGCTTTTCAGGCAGCATCCTGGGAACCGTGTGGAGCTTGGTTTTGGCTGGGCACGAGACGAACATCAGTGCTTTATAGATTCGGAAGGTCAGCACCAAAAATGTGATTCTCAAACTGCATATTATCTCTGTTCGTCACCTCCCACTCTCTCCAGCCTGGGGCTCTTTTCGACTTTCCTGCTCATCTTTCTTTCAACCTATGAAGCATCTACATATCTAATTACTAAAACGCAAAGTACGAATTCAAGACATGAAGAAGCATAACTTCTTAGTGCCTGGGAGCGCTCTGAAGGGCTTTCCAAGTAGTCCAAATATCTAGCGGAAAGTCCATGCAGCCCCCACGTTAGAAACTTGCGGAACACAACCCACCAAAGGCTCTGTCCCGGCCGGAAGCACCTCCAACCCTCCAACCCTCCACCTGGGACCTGCTGCACATCCCAGGGTCCCGGAAGCCCCCCTCGAAGCCACGTGATTCGTAAAAAAGGAATATTTCCAAAAACACAGTATCAGATGGGACAAAAATTGGCTTTAGGCTATTTTAAAATTGCTAACTCCGCGGGTACATTTAAAATGTAATCACACATGTATGAAAGCCCCAGAAACGCACCTACTGGTACCTGGAGGCAAGCCGGTATTTCTCATTGTGTTTTTGTGTCACTTTGCTTATGTTTAAAGGCAGATAATCCCGATTCAAGTCTAAGCAAGGCTGCCTCCTTTCGAGCCCACAGGAGCCCTTATTTCCCTCTTCTCTGCCACTCTCCAACCCCGTCGTCTACAGGTTTCGCTGGGCCTTGCCACGGACAGACTCCCTGATCTCCTCCTCCCGGGACCACGGCTCCCAGCAGAGCTCCAGAACGGAGCAGAGGAAGAAGGGGCCACACGGGAAAACTCAAAGAATCCTTCTCCTTTCAAGGAACCAAACATGCACGTCTCTGGAAGAGTTTTGTGCAAGAATAAAAATTAAAAGTGAAAAAAATATACAAAACCTCATTAATGTTTGCCGGCGAAACAGAAAAGCCTTTTCCACAAGAAAAGTCCTTTCTGTACAGAAATTGGCAGCCGGACGCCTGAGCGATCGTCCCCGCACAGACCGCGCTCTGTCGGGCAGCCCGTGGCTGGCGACGCGCTGCGAAACGCGCCACAGACTCCCACTGTATTTTGTTTGGCAGAGAGGAATCACCCCTCGGCACAAAGTATTTGCAACTGGCGTTGGTGAAACAAGAAATTACAACCTTTAAAAGCCCTATTTATCATGAGCTGCAAAAGTGCCGCCTTCACCGTCAATGGCTCTGACAGAAGATTCCAGACCGTCCGCGGCACGCACAGGGGAGCAGCAGGCTTGGGGGCCCGTGGGCCTCTCAGAGGGAGGATTAGAAAGTTAAGGGCCAGGAGCAGCCCCTTCTCCAGGGACCCCCGCCCCCACCCTCCCTCACCCATCTTGTCCCCTGTGCAGGCTAACTCTCCCCCTTCTAGCACCTTCTCTCCTGCCCCTGGGCCTGCAGGAGGCGGGCGCCCCGCAAGCTCCCCAGAAAGCTGTGGCAGCTGCGGGGTCAGCGCTGAAGGAGCCTTGGCCGAGGCAAGTCAGCAGTGACTTGGCCCGTTCTGCTGTGGATGCTGTTGATAAACATGGAAATTCCGAGATTGAGTTTCGAAAGCTCAAGCGATACGATGGTGTTACTCCTCTCAGCTGCTTCGTTTAGAGGCTCAATGGTCAGAAAAATAGTGGATTTTAATAAGCAAAGGCCTCCACTGTGGCGCTGAGACACGCTCCCGAACACTGAATAGGGCCTGTGCGGTGGGCAGGAAGGCTTTCCGCATTTCCCTGAGGCATCAGCCCGTCTTTAAATGGCTGCACCCCTAGGGACAGGAAAACAAGAAGATGCTTTGTTCTCCAGGCTTTAAATTTTAAAAAAAAATTTATTCTCAAGTGCTTATATAAGCGGCTAGAGATCTTTATCTCTCTCTCTTTGGGATTTTATTTAGTTGTTTAGAGAGAGAGAGAGAGTGGGACTGGGGTAAGGGGCAGAGGGACAAGGGGAGAGAGACTCAGGCAGACTCTGTGCGGAGCGTGGAGCCTGACCGGGACGCAGTCCCAGCCCCCGAGATCAAGCCTTGAGCCGAAATCAAGAGTCAGCTGCTTAACCGACTGAGCCAGCCAGGAGCCCCTGAGTGGCAAGAGATCTTTCTTAAAAACACTTGTAAACGTCCTTCTTTGGCTTTAACTTCCCAAAGTACGAGGGCTTTACCAAGTCACTGCCACAGTGTCACGAGTTACCTTGCTGCCACTTAAATGAGTTTAGACGGTCCCGGAGTTCCTAGCAGAGGCTGACTGATTCTCTTGTCTCATGGGCTACACGTGTCTCCGTATGCAAACCTCAGTATTTCATGAGAATGAAGTAACATAACATATGTAAACTACTTATATAGTTTGGTACAGAGTGTCCAATAAATGATGTCGGCCACGTTCTTGAGATTTATCTAGAGATAAAAGTTTGTGTATAAAGACTTTTAATGATATGAAAGAACACCTTTGATATGCATGTGTGTATACATGTGTCCATATACATGAATATAAGGTACACATATGTTATAGTCTTAACTATATAAAATAATATCCAGGGAAAAAAACCCAAAAACCGGAAGGAAATAAATCAAAATCTTAAGAGTGTTCACCTCTGAGTGATGCAATAATGGATATTTCCCCCTTACTGTCTTTTCTATAGCCTACTCTCATTATCTGTGATGAGCTTGCCTCCTTACACTTACTATGAGAGACAAATAAATAGGAAAAAATAGATACAAAAATAGAAAAGTTACAGGCAAGGAAAAAAATCAAAATTAAATATTATACTTCAAAACTAAATATTATACATATGAATGTATAAACTTGTTTATACCCAATATGATAACCCTTCATGGGAGACAATTGTTCCCATTTTACAATAAAGTAACTGCGGTTCTAAGAGATTCAGTGATTTGCCCCGTGTGTGTGTGTGTGTGTGTACGCGCACGTGAGCACTCATGCACACCAGCATGTTCAAGTTCCGTATCTTTTCCAGTTAATGTGTGTGTAAGAAGTGGCTGTATTCATATACGAAGCTCCTGATACGTCCACATTAGACCACGTGGTCTAGGCATGTGGTCTGCTGCCTGCACAAAACCGATCACAGGCCTATCACTGGTGGGCGACCCCCTTTAAAAATCACCGGGCTTTGGATGGCTTTATTTAGTTCTATTAGGTTCAAAGAATGTGCCAGGCAGATTCTCAGTCCAAAAATAATCTCCTTTTATTGGTGCTCTAAGTTAACTCGTGGAGGCGTGCGCTGAGCTAAATTAAAGCTTTCATAAGGGGGAGGCGCAGGCATTTTTACTGAGTGGTAAACCTTTTCTCTCTGTGAGAACTTTACTGTTTCCTTCCTCTGGGAGAGGCTGTGCTTCAATGCAAAGAAAGTAGCTCAAAGCAGATCTTGGAGAATTCATTTCATTTGACAAAGACTCTTAGTTTAAGCCCCATGGTGTGGGACGTTTAAAATTTTATAGGTTTTCCTAGCTTTTAAAGTAATTTGCATGTAAATAAAGAGAGTAAGCTCTAGCACAAATGGCAAAATGTGTTCTTTGCCCTTTTTAAACTGGAAAATTGGATTCCTAAGAGTCATTGGGGGAAGTATTTCTACTTACAAAGAATCTCAAATGGCTCGACAAACCTTAACCACATCCCTTCCGGACCGCCAGCTGCCGCTCGTGTTATCTCTTCATAAGGAATACCCCGTTTCACTGCTCTCTGAGCACGGCACACTACGGGACGGCAACCAAAGGCTTAAAATATGATATTGAGATTCAAGGTCGCCTCTTGTTCTCTCATACGGATGTGTCACTGCTGGTCATGGATAATGGTGCCTATACCACGGCGCCCGCACTGTGGGACTAACGCCCACTGAGTTCCCAAATAGCCACAGAGCAGCGTGCCAGGCTTGTCTGACTGCCGTATGGCCCCGGGACTTCTCATGTGTCACTCTCTCCTGTGCTCCTGCCCACCTTGTAGCATGAATGAGTGGCTGGTGCAGGTGTGAGGTGTTGATCTCCGTCTTTCACACCGGGTTTTGGACTGCGCACCTCTGTTGATGGGGCACACTGAAGGGCCAAGCCTTTCAGGCCGAAGTCTAGAGGACAGCATGTTTAGGTTTTCTTTCCCCCACACTGCACATCTAGAAGGTCCCAGAAAAATCATCCTGTCAGTCTAAGCCTGTGCTGGGTTCAACTAAGGATTCAGCGACAGTCCCAGAGGACAGAGCAAAAAAGAGTGTATCCAGAAAACGGAGCGAAAAGAGAAGATGGGTCAGGAGAGCCGGGGGGATGGGAAGATGCGGGTTCACACCTCCGATGGGTTTCTAGTTCTGTTTGTTTTACGGGTTTCTTGTTGGCGGGAGAAATGAGTTTGAGGTGATGCGCACTAACAGAGGCATCACTGGTTGGGAGCTGATACCTGCGATGAAGAGAGCTGGCAGCTTCTGGTCCTGACCTAGAAGAAGACGACGCTCTTCTCCATCCAGCTGTGGCTGGGCCTCTCACGCGTGCCCACATTCCCAGCAGGAAAGAGTGACCTTTCCACCCACGACACTCCCTCCCTCCCCCAACCGTGCAGGGACAGACAGGCGACACTGGCATCAACCACACTCCAGAAAAGTTTTGCTGAAAGAAGGGGGAGAGGACGGGGCCAAGTGACTGGACGCGCAGGTGTGCGACACTGACCCAGCGTGTCACTCCGAGGGCTGACAACCGCGACGCAGCCCCGGGAAGCCACCGCGGAAGGCAGCTGAGCGGGAGCAAGCTCGCCTCCCGGCCCCAGTTCCGCAGCGAGCGAGCTGATCCCGCGCGGATCGCCCCGGTTTCCGCGTCCTGCAAAGACAAGGTTTGGCAGGAAACCCTCTGGGGCCCCTTCTCAGCTGGGCCAATCCATCGGGCGCGGCTCCTGAACGTAGCCACTCCCCTGGCAGCTGTCTTGTAAGGTCCAGGTCTCCAGAGACACCCGCGTGGGCGAGCGAGACCCTTCCCCGCAGGGTCCCGCCAGGCCAGCTCCGGGCCGCCGGCCGCTCGGGGCTCAGCCTCTCCCCCGGCGCGGCGGGTTCTCGGGCTCGGCCGGTTTCCTAGTTTATTGCACGAAGAGCCCGAAGGACAAATTAGAAGAGCTGATGCCTTTAGCTACCTTCTAACTCCTACATCCGTTGTTACTCCAACAACAACAACGAAACCCTCGGATGTTCCCCTACTTTAATTTTTATCTCTAGAAACCCTCGGAGCACAGCTGCTACTCATTAGAGCCCCGGCCGGAGCCTTTGGTTACTACAGGAGAAGGAAAAAAGAAAATCAGGTTTTTATTTATAATCTGCTTTCATTGTGAAATAGTAGAAGATCCTGAATCAATAAAAAGATGTGCTTGTTTCTAGAAGTATAAGTATGTTTTCTTAAAACCCTGGTAAATACTATGGGCACGGTTCCCAGATTTTAAGTGCTGTTCCAGTCCCTTATTTTCCCCATCATGTGCTCACACTTCTTAGCCCATGTGACCAGCTTCTGAGGGAGAAAATGCAGTTACATAAAAAATATGCCTCTTACAGGACATATGTGCTATACACGCACACAAGTATATACACACACAAGATTTTCATATAAACTTTATGAAACTAATTTGCACCCTGCGAAGTGAACAGCTGTTCCTGAGATGAGGTTCTCTCTCTGTGAGGATCTTCGAGCAGCCGGATCCTGCCCACCCGGAGCACCAGAGAAGGCACTCCGGATCCCAGAGGAGGTTTGACTCAACAACTTATAAATGCTTTCAATTTTGAATTCAAAGATTCTCTTAAGTCACTATATTTCCCTAAATTCATTTTTTAAAAACGGATCCAGCCTTTCTCCTGCGTGTCATGCGCTGACCCACAGTATAACGAACCCAAGCGAGAAATGGAAACTTCGTGGTACTGAAATCTGGATGTGGGACCCATAAATTCCCATTTATGGAATAAACTCCTTTGTGGTAGTACCCTTCCTCCCAGAAAACTGCAGAGTGCTTTAGAAAACTAACACAGCATTTGGGGGGCGCCTGGGTGGTTCAGTCAGTTAAGCGAGTCTGCTTCTCCCTCTGCCTGCCCCACCCCTGCTTGTGCTCTCTCTCTTGCTCACTCTCTCTCTCTCTGACAAATAAATCAATAAATTCTTAAAACAAACAAACAAACTGTATTTGCCTCATGGAATCTCCGTGTGGTAAATGATACTATTCCCACGTCTCGCAAGCAGAAAACATGAAAACTAGGAATCACATATTTGTAAATAAGACGGAATTACTGCTCCCAGCCATTTGACTTTGCAAGCAAAAGTGCCCCTGAGTTTCATACGATGTAGAAGCACTGCTTGGCCTTTGTATCTCACCTTCAGTAAGATCAGATTTCTAGGAAAATATATTTTCCTTGATCCACTGTCTTTTCTTGAAATTTAGTCCAATTCAAGATCTGAGTTTCTCAACTTTTGAATTCAGTTTCCAAGGAATTGCAAGTAACAAATGGACCTGTCAACCCTATTAGCCATTCTCCACCATACTCTCCATCTTATCGAACTTCTTATTCCTAAAAGTTTTCCCTAAGAGTCTGGCTGAGCCCGTTTTACCCAGAAATACAAATTTTCAAATTATTTACGATGTTAACTGTTGAGTTTAGTGGGTGTGGGGGATGGGGGTGTAGGGGATTGTAGCCCAGCAAGAAAGTCAACTGTTATTCTTCCCTGGGCCCTTCCGAAGTAAGGCAGAACTGCCATATCAAATATCCTGTTTCCTGAAAGCCTGCCTCTGAGATTGGTATGTGCAGGAAATTACATCATTCCAGAATTCGGTCACACTGACCCTAAGTGCACCCATATTCCAGCGCTTGCCCTCTGACCCTACCTCCTTAATCACATTTGCATGCTGTCTCCACTCTTTATAGTAATATTTAGAGCCTTTCTACAGCATATTCTATTTTGTAAGTCATTTATCAATGCTAATTCATCTCTTCTCACCTTCATTCCTCTGAGGCAGGGCCCTGTGATTAGTAATAATAACAAAACCATGGTATTTGGCTTTTCTGTAGCTTCTGTCTCCTGAGAACTCTACATGTATTAACAACACACACATCGGTCTCCTGGAATGGTTCAGGTCACAGGAGGAACAGTGAAGAATGCTGTGACTAGCCAGAATGGAATCAATTGAAGGCTGGGTTGGAACCGAATCAAGATGCCGGTGTTAATGTGCCCGACTATTTAGGAAAAGTTCCAGGATCACTTAATGATGAAAAGCAATACGGCTGTCAAAATTTGCCTGGAATATATACAGGATTAGGCCAGCTCCTAAAATTTCCCAAGTACCTCAGGGTCAAGGGCTTTCTGCAGAAGGTAAGCTTTCTTGATGACATAAAAATTTCAAAAGCCCCAGATGCAGAAAAATGTAAGAAAGTAGGGTGTGTGTGTGTGTGTGTGTGAGAGAGAGAGAGAGAGAGAGAGAGAAGGAGGGAGGGAGTGGGAAATAGGGGTTTCTTTCACTTATTTCCAAAGATTCTCTGTTGGATCCATTTCCATCTTCACTACTTGTTATGGCCTATCATTTCTTATCTTGAAAAAATCATTCTTCAACTAGGACAAACCTGACTATTAAATAATAAGAGAAAACTAGTAGTCTGAAATACAAAGTTTTAGTTCTTCATCAAATACATGTAGTACAACAGCTTAATAACAATGTAAGGTCATAATGCTTATTATAATACAAGGTTATAATCCACAATAATGCAAGGTTATCCTTTAATTTCATTCTAAAGAGTTAGCCACATTCTCCTATACAGTTCAGCAGTGAACCAAGGAAGGATGTTCTAACCTTCACTTATTGAAACTGTTAAGACTCTTCTCTTGAGTTAAACCCTTCAAAATAATAATTTAGTCAAAAGTATTAAAACTATGGGAAAATAAGAAATTAGTTCTTAACCCATAGGATTAGTGTCAGTCATTGGAAGGACTTCCTGACCATGGACAATTGTTAATACAAACACATATTCCCTCCTGGAAATGCATAGAAATGTATTTCCTGGAGATGTGTTTCCTGAATAGATCCCACTCTAATTCTGAATTGCCAAGATGAAAATAATTACCATTTCCTATAATCTGTTCCTCTCATAGTGTTCCTTTCCACTTGATTTTGTTTATATTTGTTTATATATCTAATCTAGAGTCCAGATTCTAGACCTATAAACCAAGTCTTAAGTTACCTGAAGAACAAAGAACTTAATACCCCTCAGAGTGCTT
Organism: Mellivora capensis; assembly: GCA_004024625.1. NCBI lineage: Eukaryota > Metazoa > Chordata > Mammalia > Carnivora > Mustelidae > Mellivora > Mellivora capensis. Next base: position 27,467 of record PISX010001001.1, on the reverse strand, counting down.
AACATAGTACCACATACACATTTTTGTACATCAGATATTTCTTGATAAATGTTGCAATAAGGCAGGTTTGAGTGTTATAATAAGGCACTGTGCCTCCCCCCTCAACAGAACGTCCCAAAGGCCCCTGAAACCTGCTGCTGGGACTCTGTGAACCACCCAGGGCACAAGGGTTAAAGTTTTCCCACTTTACATTAAACTCTTGGGACTATGCTCCTTTACTTTGTTTATTTTCAATACTATACATGTCATTCATACAAGAACGGGGAGGGACAAGAGGGGGAGGGAAGGGGGAGGGAGAAGGAGGAAGGGGAAAGAAGAAAAGGAGGGGTGAGGGAGGAATCGAAGAAAGGAGAGGGAAGGAGAAAGGGAGAGGGGGAAGGAAGGAGGCGGAGGAAAACAGAATGCAGTGGACCTGAAATAAAGACAAAAACATGAAAAAGGGAAAAAAAGGAGAGAGGCAAGACAAGAGGAAGGAAGGAAGGAAAGAAGGAAGGAAAGAAGGAAGGAAGGAAGGAAGGCAGGAAGGGAGGGAGGGAGGGAGGGAATTTCTTCTCGGTGAAGTCAGACTCCTTCCGAGGGATCCACTCAATAAAAACAAGCGGTTTCCCACTATCTGCGTGTCCGACCTGATCAAACCCATCAGCAGTCACCAAAAGACGCTTTTTATTTCACTCCAACTTTGGCTCATAAACATTTTGACCCAATCTTTGCTTGCTGGCTGGCACCCAACCCACCTGCTTTATTTCACTATTCATTCGACAAACAATTTGAACGACAATTTTCCAGGTGGGGATCAGCTCTGAAGACAGAGTGCTGACTAAAACTCATCTCTCACCTGAAAGCTCACCTACCTTCTCCCCAGGCACCCACAACCCAGACTTGTGCTATTATCCACCCCCACATGTTGTCAAGCAAACACCTTTTTATCACATTATCTTCACTAGCCTCATTTTGTCTGTCTGGAAAAAGCTCACTGCAGTCATGGCTTTTCCAGCGGCTGCCTCGGACCAGGTCGTGCATTCCTTTGTTCTGATGCCAACAGCAATACCCTCGTCAAGTCAACTTCCTATTCTCTCTCTGAGACTCTGAGATTTTTTTGAAATTTCCATCTGTTTTCTAAGTTTTATTTTATCTGTATTCTTCCTGGAATCTAAGACCTCTCTGGCACCTAATCTAGGTAGCCCATGTATATCCATCCTGACCCAAAAAACATCTGCATATCTAGAGCTCAGTCTATATTATAATTGCTCTCATCACACAAATTCTCATATATGAGGGGTTGTGGGGAGGTCAAGTTTTGCCAAACATGTGTTCTCTCCCATTTTCAAATTCAAAAATTAATCTCCTGATAGTAACTACTGTTTGTGCTTTTGAGTATGATTATTTTTTAAAAAGATTTTATTTATATGAGAGAGAGAGAAGGATAGATAGCATGCTAGAGAGAGAGAGAGAGAGAGAGAGCATGAGCGGGGGGAAGGGCCAAGAGAGAGGGAGAAGCAGGCTCCTGGCTAAGCAGGGAGCCAGAGGTGGGTTTCAATCCCAGGGTCCTGGGATCATGACCTGAGCTAAAGGCAGACACTTAACCGACTGAGCCACCCGGGCGCCCCTTGAGTATGATTATGAATAAATGCTAAGACCCAACCAACTTTTCTCATACACACCATAGACACTTGAACTGTTCATGGTGGCCTAATGGACATTATCATAATCTCCCTCCCCTGATCTATTCTAAATGATGGACAAGTGTTCATCTTTCACTATCCAGCTCAAAGTTCCTATCTTCTATGAAGTTCTTCCTTGGCCACTGGATGAAAACTCCATTCTTTGCAACCCTTCTTTATCCTGCCCCAATCCTGGCTCCACTTTAGAACCCAAAACATACTGATGATTTAGGATTCACACATCTGCTTCTTGTAAACTATGAGCTCAAAGGGGTCAGGGATCAGACCTTATATTTCTAATATTTCTAGTGCTGTGCATGGAACATTGTTGATGCTCTGCAATTGAGCGAATGGAAGGGTAGAGAGGAGGGAGCATTTTATATATCATAAAACACTTAAAAAAATATGGCTAGGAGGAGCTAGAGACTTTCTGGTAGCTCCTGAATTTTCGAAACAAAATATTTTCTAGAAGCTCATGACACAAGTGTTTCCTACAGATGATGAATGTCAACCTTGTCTTTTTCAGCCAAAAGGTAACCAAATCTTTAAAAAGTTCTCCCTTTTTTGATTTATTTATCTGTCTCTCAAACACTTGCTGATCAATCTGCTGTCTAGATCTCCAACCACACGCTTGCTTCCCCTTTCATAGGACAAGATCCAATTTCGGCGCCCCAAGCTCCCCACACTTCGCCCCATATCGCCACCTGGTGTCCTAAAGCAAGCAAGATAAATACCTAAGAAATGAAAATGGTTTTTTTAAGCTGCTGAGTATTAGGACCCTGGAACTAAATACTGAAAGTTAAACAAAACAGCAACAACAACAAAACCCCCCACGTCCCTCTCAGCATAGACTTCTGGTCATAAACGTAAAGACGAAGTGCAAAAACCTCCCTCAAAGTACAGTCTTATTTCCACTCATATCTTCACCAAAAAATATAAATGCTCTCAATCTTTTCAGCATCAGGGACCGCCTTCTTCCCATAGGTTCCATGTTTTACAACTTTTTCTACCAAATAAACTGTATTTTGTCATTTGCATTAAGTAAATTTAAAATTGTCTGTCCAAGGTACACTTTAGCCTGTGATGGCAGAGAATATCATCATTCAGTCCTGCATTCCTCTAGCTCTTTGAGGAGTCCCTACTATGTTCTAAGGACTGTACGGGGATCCACAGAGTCATTCTAAACTCAAATTGATGCAATCAAAAAATCTTAAAGTTTTGTTGTTGCTGTTTGTAGAGAGTACAAACATATTTTGTTATTAGGTGCCTTGAAACACTGAAAATTAGTAAAGGTTTCCTTTACTGCCCCTAAGAAATTGCAGACTATGAGACTGGGTATCAGTGGATTAGGAAGCAACATATCCTGACGGAGTCAATATTTGCAGTACAGCTGCAAACCAATAATTCATGTCTCAAATGTCTACTTTTAGCTCGGACTGTCTTTTATCTGGTTTTAACTCGGCAGTTGGTTGTTAATGTACATTGATGATAATTTGGTTGTCATGGAACTGGGAACCAAAAGATGTATACCTGAGGAATAATATAAATTTCGCTTGAACTTGGGTCACCACAAAATCATCAAGTGAGTTTCATTAGTGAAATCGGCAATTACATAGTGAAGTATAGGAGGCAGAAAGCAGAGATCCCCGTCAACAGTTCTCAGAACAAAGAATGAAGTTTTCAAGACCGCAGAAAAAAATGGGGGGGGGAGTAAGAACGCTATAGTGAGTTTCTTCTTAAGTTAAATGTACCCATTTGTTTTATTTTGAGATTATAATCATTTTGTTATGTTGGTGCTATAATGTCCCTTCTTTCCTAAAAGAATATACACAGAAAATAGTAGGAAGTTTATTTAATATCCTTACTTGGCTAAATAAATAAGGGTACCCAGATTTTTTAAAAGAAAACTTAACTGGCTAAATATATTTTTAAAGATGAGATAACCCTGAGCATAAATCTGGGCTAAAAGTTGGAACCCTTGTAACATACCTGACTTTGTGTTCTTGTTAAGACCAAATTTAAAAATCGAATTGCTTTTTCAAACGAATTGGTTAAATAAAAGCAATTTTTAAGAAAAACAGAAAACAAACCAGACACCTTAATTTTGCCACAAGTATAGGCCATTTCCAGAGATATCTTTTAACCCTATGTAACATTACATACTCCTGACCCACATTGTACCTTGAGTGTTAGTCCTTTCTCAAGTTATTTGATACTGCTTTCCAGGTTCAAAGTTAGTAGGGGGCTCTAGGTTTTACCTTCTAAGATCTCTTTGCAATAGGTAAAGTAATCCTAACAGTACAAAGTTTTAGAGAGGCGCGAGCACCGACTTCGAGGTCATTCAGCAAACGCACAGAGGTACAGCCCAGGTGCTTTGGCTTCGAGATGATACAGTAAACACCAAGTTGCTTCTCACTCAAAATGTTCTTGATGCTTAGCTTTAAGCAAAATCTATTTCTCTCTGACCTCTTCTCTTTCCCCCTTTCTCTCACCACGAAACTTTCTGGGTCGAGTCAACGTATTTGGTCACTTGCTCTTTGACCCCAGAGTCTCCAGAGACTATATATTCATTTTAAGAATGAGTCCCTTTAGTTACCTAAAGTGTCCTCAGACTAAATTGTTTCCAGATGTTTACGAATATTTCAAGGAAATATGCACACGGTTTTATGGCTGAGTGATAAAAGACTCCACAGTGTCTGCTCTTGTAAAGTAAGAACACAACACTTATTCTAAAACAACTTCCATTTGGAATTTGCCACATGCCAGGCACAGGGCTAGCCACAGTCAACACATTATGCTCACAATCCCAGAGTGGATCTTTGTTTCAGAGAAAAGAAAGCTGAGGCTCCAGAGAAACAGCACAGAACAAGCAGGTGAGGGAAATGTGGGGCTCCATGGAACCCATGTTCTTGGCTCCGGGGGGGTCCCGCCGCTCCCTCAGAGCAAAACTCAGTTAGACCAGAAAGGCCAGAAAGAATTCACCAAAGTCATGGGGTACTGCTGAGCATCCCAAGAAATTTCCTGTAAGACTCTGCAGAGGGAACTGTGTAGACCCAGAGTCCCCATGTCCAGTGGGGTTATTCACCAACTATGACCTCCCTGCACTGGAAATGCTCAATGCCAGAAGTTTCTCATTATTTAAGGACCAGCTTCCGCACTGGGGGTTTGAAAGCTGTCTGTTTAGTGCTGATACTGTTCTCCACTCGATATTCCGAGTTGTAAAAACAAAAACAGAAACACAATCCCCAAATGGTCAAGGTGACCTTTTTTTTTTTTTACAAAGCCCTTAATATCATAGAAATCATGCGTTCTGTTTTATTTTGTGCTACTCTTAAAACAGGCTGCTGTTAGCAGGAGAACTTAAATGAGTTGGGTTTGGGGTGGAGATGGGGAAGGGGCCAACCAATTCTTGATCATTCTAACTAATGGAAAGAAGCAAGGCATAACCGCTTACAAGGTACATGATGAGCGCTCGTTCCATTCCCCAAAACAGAAGGTGGTGTAATAGCCCTTACTTATGCTTGGAAAATTACGTGGTCTCCTTGCTCTCATTTACCTAGGAGGTATACACTTCCAACAAGTCTCACCTAGGTTGAGTTTCCAGACGACCTTGGAGTCTCAGAGTGTAGTCTCTCTGAGAATGAAGGAAGTCTAGAGTGTGTGCCTTAGAAACACCAACGGCAGGTTTTGGAAAGAATCCACCAAGTGGGAGATCCATATGCAGGCAATTAAGAGGTGACTCTTGTTTGTTCTGGAAATGCCTCCCATGGAACTGAGTGAGCAAGCTGCAGCCGCCGCCTGTCCCCCACCGATGCCAGATGCCATCTGTTCATGCCACCTCTTCCTCCTGCTCTCATCAAACACCTACCCCCTAAGGCTAGAATTTGAATGTCAGAAACTGCTGACCTTGGCAAATCACATTTTCCTTAGTCCCACTCCCCACTGCACCAGAGAACTCTCAAGACTTTTGACCTTGCTGAAAACCATGGGATTATGTGAGTGGAAACTCTCTTCTCCACTTCTCTTCCTTCCCCTTCGGCTTCCCTCCTCTCCAAGGCCACCATCGGTCCTTCAGAAGAAAAGCAGGGGTGTGAAACGCTGAGCTGCCCACCTCCCCCCTCTTAGGCGTCTGGTCCTCCAAGCCCGCCTGTTTTCCAAGCTGCCATTCTCCTCCACTGGGCAGACGCGATGTGTGTAAAAAAATCTCTGGGACACAACCAGCAACTTGTTTTTTGTACCCTTGACTAAAAATCTACCAGGTTGTTTTTTTTTTTAATGTAATGTTGTTTCAAATCATTTTTAAATGTGTTTAATGCTGGTGAAAGGTGCCAGATTGACAGTCTGGGGGAGGAGAGTCGGTATTTTTAACGAAGACGGCGTGGAGCAATGTCAGCTACTGGCAGGGAACGCAGAGGCCTCGCCCTGCTGCCCGCAGCGGCTCTTGCGGGACCCAGCAGGTCCGCACCCGTTCCCGGTGTGCCGGCTTCGTGCTTGCACCGCTCCTAACTCGCAGTGCTCTGACCCGTATCAAGTCTAGGACACCGAAGTCCTGTTCGAATGGCTCCCCGGTGTCCCCGCGTGTTTCCTGGGGGTGTTTCCCCCACGTGCTCCGCGGGGTGTGAAAACTCGCGCCTCCAAACCCCTGGCAACGCAGCCCTCCCTCGAAGCCTCACGGCGGTGCGGGTCAGGCCCGGGACCCCGCATCCTTTCTCCCACGCTGCACCCCCAGGACTCCACGACAATCACGAAGAAGCAGACTATCATCCCGGCGTATAAGCACGTCACGGAGGCCACCGCACACGGGCAGAGATAAAGGCAGACCCGGAATCTAGATTTTTCTGGTTCCAAATTCGTTATTCTTCCTCTTCTGAAACAAACACCTTTCAAGCTTCCTAGTCTGAGTGAAAGTACTAGAACTCCCTCCACACGTGTCCCGCAGCTCGTCAGAAGCCGCCCGGCGGGCAGTCGGGCTTTGCAGGGCTGCTGGGCTGTTCCCCGCTCAGCGGCGCGCCCAGACCGCAGCCGCCCCTTGACAGCACTTCGCACGCCACCGCCACAGCCGACCGGGCCGCCCGGCGCGGGCCCCACCGCGCCCCGCCCCGCGCTCCCCGCGCTCAGGAGATGCAAAGGCGGCGGTTTCAGCCACAGCCGGCGTTCACGGGACCGCGTGAGTCCGTTTTCTGTGCCTTTTTTTTCCTTGGACCGTTAAGAAGACACTAGTGGAAGCCCCGAAGAGATGAGCCGAATGAAACCTCGAATAAACCCTGTGGAAAAGCCGATATTCCAGCCTCGGGGAAACACTGATTCGACCCCCTCGTGTGAAGACCCTAAGCCCGACGGCCTCGGCGCTCTGCGTGGGAGTCGCGGCCGGCCCGTGCTCCGCCGCTCGCTCCCGTGCAGCCCGGTTTTTCGCTCAAACACGGGCGCTTCTCCACGGCCGGCTTCACCACCGGCACGATCGGACGTTTCCGCCGACTGTGACTCGCCATTTGCCAAAGGACCTGCCATCGCACGGGAAGCGCCACCGGGCGAGCCGGAGGCACGTCTCGACGCGCTGGGAAACGCCCGACTCTTCTTTGAACAGCGGACGGAACCGCCCCACGCGGCCCCTGGCGGTTTTCCGGCTGCTGGTTTCTGGCAGGTTCGACGTCCCTCGTCCGGCTCAGAGCGCCCCACGCGGAAGGCGTGAGGGTTGAGGCCGCAGCGAGCCTCGAGGCGCAGGGTGTGCGCGCGCGGGGGGGGGGGGGGGGGGGGGGGGGGGGGGGGGGGGGGGGGGGGGGGGGGGGGGGGGGGGGGGGGGGGGGGGGGGGGGGGGGGGGGGGGGGGCGGAGCGAGAGGCCGGAAGGGGGCGGCGCCGCGGCCGAGGCCGGAAGCCGGTGCTGCCGGTCCCGCCGCCAGGCCTGAGGCACCGTCGGGTCCTGGGGAAGAGGCCGGCGCTCGGGCCCGGCGGCCGCAGGGCGCGGCGAGTTAAAACGACAGGAGCCGAGCCCTGTGTGAGCGAGCGTCGGGCTCACCTCAGCAGCGGGACGACGGGCCCTTCTGGCAAGAGCTCAGGCCGAGGCTCCCCCAGCCTCCCGCCGAGCGCGGCACCGGGGACACGGGGGCCGCCTGGCAGCGCAGGGGCGGGCGGGGGGCTCCGACCGCAGCCTGGAGGACGGGTCGCCAGGCCGGCGCGGCGAGAAGACACCGGCGGCGTCAACGCGGACGCGCGGAAGGGGAGCAGCTCGGACCAGGGAGCGCGAACCCCTCTGAGCCGTGGGGGCTCACGAGCCTGCGCGTCTCTGGGTCGCAGCTGTTCGCAGCGCTGCCTTCCGAGGTTTTGCGAGATTACAGAGGCTGCTTCTGCAGAGCTCAGAACCCTGCCTTTCCGGGAAATTACAGGCAGTACCTGAATTACAGGCTCTAACTCTTCAAATGACAAACTCAAGAAAAAATTGCTCCCATTTCACACCCCGCTGCGCCCAGCCCCTCCCTCGCCTTTGTGGGCGGCCCAGGAGACGCTGGCACGTCTGAGAAAGCCTGGGCACAGAAATGCAGGAGAGAGGGGCTAAGAAAAGTAAGTGCCCGGGTGAGTGCCCGGGCAAGGCCTGGAGCCTGGACAAAGCGAGGCGACTCACTGGCCGCCTGGGCCCTCCAGCGCGCCCAGATGGCGCCCACCGCGGCCGCTCAGCGCCTCGCCCGTGGTAGGGCCGTCCGAAGCACCATCACGCCTCACCGGCCCATTGCAAGACCCTCTGAACTACATCCGCTTTCTCTTCCAGTCTGCGGACATTCTCAATAGGGCAGGTCGTTCTTTTCACTGTGTCAGTCAGATCACAAGACCCCCCACTTCCAGTCACTCCCACGGCTGCCCACTGCCATCATTCTTAGGCTGTAGGCCCAGCTCCCCCTCTGTGACCACCTGACCCCTGCGTGGCTCTCTGACGTCACCTACCAGCTCCCGTCACTTGCTGTCCTCCAGCCACACTGTCCTTCATTGTGTTCCTCAGACTTCCCAGGTTTGTTCATGCCTACTGGCCTCCACACCTGTTCACTTCGCTGCCTGACTTTGCCTGGGAGGTAAAATGCTCCGGTAGTCTTTACTCTGATCTCCACATAGTTAGCACCTTCCTTTCCTCCCTATCCCTGCTCAAATAAGCCTGGTTCATTTCCTTTATAGGACTTATCATTATTTATAATTGCATTATTTACCTAGTTGTTTGTTTACTTGTCTATTGCCTTTCTTTCTCAGGAGAAAATAAGGTTGTGAGCAGAAGCAAGTGGTGTTTTTCACTGCCAAATCCCCGGCACCTAGAACAGTGATGGGCACACAGCAAGTACTCAACACAAATTTGCTGAGGGTACAAGAAAGTGAGTGAGAGAAATAAAGAGTAGAGTGGGAGTTTGTTCTGCAGTCATTACAGACTTAAACCTAGGCCTCCAACTTTGTTTCATCAGCAAATCCCAGAAGATGGGGCCTTGGACAGGGCTCATTGCCTGTTTGCCCAGATGATGACAACTCAATGCCTTATTTCCCACTCAGCTATCGCTTTCTGTGTTTGTATTCCTCACTGGGGACTCTAGAGAAGAGGGATGAGTAGAATGACAGGCACCTGGACCATAGTGGCCAGGGGTGGGTGTTGCAGAAGACCGCACAGAGACTAAATTCATCTCGTTCTCAATTTTGTCCAGCACTGGTCCTACACCAAAAAAAGGCCCAGACACCCTCTTCCTCCTTACTGTTGAGCCACTAAGCCAATTCCTTCCAGAAGCAACACTCTCGCTGCCTCCATGGTCACTATAGTCCATCTGTCTCATACATGTACCAGCCTTTCAGAGGCTTCCAGGGAGCCTAATTACCCCTTGTAACATTGCATCTGGAAAATGAGTTTCCAGCCCCAAACAACCAAATCAGACTAACCTAATCTTTTGAATAAAATCCTATTCTTAACTTAAAAAACAAACAAACAAACAAACACAACTCATTCCCATAGAGGGAGGGAATTTAAGCAGAAATTTTGGATCTTTTTTCCCCCAATATTTTCATCAGTATTAGAACTGATGCATTTGAGAAGCTTTGTACTTTGAGGTAAATAAAGTAAGGAAGGTCCACATATACCTGATTTAATCTTCAACAGACTCGTCAAAAATACATTGCTCTTCTTCCTGTCTCATAAGATTATAGCTTAGAGGGCCTTGAGGCATGTTCAAGATCAGAACCATGATCAAAATCAATTCTTCACCTTCAGAAAAGCTCTCTGGCTCACCTAGCTTCTTCTCTAACATTATCTTCCAACTCACTCTTTCATTCGAGTTCACTGAGCCCCGTAATTACCCTCCATTTTGCCGCTCACTGAACTATCCAGTGCCATCGAGGCATTTTCTTTGCAAAGGTATCATTTCCTGACGGGGTATTTACATTTTTTCATTTGCAATCGCAATACACAGTCCAGGACTTCATTTCCTGGAGTTCTGTGTCTCACTGAACAAATGCTGCTGAAAAGCCATTCAGCTCAACTTCTCCTTCCAGCCTTCTATCCACTGGAAGGTAAATGAGAGAATTATGGAATACGGAGTTCCAGAGGCATCAAGACAAGTGCTGGTTTCAGCAAGACCGACTTTGAAGCTTCAGGCAAGTTGTTCAGCTCCTGGGAGTCTCAAAGCCCTATCTGTGAATTCGAGGGTGACAATACCTACCACTCAGCATTACTGTGAGAATTTAACATAAGTAGTATATATCACCCAATACATGACCTGGTCATGTCGGGTGTCAATAAATCCTCATTTCTTTCCTTTAGGAAAGATGGAGAAAATTTTAATTTCTTTCCCTTTCTCCCTTCTCCCTCTGAAAGTCCCAAAGGCACTAGATAAGTGGGGTCATTTCTGAGCAGCCAAGGGCCAAACACAAAGAAATATTGGGACTAATCTCCATTCCCTAGGCTAACCCAGAAACTGTCTTTGTTATTTGATTGATTCATCTTATATCCTTATGGGATAATAGAAACAAAACCGCATTTTACAGTTACATTATCAAAGTCAATATCACATTTGGGTTTGTCTTTCTATGGAAGCATTGTGCTTACTACTCAGAAAACTGCGTTTAAGCCCAGAAGCCCAGCTGTCTTTGGTAACTGTTCCTCCAAAAGGAAAACTCATCGAGAAGGTGAGTCAGATGGGATAACTTTCAGGACAATCACGAGCAAGGCCAGCATCTGCAAGTCTGAAATATGGGATGTTATGACACTTGGTGAATTACTTCTGACGTACTTAATTATGCAACAACAAGATTTGCAGGAGCATAACCACACAGTTCCCCTGGGTATGCTGCCAGTACACTCCACAAATGATTAAATATAAAATAAACAACAGCTAACTGTGAATTATGAAGTTGTAATTCCATCAAGGGGGTTCCAGTGATGTCATAAACCACGAGAGCGAAGTTCATGTCACCAAAGGATCCCAGATGGGCTCCAAGCCTGTTACTCAGCAGTGGTCTCTGCTGCAGATACAGCTCCAGAAAAGACCTTCCCCTTGCTTTTTGGCCCTTCTCATCTCTGCAAGGGCCCTCCATTCTTGTTCTTTTCCTCTGAGCTTTCTAAAGTCTGCTGACCCTGCTTTTCCAAACGATGTTTAATGAGCTAAATGGTCTGTCATTTAAGAGGCTATTTCTATCCTTCCCCCTCCCCCTGCACACAGCCTTTGGACAACAATCTATGAATTGCATATACTTCATTAGGGAAAAAAAAAAGCTTAATATTTAATAGAAAATCCATTTAGGACAAAAGCCTTGGAGCATACCTTAAAAGAAGATATTTCGGATGTAACTTGAGTATGTGCCAACCTAGTACCCCACTAATGGGATAAATTTGTCTTTAAACATGGAAAATGTGGAAAAGTTATGCTGAAATTTCAAATAAAACCTTCTCACAGCCAGTATCTGAAAAAGACAGTAAATGAAAACTTAGTGGCCCCACCCAAAAGCTACTGAATCAAAATTCTTGGAGTGGAGTCCAGGAATCCATGTTTTTACAGCCCTCCAAGTGATTCTGATGTCTGCTAATGTTTGGGAGCCATTGGTCTATAACTAATGGGATCCAAGGTGGAGTCTGGACTTGGCTTCCACTTGGTAATTCAGGACCTTATCCACCCAAGAGTTTCTGCAAGTCGTCGGGGGTGTTCCCACATGATGATGAATGGTCTGTTCAGTCCTTCAGTCACCATGTGACATCCAGCCACCTTTTCCTTCTGTAGTAGAGTTGATGAAGTTATGCAGAACTTATAAACTCATGCTTCAGAGTTTTGTTTAGAAAACACCAAGATCCATCCTACCCATTGAATGGTTTTTAATAAAATTCCATGTGCTGGCAAAACAACAACAACAACAACAACAAAAAACCCAGCAAAAAAACACAAAAAAACTGGGCTTTTCCAACTGGGTATAAAATAAGTAAGCAGGGGACCCTGGGTGGCTCAGTCATTGAGTGTCTGCCTTTGGCTCAGGTCATTATCCCAGGGCCCGGGGATCGAGCCCCGCATCAGGCTTCTTGCTTGGGGCAGGAAGCCTGTTCTCCCTCTCCCACTCCCCCTGCTTGTATTCCCTCTCTCACTGTGTCTCTCTTTGTCAAATAAATAAAATCTTTTTTAAAAAAAGGTAAGCAAAATTGCACAAATAGAAAAACTGTGCTTTACCAACCATCAGACAGGAAGGAAAGACTTTGTTAAAAAACAAAACCAGAGAGAGAGAGATACAAAATACTGAACTGTAACTTCTAAATGTGGCATACTTTTCACCCGCAAACATACTTAAAACTGAAGTTAAATTGCAAACAATAGTATCTGTGTGATAGACTGCCCTCTCTTTGGTACATGTTTTCTCTTCCAGAATAAGGGCTAAGATAACAATCACCTAAAATTAGTCAGAGTTAGGATTTTTACAACTTTCAGTAATCGCCTTAAATGTCTTTTCCTTTTTCGCCCCCCTCTGGTGAAGCACTTAAAACAGTGCCGGCAGCGAGTGAACCCGCCATGCGCTGCGCAGTCAACAACTGCTTATTAAGTCATTTACAATAGGAAGGCACCACCATGCTCTGAAGTATAAAGCCTCCTTCGGTCTGCCCTTCTCTTCAAAACTTTATACACCTGCTGAAGAGAGAAAACCAACGCTTGTAAGGGGAGAGTTGAATGACAGCGGGCCACACAGCAGTCAAAAATACAGCATTCGATGCCAATCGCTATGAAAGAACGTGGTCTACGTCTACATCTACAGACTTGACGGCATATGAAAATCACCTGGGGTAAAAATGCACGTTTGGGGGAGATTCTGATTCGCTGGGTATGGATGGGGTCCCGGAATCTGCATTTCAAGACATTTCGGTTCATTCTGATGAAGACAAACCAGGCATCACACTTGAAGACTACAGGATTCGACCGTAAGCTTGGTAGAGAAAGAATCCCATGACCTGTTATTTCTCTTTGTCTGTTGCCTCTAGATCGTTCGACATGAACCACACAGGAGACACAGAGGAGGAGGAAACGAAGTCAACAAGGACCAAAGGAAAGTTTTCCTGCACGGGGACAGGTGACCTGCTCTCTAAAGGAGAACGGCGATCCAGCTCCCCACACCCCAGTCAGAGACTGTAACCCCGTAAAGCAGAGCCAGCATTTTAGCAAACACACGCGTCCTCCTCCGTGTGTCCCAACTGGTGCTGCGACAGGTCGGTTCCTCGTCTCCAGCTCACCGCCGAGCGAGCTCAGAGCTCTGCCTCTCTTTGCAGAAAGCTCACCGGCAACTGCCTCTCCGGCCCCGTGCAGAGCCACGTGACAGGCTCGTCCAGTCGCCTCACCCACAGTGACCCTTTTCCTCCGCATGTACCACAGCTGATGCGCACCTGTTACCAAAGGATGCCAAGGAGATTCAGTCGTCAATTGCCTGGCAGCAAAATAGTGTCTCGGATGCTTTATGATACAGAAATGGGGTCTGTATGTCTTCTAGGTTGACCAGATTTCAAAGCAACACACGGGAGAGCAGGTCACGTATCTGACTGGAGAACGGAATGTTTATCTTCCTCTGCTGGTTAGGAAAGCCAGGTTGACACAGAACGGCAACTGTATGTACAATCACAGTGACATGGCGAGTATTATTTGTGTCTAAAAAATCCACTAGACCCCACAGAAGCCTGAGGGGAGCGGTGAACGGTGCTGTCAGACAGGACACCACAGAGAAAACCCGGCATGGCTGGTCTCTGGGAGACACAGCGGGTGCGGGAGGGCTGGGGTAAGAAGTCTCAACCCCCGAGGTCCGAAGCCTGTGTCGTATACTCTCCATTAAATTCAGGGTCAAGTTTGGAGGAAGGCATTTGTCTTCTTCAGTCCCTGTACAGTCCGTAGTGATGGATGAAGCCAGTGGAAGCATGAAAGGCTGGTGCCATCTCAGAGTTCAAGAAGATTCAGATGACCAGTTCACGCTAATGAGGAGAAGGGTAGCCTGAAGGAGGGGACCATGGGAGGGATCCTCTGAGCCAGACTCCCAGCCCTGCCAGGTACTCATGGTGTGACTTAGATGTGCGTCACTAGAAATCATAAGGCATCAGTTCCTGACTGTAGATCAAAAACATCTGTCTACTTAGTCACTTGGTAAGTGACAAGCTTAAAAGCATGGCTTTTGGAGTATGGGAATATTTCTAGTTTTAATGACATTAACGTGGCCTCCAACATTGACTGGGAAATCACTGAATATACATCCGAGCCTGGAGTAAGTGACATTTGTCAAAGATGCTCTGGAGGTGGGAGCAGAACGAGAGCAAACATGTCCTTGCACGCCTTCAGTGGGACAGAAGTAGGGTGCTCAACTCCTTGTCCACATTACCTCATTATTCCAAGCGACAAACCCGTGTAATAGCTATTAACATGCCAGGTTTTTAGGTAAGGAAATCAAGACCCAGAGAGTTATCTAAAGTCAACCAGTAAGTAAATTGTAGAATCATAACTTACCACAGAATTCTTTAAATACAAAGTAAAATGCTTCAAAATCCCTTATGCCTTAAATCTAAATGAAAGATTCTTGCTTTTTGATGGCTGGGGATATATTTATTGAAACACATTCTTACCTTTCAATTTTTGCTTGATAACATAGTTTAGAAAAATCTCCATTTGATTCCTATGGTGTAATAATAAATTGGCCTTTTATTCCTCAAGTATTTTTGCAAACGCAGTACCCTTTTGGCCTGCTGTGTTCCCACGAGGAAGACAGGTTCAGCAGTTCCCTGCCCACTTTATAACAAAGACTAGGAGCCAAAGGAAATAAAAGAGATTGTGCAGCATGGTAGTATGTTGTGAAGTGGTGTGCTGGTCTCCCTATTCCTAATTCAGCATTGCTTCACTAGACTATAATGCATCCACAAGAATTTGGTTGACAGCAACGATGATGGGATAAAATGAAAAAAATAAATAAAACAGGATCAGGAAGGAAATACTTGAGTCACTTGACAGTAGGTCTCTAAAACTCTCCAAGCCAGTTTTCTTCTCTGTAAAATGAAAATAATTGCACTACCCCCACCTGTTTCTTCGAACTGGTTTTATAAAACACAATAGTGTTGGTAAATGTTCTTGGAGTTTGTGAAGCAGTTTCTCATTTTATGTCACTTTATTACTCATATTATTAATGTTATTAATTCTTTAAGACAAAGTAGGGCATTAATTTATACAAGTAATCAGGGAAAAGAATTAAATCCCCCAGCAGTCCGAGTACATATAGTAAGTCAGTTAAAAATGATTGACTTTAAGGCCTACCCAGATACAGCTGGAATTTCCTGGCTATTCAAGGTAGCTCTGATTCTCCAAACCAAAAAAATCCAAAACAGAGCAGAAAAAAGATATTCTTGCCACCCTGAGGAAGGAGAATGTTGAGGTGAAGGGGGATAAGAAAGGCATAAATTTAAATAGTGCTCCACATATTCTGAGTAAAAATGATCACACCCAGAAAAATCTCTTCTTCTCTGAGGGAAACTAAGAACAGACTCTTAACAGTCAAGTGTGTGGTGGTATTATGTTCTGTTTCTCTTGTCAGGAGGGATTCAGCCTTTGAAATATGTGTAGCAAAACTGCAGATTTCAGTTTCATGATTAATGAACTAAATTACGTTTTATTTCTTGAATGTGTTGAGGATTCATCCTGTGGTCTTTCCTCAAACTTGAGCAGAGCTGCTGAAGAGCACATCTGGTTATAGGCAAAGAGCTCTCTGGGTGGTTCGCGTTCTTTCTTCCCTCAGAAATAGGCAGTGCAGGGGACTGCAGAAACTTTTATTGGACAAGTGTGGTTTTTTAATCCTTGAAAATCATGATTCTTTCTCTGTTCCCCCTTCCCCATGAGAGAAAGATTAATTTCTAAGATATATCTAATTCATAATTTAAAGGTTTTGTTCTACACAATTTTATATCACTAAATAATACTTTCCCTAAAGAAAATATTTGCATTCATCAGGCAAATATTTTAACATCAACTTGCCTGGGAATGATTTTTGAATACACTTCATAATAACAATTTATATTTTCTCTGCAATTATCACTTTAAATAAGGGTTGTGGCAATGTAGACTTTCATATACGAATAAAAGCACTGTATTTTTTTGCTTTTAGAAGTGCTTCTCCTATCAAAATACTCTGTGTGCTGTCGCTATTCTACCTGATCATCATTCTACAAAGTAAAGATAAATGTCATTTTCCTCCTCCTTTTTTACAAAAGCATTGTGTGTAAGTTTTATAACATTAAAAAAGAAAAAAAAAAACTTATAAAATGAAAAGTCAAGATCCAGAGATCTATGAAGACAGAAAATGTACACTCCCTTAAGACATCTTTCTCAACGGTTTTATGGAGCAGTTCCTTAGTAAACCATGTAAAAACTAATTTTTTGAGCAGTAGCTCTCCAACTGTGGTCCTGGAATGTCCTTTAAGTATTATGCAGGCTTTTCCAATTTCAAAAGGAGACATGTGCTCATGTCTAGGGAAGGTTCCCAGCTAGAACAAGCAGAAAAGAAAAAGAAGCTGTTTACTCTGAAGGTCTTTACTGCTGGGAGCGGGCCCACCGGAAGCCGGAACTCTGGGAAATGGGTGTGACGTCACAGCTCCCACAATCCTTGCGGAGCAGTTGTTTGTTGTGTGTGTGTGTGTGTGTGTGTATGTGATTTTCTGATGAGAGCAAGTGGGTTACGTTTGTGTATTTTCTTAATTTGTGATGAAACTCAATCTTTGAAAATGGGATGAAAATTCCTCTGTTAATTTAAGAAAAATCAGTAATGCAGAATGTTAATATAAAAATTGTATAAAAAATAAAAAGGAAATATTTTAATACCAAACTACAAACTGCGTCTACTTCAGGGTGGTGAAATATGGGTGATTTTACTTTCCAATTTAACCTTTTTTAATGTAAAATAATACATTTTCTAAAATGAGCATGTATTGCACTTTGGCATTATATTAAAAAAAACTACTCACAGCTAGAAATTGCAAAAACAGCAGAACCACACTATTTAAAAAAGAAGAAGACGACCACCTACTTAATTTGCTTACTGCAGCTTTCCTATATATAGTGGGACTATGCCTCTCCCCTACCCATCCCCTCAAAATCTCTCATCTTAAGAAAATCCTCAAGGTATATTAACAACCATATCATACTTAGAAAATAATTAAGCAATACTTGTAAAAAGCACTGATTATTTCTACAGTAAAGCATCGAGGGAAGGGCTTTGCTTGCTCTAAAATGAAGCAGTCAAGAAACGTGTCACAAGGAGCAGAACCTTGAAAGGTGGCATGGGTGGGTTTGGAAAGAAGAGGTACAGAGCAAGGACATCTCCTAAGAGAAGTCAGAGCAGCAGAAAGGGGACTAGAGGACATAGGCAAATGTTCTAGCCTAACTAGCATACTAGGGAAAAGTAAGGGAACAGTTCTGGTCTCTGTGTGAATGGGAAGGTTGTTGGGACATGAATGAAAATATAGACTATGAAAGGTAATTAAAAAAAAAAACACCAAACAGGACAAATTTGGTCCTGATGTATAATAAAATAAAATGAAAACAGGGAGGTAAATCATGAGAGACTTTTAAGTATAGGGAACAAACTGAGGGTTGCCCGAGAGAAGGTGAGTGGGGAGAAGGAGGGGTAACTGAAGGGCATTAAGGAGGGCACTTGATGAAATGAGCACTGTTGTTTATGCAACTGATGATTCATTAAATTCTACCTCTGAAACTAGTAATATAGTATATGATAATTAAATTTAAATTTTAAATTTTAAAAAAATAAAAAGCAATTGTGAGTTCTAAAGGAGAGGGCCACGATTTTTTAAAAATGTGTTTGTAAAACAATGTACTCGCATGCCCTTTTTTCCTTCAGCAAATTTTCCTTGAGAATCTATTATATCCACCCTGTGCGCCACCTACAGATGGGAGGACAAGCAAGGACTCAGGGAGACCCCGTTAGTTAGGAGGCTGGTAGAGCCATGCAGGGAAGATATCATAGATTTTTAAGAGGAGATGGATTCAGGTGATTTTAGAAAGTAAACTTGTTGAGATTTGGACATGGACTGGACAGAGGTGGAAAGGAAGGAGTCAGGATGAGTCTGAAATTTCTGAGTTTTGTATCCCCATGTTGTGGTAGAGAAAAACAGGCAAAGCTGTAAGAGGATCCAATTGGGCAAAGAGAGCTTGTTGGTGTCATGCTTTGTTGTTTTGGAGTCTGAAGCACTTCTGCCAAGTTCACATGGAAATGTTGAATCGGTGGCGGCACAGGGAACTGCAGTCCCAAGGGTGGGGGGGGGCGTGCAGCCCGTAACCTGGGGGTCTTCAGTATGCAGGTGGTGAGTATTGTTGAAAACGTGAGCCTGCAGGAGAGCTCCTAGGCAAATGGTATAAGTCGGAAGGGGAGCAGAGGGGGCCCAGTGCTTAGGCTGGATTCGAAAGGGGATCCCCTAGACACGGGGAGGTGATTCTCCCACTGACACATTCACTGAGCCAAGGCAACAGTTTAGCAGCTCTCCCAGTGGTAGAGGACTGCTGTGATCCAGACCAGGATGTAGGGAAGTAGGCCTGGTGGAAAATGGAGAGAGAGTCACAGTGTACATAGTCCCTGAGTGTCACCTCCCACTCTGGATGAATGGCTACATGTCAGTACTCAGGTGTAAAGGGTTAGACTCAATACCTATTTCCATCGAAACTTTCAACTTGCATGTATTCATGAGTTATCTTAACAAGAAGCAGTAACCAGCTCCCCAAACCTCTGCTTCCAAAAAGTCTCTAAGTGGGCTATTATAAAATGAATGATCAGAGAGGAAAAATACTTGAAAATACTTGGTTTCATTGAGCTCAACAGCTCTCTCCTTTTCTGAGGATTTTAGAAAACACCATTTAAGAGGCTTCCATGGTCTCTAGGCACCAGTTTTCTTGGCAGCACACACCTCTGGGACAACCAGTCTGGCCACAGGGCGTGCAAAGAAGACAAGGATGGTTGACAAAGGCAGGAAGTTGGACCCCGATTCCCCCACCAACCACCAGGCCCAGGCCATATCTTCCAAGTCTGTTGCACACTAGCATGAATCTGTGTGCATAAATACAATGGAAACTTGAGCAAATGGGGTTGTCTAGATACATCCGAAGTGCTGGCTAGGACTTTCACTTTGCCCCATAGTCAAGCTGATTCAACTTAGCATATCCTGGCTCAAATTTTGATTGAGTTGGGCTCCTTGGCCTTTAAGTTGTATATCTGAATCTTCTTTGAAAAGCTCTGGCCTCCCCATATACATTTAGAGTACTGGGAGAGCGCGCATCTGTTTTTATGCTTATTTATAACTACACCACCTTCCAGCACTGTGAGGTCCTCTAAAATATGACATGACTGATGATGAGAAATTAAGCGAATGGGGTGAATGTTCCTCCTCTCAGAGGAACGTCTGTGGGAATGCAATTTCCCTTGCAGCCCTGGCCTGGCCCTTCTGTTGCTTGTGAACACCCCAGCTCAGATTATCCGGGAAGGTCCGCGTGACCCACCATCTCTGCTAAGAAGACAAAGTGTTCCTCCTGCCCCTTGGTTGCTTCCACTGTTGCCTTGCCTTGGTGACCTCCAGATTCAGGGTGTGGTAGGGAGAGAGGTAGAAAATCCCAAGATTTACGGAAGAGGGTTAAGAATTTTCCTCCTATGTCCTGTGAGTCACCTGAAACTCTTGCCCCAAAAGGGAGGATGGGTGGAAGCCAGGCGTTCGATCTGGGGACACACACACACAAGACCTGGGGTAAGTACTGCCCTTCCTTTGAGGGAAAGAGGGTTCCTCCGACCGCAGGGCCCAATTCTAGGACGGCCAGTGTCTGCCCCCCGCGAAGAGGCGGTGTCCCCGCAGGGCCCCTCACAGGCCGGCTCAGGCTCTGCAGCCCGCTCCCCTTTCTTCAAGCCCCGGGTCCCCTGCACAGGAGGCTCGCCCACCTGCGCGGAGACGGGCCCTCCCCTTCCCAGGCGGCGTCGCTGGCACCCGCGGACCCGGCGTCGACAGTCCCACCGGGAGCCCTGGGAGCTCCCCTCCTGGTCGGGCTCACCCGCAGTCCCGGGGTCACCCGCAGGCCGGGGGCGACCAACTGTCGCCGGGCTCTTGCCGAGACGCGCGCGGCGCATGCGCGTACGCGGCCCCGCAGGGTCCTCGC
The DNA here is from genome assembly GCA_004024625.1 of Mellivora capensis. Classification (NCBI taxonomy): domain Eukaryota; kingdom Metazoa; phylum Chordata; class Mammalia; order Carnivora; family Mustelidae; genus Mellivora; species Mellivora capensis. Next base: position 7,152 of record PISX010001001.1, on the reverse strand, counting down.
GGCACCCACGCGCCCCGTCGTTGGCTGCTCGCGCAGGGGCCCTGCAGGGCGCCAGGCCCCGGGCTCTCTGCGGGCGCGGTCGGGGCGGCCCCGGCCCGGGGCGGGGAGGGGTGTCTCTCGGCAGGAGGAGGCAGAGTGGGGGCGCGTGGGGCTCGGCTCGCCGCGCGCTCACCCTGCGGGCGCTGACTCCACGCGCTCCTCGGACGCGGGGAAGCCGCGGGCCGCAGCGGGGAGGGAGCCGGCACCTCTGTCCCAGCCGGGATGCGGGATGCGGGGCACTGGCGTCTGCGCTGCCGTCCAGTTCAATGTCTACTCCTCACTGGAGTTCGGGATTCACTCTCCGTCCTCTCTCCCGCCTCCACCCCGCAACGGCGAGGATCCACCAGAGCCTTCGGCCCGGTCGGTCGGGCCGAGCGCGGTCCGCCCGGCCCGGACGTTTGTGCACAGTCGCTCCTCGCGCGGCCTTGAGGGCCTCTTCCAGCCGCGCGCAGACAGCTCCACGCACACAGGATAGGAACCAGCGGGCCGGCCCTTGTTCTGTCTAACAACTCGATTCTTGGGGATCCACATTATACGCATTTTTCAAATCCATTCCTCATTTGAAGCTGAGTCTAGGAAATCGACAGCGGCAAAAATCAGCCTCGGGAAAATCAGTTCTCGGGGATTCGAGCGCTCTCGTTCGGCGGCGCGGCAGAAGGGCTGGGCCTTCCCTTACGCGAGGACGAATCCTGGTCCTGACTTCGTTCCTGTACCTGGGAGCTTTACAGGAGCAGCAGAATCCCTAAGATTCTGATTGTCCTTGGACTCTCCTGAGGAGTCACTTGTGTGTGCGATGGATTTGTTCTGACACGTTTTCTTTATTTTCTTTTGCAAAATTTCCTCCACCAACCGCTGTTTGTGCCTTTGTTCCCCCACCTTGCCCTGAAGTGACTATCACCCCTGTACTCGGCTTCCCAATATTTTTTCAAGAAAAGTGGTTCCAGGACATGTGCAATGTAGGGATTTTCTTTTAAGTGGAAGCCTAAAATCAATAGCACACAGTTTTCTGTACAAGTACTTCTGTAAGCCTGCCTCACTAAGTTAGACAATGACCACGCCAAGAATTTTCTCATATTCGGACCACGGTAGAGACAACTTACTCAAAAACTTCTACAGGTGGAAAACAAACCCGCTAACCCCCAAACAACACTGATTGTCTCTCCTCAGATGTCTGGGCAATGTATCTCCGTATTTATTGATTTAATAAGAAAGGGCATTCAGAGAAAAGGAGATTGTGGCAGTTTGTCGAAATTGTTTTTCTATTTTCGTTAATTTTTAATTGAGTATTGTTAGTCTGCTCATCAAGCGATTTGAATTTACAAGAATCCAAATTCTTGTAGATAAATATTAATGCTGTTGACATAGACACCCTCTTTGTATCCTTGAAAAGGGAGTTAAAGGACACCAAGCCTGGGGCGGGTGGTACTGGGCCCTGCATCAGATTAAAACAGAATCGGAAGCTGAGCCTAATCAGATTACAATGGCGTGGACTCACAGGTAGTCCTGTAAATGTTTGCACACCCAGTGAACACAGGAAGTTAGCCCCTTACCCGAATATTTCCTGTAAATGTCTACTCTCTCACTCAGAGGAATACTCCAAGAATCCTCTTGAATGACCTTATGAATTGGTTTGAATAGAGGATGCTGAACACCCAAGTTTTACTCTTTCTTCGGGGTAGAGTTCTTCCCCAAGAAACTCTTCCACCCCCTGCAAAAAAGAAGCAGCAGCAGCAGCAGCAGCAAAAAGCAAGCCTCATCTCCTTCTCAATAAAGAGTGCTCCCTGATTAAAAAAAAAAAAAAAAAGTTTCTTTTTCTCTGGTTTCTTCTAACTCCATCTCTCAAAGAATAAAAAATAAACAGATTTTCTCAGAACCATTGAAAGCTGGCACCACCAGGATCAGAAGACACGCAGGGATGGCTGTGCACACGTGGGCACAACACAGATTTGCTACACCCCAGTCCACAAGTCCCCTGCGCCCCCTGTGAAGAAGCGGAGTTCTCCTGGAGCTAGTGGCCTGCTTTGGGGGCAGTGGGCCCTACTGAAGGAGGGAGCAGTTAAGTAGGGTATTACAGGAGCGGGATTGTAAAAGAAACATATCTTTTAAAATAAAAATCAAATGGACCACTAGTTTAAAAGTGGGTAAGGATCTCTGCTGGGGGGAGCACCTTTTAAAACTCTGATCAGAGCAGATCAGAGCCAGTCGGATAGGAAGGTATCTTTGGTTCTGAAGTTGCTGTGATTTTTTCCGCAGGGGAGGGGTGTGTGTGACATCTTGTTGGGTTGGAGATGATTTATTCACTCCTGCGGTAAAATCTAAAATGATGCCCCTGGGAGGAGGAAGGCTCTGCTGGGCTCCCTGTGATCCACGCTGGCCCACCTGATGCCCCTATGTTCTGACCTAAGCATGTGGGGGACCGTTAAAGCCGCTTTGCCAAAATGCAGGACTGCGTGACACCTGAGGAGCGGCAGAGGCGCTCCGGACTCTTGGAAAGGGCTCCATGGGAGAAATGAACGGGGGAGGCAGGGGCTCACAGTTCTAGAGTTGGGCGATCTGGAGCCCTAGCCAGTACTGGCTGCCTGGGCCTCTGACTATAGGGGCCCAAATCCCACTCCAGGCAGCCCTTCTACCCAAGGCGGGTGGGAGTCGCCAGACGGTCCATTTTTTCCAAAATATTAAGAGGAGGCCATCCAGTTCCCTGCTCCTGTCTGTGATATAAACAAGATTTACCTCTTCTTCTCTGAACTTGACATGTGACTCTGGGGACTCAGTGACCTACCTCGATCCTGGATTTCACTGCCTCCTGTAAAGAGAAAAAACTTCCAGGCTACCCTTAAAATGATATAGTTTGTGGGCTCCCCTTTGAATCAAGATAACTGAGGCCCAAATTCAGAGTGCCAGCACGGATTCCGGGGCCCCTGGGGTGCTGCAGAAATTACAGGCGCCCTGGGTGTTAGAAATGCTGAAACTCCAGGGAAACTGATATTCTGTTATGTATTCAGACTAGGGAGCCCCCTAGAGATGTTCCCGCTCCCGGGGCTTACCTCTGGGGGGCGCGGTGGGGGAGAGCTGATGGAGCTGGGTCCCGGGAGTGTGGTGGGAGGACTGTGGGCCTGGATTCCTTCCTGCTGCGTTTACACCTCTCCCTTTGTGACAAATCGATTTCCCGAGCCGCCGTTCTGCATTCGCATCCCGCCGAGGCCGGGGCCCAGCTGTGCCCCCGTGCACACTTAGCACGGGTTTGGGAGTGTGTGCGTGTGTGCACGCGTGTCTAATTGACTTTCCGTCTACCTTTTTATGACTACATGTGTTTCCAACAAAAGGTCTTATTAGGACAATCTGGTTTCACTAATTTAGAGGTTGGGAACAGGGAAAGCAGGCGCTTTTTTTTTAAGAGTTTGCAGAAGTTTAGATTAAGAAATGACAGCGGATGCACCGTCCTTTTAGGAGTAGGTCTGCCTATTTTTACGACTTGTTCCTCTTTCCTCTCCCAGGCTTCCCCTGTTCTACCCCCCTTCACACCCCATACACCCCCATTAGCCACAGGATTTCTAACAGGTAAAGAACCATTTATTTTAAACACTTAAGGCATCTGAACCCAGAAGTCTGAGACATTTACTGGGCTGGGAAAATCAGTAAAAGGGAAAAGGGATCGTTCTACAGAGAGGAGGTGGAATGAGCATGAACCAAGGGAGAAACAGAATTGTGGAAAGGAGTGAGGAAGATCAGACAGAAGCTCTCACTTGGATCATGCTAAGGTCATGCCAGGTGATAATTGGAAAATTTGCAGTATGAGTGTAGATGGAATATGTTTCATTAATTTCGGCTGAAAAGAAAATTTAAGAAGAAAGTTTCCACAGAGTTGGAAGAGCAAACCATGTCTTTTTACCATTTCCCCCTCTGGGGTAGACTCCAGCAGGCTGCAAGGGGCACCTGATTCTTGGTGTGGCTCTCTGTCCCTTTCAGGTTCAGAGCCCCACGTTAGTCTGGAAGACTGAAAACTCCTCTCCTCTCTGACTCACGGTCTGAGCCTCACTGTCCACTGCAGACTGGAAGCCTAGCAGGGCCCACCCATCCTCACTCAAGTAGCTCACAACAGACCCCTCAGTGACACCTGATGGGGGACCCAAGGGCTAAGGACAAGGCTCCTCCTGGACATCATGTGCCCCACTTACCAGACCTTCCTTCCTCATCTCAGAGATGAGTGAGGAGGTTGAGGAAACACTGCTTCTTTAAAGCAACAACCCTTTGTTAGAAGAGGCCCCCGCCATCTCAAGAAAGCAAGGCCTATCGGGTTTCCCAAGTGTCGGTCAGTCACTTTGTCCCCACCAACTGGGTCTGCATTTCTTTTTTTTTTTTTTAAGATTTTATTTATTTATCTGACAGACAGAGATCACAAGTAGGCGGAGAGGCAGGCAGAGAGAGGAGGAAGCAGGCTCCCTGCCGAGCAGAGACCCTGATGCGGGGCTCGATCCCAGGACCCCCAGAGATCACGACCGGAGCCAAAGGCAGAGGCTTCAATCCACTGAGCCACCCAGGTGCCCCTAGGTCTGCATTTCTGCTACCTCCTTCTGAACTGTCTGTCGACCATCCTTCCTTAACTATCCTTTTCCTGGCTGGTATCCTAACCTCAATTTCCTTTTCGGGCCCACTCCCCACTAGGCCTCCTTACTCCTTGAAACTCGGAGATGCGGAGATGACTGCGCTTAAGAATGCATCAGGCAGGTACCCGGAGGTTTCATCCCCTTCCCTTGGAACACATGGTTCACATGTCCCCACCTTCTCCCGATGCCCTTTTTGTGTCCTCGCGCATACTGGCGGACGGGCGCGACCTTAGCCACGCCAGGCCTGGGTCTCCCGGGAGTCAACACTGGCCTGCCTCCCGGCCACCGCCGGCCACCTCCACCTCAGCTTCCAGGGCGCCCCCCCCCCAGCCGCCTTCCAAGCCCAGTCTCCTTCCATCCGCACTAGAAGGCACCGTGAACCCAAGCTCCCTTCTCCGTGGCATCTCCTCGGAGCCAAAGGACAGGAACGGTTGGCATCCCGCGCGCATCCAGGCTGGCGCCCGCCGCCGACCTTGCTGTGGCCCCCGTGAGCCTGCTTTTCACATCCCCCGCTTGTTTTAGGGGTAAAGCAACAATGGCTGGTCTCTCCCGCCCCACCCTGGTCTTTTACGCAGTCGTTTCTTCACGACCCTGTTTTCTGTTGTGGGTCCGGCCTCCAGTTCTCCCAACAGTGGTAAGTGTCCTGATTAATAAATAACCGTGGCGAAAGCAGACGGGCAGAAAGTGCAGAAATCAGTGCAGCTGGGTGATAGGCACTTGGAGATTTGGAACACTCTTCTTCCCCTGCTTTGCACATTTAAATTTTCTCTAGTAAAAGCGTTTAAAAACAATCACATTATTTCTCGGTGCATTTTCCCGGAGTTCAAAGTGTCTACACAAACAATTAACTCATGCTGTGGACGGCGCGTGCTGCACGAACCACCCTCCTCTCCCCCACCCCCTCTCAGCACCAAAATCTCCAACAAGGAAGCTTCTGCCTCTGTGCTCAGCCATTACGTGGGACTTGGGAACACCAGGTCTTCATTCCTCAGAGCAACCGCCTTCCTCTGGTGACAGGCCAGGCCCGGCCAGATTACCCTGTCCAAATTCCTCATCGCCCTCTGCCTCTGGGAATACCTATGAGGACTGACTCCAGTTTGATTTTGGCTTTAAAAACAAAACAAAACCTGAGGGGATTGTAGGCCTGGACCTGGGGAAGCAAGCGGGTAAGGGGCAGGCGGCCTGGGGAGAGAGGGGATTTCCTTGCCTCTCGTTTCATTGAGGCATGCTGCTGGGCTCCCACAGCTTTGCTTAGGGCCTTGGTTCCAGCTGTTTCTGGGTCCTGTTTCCTTCCCCTACTATTTCCTAAGAGTCTGATATTGGCAATTTTTTTTTTGAATGATGGCATGCCTAGGGGATCTCCTGTTTTCACAGGTTCCAAATTTGAAGACAAAATAACAGTCTACAAATAATGAAATGGAAAAAAAATTGCCTCATTTAAAAAACTTCCAGCCAAGTGCAGACTCCTGCAATCTCGAGGAGGAAATATCAAGCCCCATGTCACCTGGGCTGGTTCAGGTGTTACAGACTCCAGAACGTACGGATACACTTGCCGCCACCTTTTAAGGCACGGTTAACAACGCCCGGCGAGATTTCCGCGGGGGCACGGTATCAGTCCGGAAGGATGGGAAAGGGAGACTGTGTGGACTTTTTTGGGAGGACTTCGGGCCGATAGGGAGAGCTCGTCGAATTTGACACCAGGCTCGGCACTGGAGCCCGAGCATTCCCTGCACCTCTCTCCTGTGAGGGACAGAGCGGGGCAGGAGCCCGGGTTTCACCCCAGAGGACGCCCTCTTTGCTTTGCCCGAGTTTTCCCGGGGCACAGGCCTCTGATTCTGCCCGGGGTCTCCAACCCATGTGCAGGTGGAGCGCGGCGACAGCAGAGGACAGAGAGCGGATCGGGGCTGGGGCTGGGCGCTCCAGAGCGGCCCCTCCCGCACGCCCCGGCCATCGGGGCCCCGAGCGCGCTGTGCCGCAGGAGCCGCGCGGGTCTCGGCGCTGTGCGCGGTGCCCTCCGCCTCTCCGCCCCGCCTGTCCCCGAACCCACACTCGCGACCTGGGAGAAGCCCTCCCGGCCCAACTCGGCATCTTTAATCCGCTGCCTTCACCAACAGGGCAGGCTCCCCGACTTTCCACCCCTCTTTTTCTGCCAGTCCGGCCGCCCCGCATGCAGGAGGACCTGGCCGCGGTGCTCGCCCGGGGCTGAGGGGCAGCCCAGTCGGCTACGGCAAGAGTCCTCAGCGGACAGAGTCCCTAAGCCCGACCTCAGGGCCTCGGGGCCTCCCTGTAGCGCCTGCCCTGGCTGCGCCCTCGGCAGATCCGCCTTTTCATCATCCTTTCCTCCCAGTCTGTGCCTGGCCCTTCCTCTGGCCAATGACACCACCTCTCCTCGCCCCCCACTTCCTCTCCCTGGTCCGAGAGGGTTCCAGGCGCCCAGCCGGGACCCCGGCCCCCGGCCCCCGGTCCCGGACACACACCCCCGCGGGCATGCGTCCCTCACTCACTGTCC